>CM031860.1:59874860-60068206 GCA_018697195.1 Certhia americana | reverse complement strand
ACACACACACACACACACACACACACACACACACACACACACACACAGAGTGTAAACCAAAAAATAGAAGTTTTTCATTACCATATTAGTTCATTCTGTCATTCTTCAGTAATACTGAATGGCCAACCTCTGTAGAAATCCTGTGGTCATTTCAGTGTGGTATTTTCCAGTTTTAGATTCTTGTTCCACTGTTTTAGATTCTTGTTCCAGTGTAAAGGAGTTTGGGATTTTTTTTGTTAGACTTCATTCCTTTCAGATGCTTCTGTTGCTAGTGGAATTGCCATTATTTCTAAACCTTGCTTGTTAGGAAAATTGATGATTTTCTCTTATATTATAGAGAATGTTTATACAGCTGTCTACAGCTGTCTATGCAAAGGTTTAAGAAGAGAACTGAAAACTGGCTATGGAGAACAGGACAAAACTACAGCAGCATAATAAAAAGAATAAAAATTAATTCCCGTTTTATGAAAAATATGGATTGCATCTCCCAGCAAGTCCAATCCTATTGTATCTTTCAATTAATTTCTAAAGTGAAATGAGCTTGTGCCATTAACATTTGTACTTCTTGCTTGCCATTGAATTTCCACTGGGAAAAGATTTAAACTCTACAAAGCTAGTTTTCAAGGTGCTAATTTTCTATGACCAGTTTGATGCTTTCTCTGCCTTGTAGAAATGTCAGTCCTTTATCTCTGTGGCAATAATTTAGAAGGCCAGAAAATTTTATTTATAAAGTAGCCACCATCAACACCACTCTGCATATATTATGTCTTGCTTCACAGTCAGTTTTGCTGATCTATCTTGTATTTTTTTCAAAGATCTTAAATCTATTGAATGATAGCTGTGAAGTTACTAGAGTTACATCTTTAATTCATATGGGGTACTGAAAAAAAAATTGTTTTTTTCTGGGAACTCCTCATACATCACAGTTCGCACATAGCTGTAGTTCAGTAAAAGATGCATTCATTTCCCCCAGAGCACAGTACCTTTTTCCGACCTCCAAGACTTGTGAGGAGTCATTGCAGAATAAGGATTGCATTGGAATGAGGAGTTGTATCTACTGTCAGAGTGGTACCACATTTTTTGGAACCAAGGTGTAATTGTTTACCTTCTGCCATGGAAATTGTATAGGAAGATCAGTAAAGCTTTTATGCTTAGATGTATAACTCTGTCATCATTCCTTAGCTTGATTATGAATAGTATCTAATCACACTAAGAAAAACTATAAATTTCCAATTTAATGAAAGCTGATATATAATAGGTCATGTCATTCAAGGGCATAAGAGGGTCTTAGAGACGAGACTGCAAACACTTGCAGTGTTGCATTCAACATTTGTTAGATCTCATCTAGAATGTTTTATCCAGTTTTCTGACCTCACTTCACTTCCAAACAAGACAGATATTGATGAACTTGAATCAGCTTACATGAATGTTTGTTCAGCTTGGAGAAGGGAAAAGTGATCAAGGCAGTGATCTGATATTAGCCTCCCAGTGCTTCTAAGGATTCTAAGATCATAGAATCACAGAATCACTAGGTTGGAAGAGACCTTTAAGGTCATTGAGTCCAAACCATGCCCAACTAGACCATGGCACTGAGTGCCACATTCAATCTTTTTTAAAAAAAACATCCAGGGATGGTGACTCCTCCATCTCCCTGGGCAGACAGTTACAATACTTACAGCTCTTTCAATAAAAACCTTTTTCCTAACATCCAGCCTAAATTTCCCTTGGCCCAGCTTAAGACTGTGTCCTTTCCTTCTTTCAGTTGCTTCCTGAATCCTTCACAATGGTGGACATTGGGAGGCTAAGGGACAATGGGAAATACTGAGGCAAGAAAGGCCAAACTGGATATAAGGAAAAATGTTTTCACCATTGTAACATCAAGTGGTCAAGTGGTGGAGCAGTTGGCCCAAGTGTGCAGGGTAGTCCTCCTCCTTGGGAGCTTTAAGATGAGACAGGACAAAGCCATGAGCAGCCTGATTGAATCTCAAAGCTGAACCTGCTTTGAGCAGGAGATTGGATGAGACACCTCCTGAAGTCCCTTATAACCTGAAGTATCCTATTATCTTATATTATGAAGAAAATTTGTTTCTGATATTACTTCAATGCTTCAGATAATGGCAAGAAATTCTCACCTGTCTAATAATTTCAAAGGTTCTCTCCACATCTGAGATTTATCTTTCTTAATAAAGGGAATGCAATTGTAAAACTAAGGTTTGTAAAAGAGGAGTCTGTTGGGCTGAGGATAGGAATACATCTATGCCATACAATGGAATTCAGTGCAGAATTCCCTGAGTTAGAATGAACCAATCTCTCTCCAAAACTCGATATACTGAAGTTAAATGAGCATGGAGAATATGGAGTTAATTAGTTGACTGAGAAGTGGTATTTTTGCATTCAGAAACAGGGTGATAAACACAGTTATGTTTCTTTTGGGTTCTGGGAAAAGCCCTTCATATGCACATTGTTCTATGACAGCAGCTTCCACAGAGGTGATGATGTGCTTGTGGAGGGTCTCTGGCTGAAATGCAAATATGACTGTAGAGAGTCTAAGAGAGAATAAGTTCATGCCAAAACAAAGTTTATTATGGGAAACTTCAGTTCTTTTGTGACCCCTTCACAGGAAGTAACCAGGCTGTTTTTTACAATCTTTTATAAATGTTGTGAAACCAACTCATATCAAATGGATGTTCTTAATTAACAATACTCCTATCACGATGCTGCCAGCCATCCTTGTTTAAACCCTTTGAGCTGGGAGTTTATCATAGATACATTGTGTTGCACATAGAAATACTTGGGGTTTTTTTACTTGTCTATATATATGCCCCAATGCACAGAAAGAAACTTTCAAAAGAATTATCAACTCTGACAGCAGAAAAGAAGTAGCTTTCAGGGCGTACATACCCAAGAGCACAAAAAGTTTTAAAATTATTATAGAGCAGAAGAAGCAAGACTATTAAATATAAGACGTTATTGTTTCTGACCACAGGCCAATATCACTTGTCTACAATCAAAAACTTACTCTTCCCCATAAATATTGAATGAAATAAAATGTTCTATTTGCCCTTCGGTTCTCAACAAAACTCAGGGGAATGCAAAATGTAATAACAAATATTTTCTAAATAAGTATTTTTGCCAGCATTGAAGAAAGTGAAATTATATTAAAAGAAATTTTTAAAAAATTAAAAAAAAAATTTACAAATTTAAAAAAATATTTAAAAAATATTTTGCTGTTTTGAAACTGAAGAAAACATCTGGTTAAGTGGTGAATTATATGATTTCTTGCAATTTTTACTGCAGTTTCAAATCTCTGTATTATTCATAATTATAAGTCCCTGAATGTGAATTTTATTTATCAATTATTACAATGAAAAAGTGAACTCTACAGCAAGATGCCAAATTTAAATTTTCTTCATAGTATTCTGCCTTAACTGAAAATTAGGGATACATTTATATCAATTTATATGTCAGGAAGTTTTGCTGCTCATTTACTTCTTTTGCTTCTAAAACTAAATCAGTGTCAAGCACCATTCTAGGACACACTGTACTGCTAGAAATGCTTGAATGGATTTTTAATTCTGAAGCACTGGCATAAATATGAATTAGCATCAATAGAAACACTCTACAATTATGTCAATGTGAACATAATCTGAATCTGACCTATTCTTTTAAAAGATGTAAAGCTCATATTGTAATTCCCTTTGTCAACAGAAAAGTCATTGCCCAGACCACATTTTAATTAACCACCCTGAATTCCCTTTGCAGATTCAATTAAGGAAAGATATTATTCTTCACTTCTTGTCCTAACCTGTCCTTCAAAGTGACAGTGCAGTTTACTGATATATTATCAGTTATAGATTCTGAGGAACTGTTCTAGGAGTTGTTTGAACAACATTTCATAATTATGAAGAAAGTGCATGATTAAAAAAAAAGGGGAAAAATACATTAAAAAGTTACAGTTACCCTTAAAACTAGGGGTAAATAAGCACAGGACTGGGGAAGGACTTCAGTAATCATCTACACATCTTTTCTTTCTTAGTCCCCACATACAGTTTTCTACACGTGAAGTAATAGCCCTATACAACAGTTTTGGCATTCCTAACTGTCTCTAGAATTGCTGAAATAGAAAAAGCCAGAAGAATCAAACCCAGAAATCTAAAAGCATTGATTTACTCATCTAAATAACAGGTCCAATTCTTCATAATGAGTGTATTGATTCCTAAATGTTTTGTGAATATTTTAATTCCATCCAATACATATCTCAGTAATATAGATCAATTCATTTTCTAGAATCATCGGAACACACCTGTTGGTAGGGACCTCTGGAGAGCTCTTTTCCAGCCTCTTATTCAAAGCAGGCTGTCACCCAACTGGAGCAGGCCTGGAGCAGCTCTGCCTTTGTCTGAGTCAGTGCTTTGCAGTTCATGAACAGCACCAAGGGTGGAGATTTCCACCACCTCCCTGGGTAACCAGCTCCAGTGCCACACCACATTCCAGGTGGGAGCATTCCTCCTGGGCAGACTGAACCTCCCAAGGTGCACCTACAGCTGTCCTGCCCCCCTACATCATCTGTCAATACTGAGGGGAGAGATTAAATATTGTCAGAAATTTGCCAACATCTTGTTTCATCAAGTGTGATATGCTTATAGCACACTGTAGTCTGATATTAAGATAAGGCTTTCACCTTTTTTCATATGTGAGTCTTTGCCTTTTCCCAAAGTCCAGAAGTCTTTCTCTGGGATTTCTTTCCCAGACTTTGATAACTACCAGTACTCTGCTTAACATATTTCTTTTCTGTTGCATCACCTTATTTTCATGTTCACTATTTTGAAGACTTTGATCATCCCTAGAAAAAAATCTAGATATTTTTCCATTAATAATTATCCCAGTGTTATAAGAATGTGATATAAATACAAGCAGTCTTTTCATTGCATCTGCAGGCAAGATCTTTTCCTGATTCTTAGCATGAGGCACTACTTTTACAAATGTTAACAATGGTAACAGCAGTGCCTGTTTTTTTCCCCACAATAATAAAATAAAACAATGTATTTCTCATAACAACACTTTGTAAAATCTACTCCGAAATTCATAGTGACTTCTGTAGGCAATATTATGTTATATGCACTTTACACACAAATCTCAAACTATTATCACAGGAATCCCATCATTTCACAGAATTAAATTCTTTACACTCTTTGTTGAATATATCAAGAAAGTCCCATCACATACAGCAAATCAGGGACTCAGATTTATACTTATTGCCAACCATTAATCTCTTACTCCAATCCATTAGCACCTCAGCTAGATAGTGTAATTCAACACATATTAACAAAGTAAAGTAAAATATGGTGCAGATTTGCTCTGTAAGGGTGATACAGACAGGTTATAGGTTATGCTTGTACAAAATATGTGATATTTGCATTTAAAGTCATGTTTGGTGACACTAAAAATTATACCAAAATAGGAAAAGATGGTTAAAAAAAAGCATAATTCTTTAGTTCTTCAGTTTACAAGGGGATCAATATTTTTTGTTGACAGTTTGGTCTTGTAGTTTATACATTTATCTTCCTGGATTGAACTAGGATAGCTTGAGGATATATAGGAGAGCAGAGAGCTTGGATAACTGTATGGGAGCCCATACATCCTTGAGTTTGGAATTTTGAATAGCATATTTTATAGATAAATTACACTTTAAACAGAATAGAAAATATACATTGTTTACAGTGTTTATTATATGATAAATTCTTTATTGGAAAACTGAAATGTTTGAACTTAGCATCTAGAGACAGAAAAGCAGTCAAAAATTGAGGGAAACAAAACCAGCATTACACACAGCTCTTAAATCTCTTGTACTAGTTAAGACAAGTTGTCATCACTAATTAGATCAGCTTCAAGAGATTAAACACCAAGCTTATTTTTCCATGGTGTCTAGTCCATTATAATAGCTATTTGTCTCCTTCTACCAGCAGGACTGGCCAAATAAATTACACCAGCCATAATTTACTAATGTTTCTTTAGTCTTTTCTGAACTAGGAAGAGAGGCCCTCAGTCCCAGAAAGCTTATATAAAAACTTTTGCCTTTATGGGGTTTTGATGGGTTTCTGAGGAGGTCTGAACCTTGAGGTAGGACCAATTTTATCTGCAGAATGAACACCCCCCAAACCATGAAACTAATTCTAACCTTAATGTTTTGTTACAGCATAGACATCCCATGAAAATACACCAAATGCAGGTCTTCCGGATGATGCAGATAAACAAAACTTTGGAAAACAAATCTTCCCCCTGTGTTCTATTTCCTTTCAGAATGAGCTCTCCTTCCAGATGCTCTGGAGCCCAGCAGCTTGCGCTGCTTCCTGGGTTGCAGCAACCTTCACTGTCTCCCTCTGGGTCTCTAGGAATGTATCCTCTCCTTGACCTATGAGGTTTGGCCCTGGATCTGCTCCTTTGCAACAAGCAGGACATGTGCTTTGTCAGGACTCTTTCCATGTGCATGCAGACATTGTAATCTCCTCCCTTTCCTCCCCGCAGTCCACCTGACCCAAACTGCCACAGCCAGGAAAAGCAGAGGCAGCCCTTCTGCTGTTCTGTCACACCCTTTCTAACAAAGCAAGAAGAAAAAAAAAACCAACCACGAAATAGAGACTAAAGTAAGAAAAAAAAATCAGTTTTGTCATCTGTCAGGCAAAAAAGCAGTCAAAATTGGAGGCAGTCTGTAGTGCCTCTGTCCAATCTGCAAAGCTTCTCCTGGTTTTCTGGCTCAGATATGCACCCTTTTCATTTTCCTAACTCAGGTAAGACCTGAGGTGAGACCTGAATTCATCAACTCTCCCTATGCCCTGGTTTCTGGGGAGACGGGATGCAGAGCCAGAGTGGTTCAGGCTTCTGCTCATCCTCATCTTTCAGAGTGTGGATTACACTATCATATCACTGTCCAGAATAAAAATATGACAATTTGTATTAGGCACTACAGAAAAGAGCAGATGGATAGATCTTACAAAGTAATTAAAATATGCCTACCACTTGTCTGATCTTTTAGTCACCTCTCACAACTATTGATTAATTGTCTGTCCAGCTCAAGGCACTGCTACCTGTTATCATGGCATCTGACTGCCTCTTAAAATAATGAAATACAAGGTTGATTCCAATCTGTGCACATGGAAAACAAAGCATAACTTCAGAAAGTTTCTACTTCAGAAAAACTCAGTGAAAGAGCAGGCTATCATTAAATGTAGCATTTTATAGGATTGTGTATGAGTTAAAATTCTCACCTGAAGCAGGAACATTCTCTGGGATGTACCAGAACAGTTGGGCATTGGGAGAGAAAATTAAAAATACCCAGGAGTTGAACCCTTTTGGCTCTCCCATAACCATCCCATATCTTTTTTGTAAGCTCAGAAGTCTCCATGGTCTCTGTCAGATTTCAAAACCTGTATAAGTTAGGATACGCTGCACAAAACTGAGGAATTCCAAATCCCATTTTCTGTAGTTTATCAGCTTCAGCTTTGATTAACATGAGACCTTTTCTCTGCTGGGATTCGCTGTGGCCTGTGTGATGCTGGTCCATACCCTGCTCCTCACTGCTTCAGCTTTTCCTCTGTTTCTTCTTGTCTTATGCACTTGATAGGCAACGTAGACACATCACATCCTTACAACCTTTCTGGTGGAAAGGCTTTGTCCTTGCTCGTGTTTCCTTCAGATACTTTGTAAATTCTTTCTGAAGTGACCTTTAAAATCCATTCCAGCCTAGTATTTTTTATTCATTGTAGCAAGTATCTTGGCAGACAGCAAGTCATTCATGCCCAAAATGTCAAAGATCAGTGTATTTTTCTACATTTCCATACACCACATATGTGATTTTTCACTAAAACCCACTATGGTACTGCCATTATGAAGCCATTGACAGAATTCAGGATATTTATCAACTTCTATCAGCCTTTATTGAAATAGATTTCCAACTCCAACATTTGCTTTTAAACAACCATTCATAAACTTCATAAGTTTCTGAGGGGATAGGACCATTTATCAAAAAATAACATTAAATCCCCATAGTTGGATGTCTCCAGGATCTGTAGACATGTACATTTCACTTCACAGTCTTCCCATTTCTCAAGGGAAATCCAAGACAGAGGCTTCAGAGATCAAACTGGAGAACATAGAATATGTCCCACCTGTTAGTATTCAATAAAAGGCAACAGTATTTCTCTAGAGAAAATATGATTGAAGTCTGTAGTAAAAGAACATAAAAATTACATTTTCTCTTTTAAATTTTACATTTTTAAGTAGCTTCCAAGACAACAGGTTTATAGACCAGCATACTAGGAAGCTTTTTTCTTTGTAAGTGGCCTTCTATTTCCAAGATGTCTAGAAATCCTCTTTTCTGCATAGCAGCAAAGGCAATGCAGCTAAGAAATCAAACAACTATGATTAAAAATATATTAATCTTGACCCCAAGTCTGAAAGCTCTCACAGATTTAAAACTGGAGGGAAAGAGACCCCATGAGAAAATTTTCTAGGAAATCTTATAAAATTAGCGAATTACACTGTGAGTATTCTCACTATTTATAAGGAAAACTACACATAGATTTTCAGAGTATTTTTTTAAGACAGGGTAATGCGGAATTTAAGGTTTGGACCTTGTAAATTACCTACCAAGCTATACTAACAATGTAAATAAAAATATATTATAAGCACAGTCGTACCAAAAAGACAGCCAAGGTTCACAATACACAATATTGAAAGAAAAGGATCATAATATATCCTATAAGCCTACCTGCTTCCATTTATCCATCAGACTACAAGAGTGTGATGGAACATGTTAGGATATCACAAATTCTTTTGGCAGTGACATCTGGAAAATTTCTAGTAGGAGCTTCATTTTCTAGAGTGAAAACAGTACTCTCTTGAGGCATCCACAGTGTTTGGTAGAAGTCCTGAAGGCTCTAGTTTTCAAATAAAGGTAGGGAAAGGATATGGATTAAGACATCTTTTCACTTGGTAACATGCCAAGAAAACCCTGGAAACTTATTATAGTTACCTCATAACTGAAATCCTAGAAAACAAAACAAAAAAAAAATTGCGTACATAGATACATAAAATTCAGATAAAAAGAAGTATTTTTTATTGTTGTATAAATTTTTATATTGAGTTATTAACATCTGACCCTATTCAGTTCATTTGGGTGTTTTCAATAGCTGTTGTTTACATCCTGCATTTTTAACTCTGATGTAATATTTCAGAGCATGAAAAGGCTTTTATGATAACAATGAACCTTCCTTCTTTTCCAGCATCCTTTTGCTGACCTCTCTTGAGTAATGCTCGTGTGTGTTTATTATTTAAGTATGTCAGCATCACCAAAGCACAAGAAGGGAGATCTGTATAGCTTAGGAAATGCTGCTCATATGCAGTTGTCAAAAGAACTGTTTGCTATGGGGTTTTTTTGCATATACAGGTGTAACACTTCATATTTTGGTAAAATTAAAATATTTAAGTTAGAAATTTCAGTTTACAGAGCACCTCTCATATGTCCATGATATTTCTCTGGAAAGTGTAAGACCAACAAAATTAATTTATTGAAAAGAGTACTGAAACTATCAATCCTATTTGTTCTATGAAATTTTAATCTCCTTTCACATTATTGCATGAAAGTTTATTTAATTTCAGTTTACTGATATACTTAATAACATTGAAATGAGGCATTTCTTCTTCCATTTTCTCATAATATGGAAAATTCATTAAAATATGAAAGCAGTGCAGTGGATGGAAAATTATTGCCTTCTCTCATAAACTTGGCCAAGAAATGAAGAATGCTTACTCAAATAATCCCAGAATACAGCAATATTTTCAGACTGGACAGGTGCTAAGTATTTTGTTTTGTTAAGTTGGCTAGCCTTCCATAAATAAAGTATATCTTTTCCAAGGTTAGTTTTAACAGTTTCTGTCCAGATTTTCAGTGAAATACTCCAAAACAATACTACCATACTTTTCAGATGACCACATCTGCTTATTAATACTAAATTTTCAAGTAAGGACATCAATATGAAATTGGATTCATCAATATGAAATTTATGAAAAGGGCTCTACCTTTTCAGAGTGAAATTCCATTACTTTTACACTTCTTAAGTCACTTTGTTTCTAAGAATCACAGGGTGAACCTACATCGACATTTTAGTTTTGTTGTCGTCTTTCGAAGCAAGTTCCCTGATTATTCCTGTTTAATAATGGTTTCTTTTATATTTACTGACTGGTCTTGGATCCCCACACAAACTGGATTTTGGAATGAAAGTGAGTAGGAGGTGATCCTTGGCAAGCATGAGTAGAACTAGACCAGCAATAAAGCCTCCTGATATGTGTGAGAGCCAGATCCTTCCTACAAATGGTTTCTTTTTTTATTATTTTGCTTATATTGATCTGTGCTACTTGCAAATGTGGACACTGCTTTTAACTGGACTTTGATTTCATAGAACCTCACAAGATGTAAAATCAAATTCAAATATGATTTAGGCTCTTAAAATGTCATTAAAATGTATATAGGACATAGAGATGTGATCATCTTTGGGACTTATGAAAATTTCATTAATTGGTTATCTGCATCTTTAAATGCCTAAGTATCTTCAAAATTCAGAACCTTCTATTTCTGTGATGCACTTCCACTTTCTAAAAATAATGATAAATAATAATACCCAATTTGACAGGATCTGATGAGAATAAATACATCAAAAATTGTGAGCTGCTCAAATTATGGAATGAGAGGGTTGAATCATAGATTGCTTTCATATCAGAGATCAAGGTTAAACAAAGGCTAAAGCTCTGCATACATGATTTGCAAATGCAGTTATGCTAATAGCATGATGATCTTAATTAGATGATCAGCTGCATATCTGACTTTTGATAATAAGTCCTAATGTGACTTGCTAATCAATGTCAGGTATGGGAATAGAATGTAGAATTTCTGACTTGAGAATCTGTGCACTAATTGCTAAACCAGACTGCCTCCCCAATGTCATCCTTCATTGCAAAATGTTCTATCTCCTCCTTGTACTCATATCATGTGTTATTTCAACAGCTTTTTGTAGATCCTCAGACTGTTAAGACTAGAAGATAATCCACTATAATCATATTTTTGACCTTTTAAATAACAAGGACCAAAAACTTTCTTGCTATTTCATAGTGGAGAAATTATTTTTTTTTCTTGCTATAAATTAACATTATCATTCTTAATTTTTTACTGGGCTATGGAATGTTCTTTTTTAAAGACACATAATTTTGATTTCAAAATTCGAAATGATGATGAGTTTGTCACTTTCCATGAGAAGAAATGTCAGTCATTAATTGCCCTCCATCGAGCAAGATGTTCCAAAATAAGGTCAGATTCATTATGTTTTCAAAAGTTGCATTTAATTGGCAGTTTATATGTTTCTGACTTCTGCTTTCAGCCTCAGTAATACCTTGTTATGCCTTTAACTGCTAGATTAAACATTCCTACATCTCAGATCATAAATTGCTGTATAAAGCAGACCATGAAAGAAGAGTAGTCGCTTTAATCATATTGCTTAAGTCACTGTGGGAAGTAGTTCTGATAGCTAAGAAAATAATAGAATTATTTTCACTTCAACTGTTTTGTTTTTCTCTTTAACTTAGCAATATTACAGACAAACGCTAAAAAGCAACTATTACAAAAATGCATTTTAAACTGAAAGTGAAAGATTTGCCTGGATTAATTTTCCTTTCCAATGGACGATCCTTGTATTCTATATCTGAAGAGCTGGCAAGTAAAGGATAGAAGCCATTTTTCCTTCTTGAAACCAAAGTGTGTAGTTGTCAGCTGTTTCTTTGGGTTTTGTCGACACATCAGAAAACCATCTTAACAACTGTGATTCCCATTAATTAGCTCACTGGAATAAATACAGCTGTCAAAGCAAAATAGGGTATTGTGGAATTTCCACACACAATAAATCATTGCCCCTTCCAAGAATGAATGTTAGAATTAATAAAATTTTAAAAGTATGTGAAGCTGACATCACACACTGAAAAATGCTTAGATTCAGCACACTGAATCTAATTTTTGTTTGCATGAAGTATTGCATGAAATAGAACCAAAATTTCGTATCAGGATGATGTTTGTATATAGAATTGCTCTCAATTGAGAATATTCATATAAAACTGAAGAATAGGAAATTCCACAATTAAATTCCTCAGTTAAATTACTGAAAACACAAAAGAAGATATTTTTTTTCCTTCTGAATGCATTGTACTACTTACCATGGTACATGAGTCATAATATGTGCAAAACCTGAAATCTATTAAAATATCTGCTATTCCTGTATTTAATTTTATCTCTACCAAATTAAATGTTAATAGATTGTGGCCTAATTGTAACATGATGTTTAATTTTTCATCTTATGCAAAATTTTACAGTTGGGAAGGGGAAAACAGCAAGATGTTTCTCATTTAAAAAGTGCATGTTTGCTCCTGCAGCTGCAGCTTTGGCTTCATTTCATAGTTAGAACTCTCAAAAGCATAGAAAGAACAGTAATAGCCACTATGGCCCCAAAGTTATCACCTCCTAAATACAAATAGAAAATTTAGAGACGAGGAAAGTTAAACTTGGTTTTTCTTCTAGTAAAATAATTTCACTCCCCCCCCCCCCACATCAACCTCCCCCCCAAGACATTAACTTATATAGTTAAACCAATGTCAGTGAACCAAATTCTAGAAAAGAAAATAACTACTTTTTTGTAGTTTTGAGAATGTTGAAATTTATCTTTTTCCCCTTAAAACATGCATTTCTCCTTTTCACCAGGAAAGGCTGTCTGATAAAGAGCTCTATGAGCAGAAATTCAACTTCCACAGAGGAAAAAAACTAATTCTTTTGAACACATACACACGTGTACCAAAAGGTTCCATCAGGATAGCAGGAACATCCACAATATGAATTATGGAATAATATAAGAATGTCCATTTATTGTGAACTCTCAACTCCTCACCTTTGTCCTGCTGATGGATCCACTCCTCCTGGGATGAGTGGAACAGTTCCAGACTCTCAGAAATCTGCCAAAAGCAGGAGTTATTTGAGACTGAACAAAAAAATAAAGTTGATTTCCAAAGTGAAAGTAACTGGCAAAAAACCCCCAAAACTATAGGGAAGTTTTGAAAAGTAAGGGAAGGGAAGACTCCTGCCTTTCTTTTTCCAAATGCAAGATTCATTTCTTAACATTTTTGCCTAATTAGAACACATGTAGTAAAATAAATTATAAAAGCCTGGCAAAGCAAATTACTACAAACAATGGGGTGGAGAATGGAAAAGTATGAACAGAGATAAACAGCCTTAATCACAACTCTTAGCTGTGTACTGGAAAATGCTCAGCATTCCAAGTTTAGTTTATAAGTTTGAATGGAATAGAATGAAATCATATGTTAAATAATAGATGAATCACTGAAAAACAATAAATTCTGAAGACTCTGGATACAAAAATTTTAATAGCTTAAATAATGAAAAGTCAATAAGTTTAACTTAGATATAGTAAAACCACATTTTATCTTGTATTAATACATCTTGTAATTCCAATGGTTAATATTCTAGAGAAGATACATTTTTGTTAGTTTTATTTTGTTACAGTGTGAAGAAAAGTCCCATGTGTTGTCCTTCCAGTACACCCTCAGTCAAACAGGGAAGATCTGAATTATGCTCCTAATATTTACAAGGTAAAGGAAAGAAAGCATACAGTAAAATTTATATTTTCTGAAAGCTCAAGAGATATAGTCAATTTTAAAATACTCCCTTCTAGAACATCTCCCAAAGGCAGACACATTTCTGCAGGAATTAAACAGAATTATTTTTTATATAATTAAAACTCTGAAATCATTGCTTACCTACCAAATTTGACCTTGCTGCTTAGTGATAACAGAAGATACAATACCTCCTTTGTTCACCCATTATAAACACACATCAAATATTGCAGGGGGAGCATCTGGTTTTAAGAGGCACTTACTTTGGAATGACAGACTCAGAGATGTAATGTACTGAAGTGATACATTTTGATTTCTATTACTGGCCCTCACAATTATCATCAGTATCTCTACAGCGTGTTTTTCCTATTCTGCCAAACAAACCGTATTTCTGTTAATTATATGACTAAATTAGTCATTCCAAACTTAATACCTCCTAAAGCCATCAGCAGATGTTCCTTTATAATCATTGATGTCATTCCCCAAATGATGGAAAGGGAGACATTGCTGGAGTGCTGAGTGAATGGTAACTTTGGTGTTCTTGTCTAACTTTAGCTGTGTAACAGGGGAGCATCTGGCCTGCCTCGCTCAAACAGGCTCTCTCCACAGACAGTAACACTTCCAAAAGGAAATTCACCCTGTTTAAAAACACATGGAACAAACAGCCCTGCCACACTCCTCTCACTGTCTCTGCAGGCAGCCCAATTATTTAGCCCAGTCAGAATTGCTACCTTTGAAACTGCAAACTGGTAAAACTGGTGCCATCTTTTAGCTGAATATGGTTACAATCTGCAGGTCATATTCTCTTCTTCATTTCAGCTGATCTTGTTTTGTGTTTCAATAAGATGAGAAAGCTGCCCAGTCTGGCAGGAGAACAGGTATCTCTGCATGGTAATATTTAGCACCTCCTACAAGTGATCTCCCAGGCAAGTGCTACAGTCACATGAAGTCAGAGATAAATATACTTAGACTGATGATGCTTATTTTGAAGTCAAAAATAATAATGATGTTTTTCACTTATGAGATCAATGTAAGCATTTAATACAATATTTTTAAAAATGGAGGACACAAACAAAGCAGAGAAGCAATGAGAGGAAAAGGGATTTACTTGGACTTCCAGCTACATCCTTTGAGAATATCATGTCTTTTCTCCTCCTTGCTGCTCTATCAGTCTGTACCACAATTTACTACTGGAGAAAAAAAATTATTGTTTTCCCTCTAAATAGCTATCAGCATGTTTTTCTCTATAAATCCTAGTGAGATCCCTGGTGATGGCATAACAGTTAACAAATACAGAAAGTGATATAGAACAGCTTCATTTCCCCAGCATATTAAAACTACAGTTGTCAGCATTTAATGTCTCTGATATCCTTAACCCCCTACAAGTTGTAGAATTAGCTAAAGCTTTGCCTCCAGGTATCCCATCAGGATGCTCCAATACAGAGATTTACATTCAGTGTAACTCTCTAGGAGTAAAATATCTTTTTTGACATACTTAATGCGTCATAATAACTGCAAATTTATTGTATCAAGCATTAACCACTTTCTCCTTCATACATGCCTGGAGCAAGGAAGAAACATCACTATTACCATAACTATGCTACACTGAATGAACAAATATGCAGAAGCCTTACTGCAGACTTCAATCATTTGCATTATTTTTAAATGATATAATTTTAAAATACGTTCATTTTAGAGCCATAAATGAGAATGGAGCAGATGGTTAGAGCTTAATTTAGAGTAATTTGTCTATTAAAATACGCTGCCTTGCCAGTGAGTCTTTGTTATAACACTAACTCATTACAATGGAGTTGTAATTTATGGGGTAGAGGGAAAGGTATTGGACCTTTAGGAAAAGTTTACAATCTTAAGAGTATTTGCTAGGAGAAGTGAACACAGATAAGCATTTCAATACAAGATTATTAAGTAAAAAGTGGGAAAAGCAGAAATAATAAAATTAGGATTTGCAGTCCTTTCAAAACTCCCAGTGTTCCTACACAGAAAGGATATTCACATGCACAAATAAAAGGACCTTCTTTTTATAATGTTAATCATGGATTTCTTCATTTGCACTGACTTTTAACTGTTGGAAAATGTAGAAGCTTACAACTTCACACTACAGCAGCAAAGACTTAAAAAATAATTTTTTAGAAATATTTTTAATAAGCAAGTTATGCATATTGACATTTATTATTGTATTGTTCTCTGTGTTAAAACACATATTTTAAAACTTTTTCCTCTTAATACAAAAGCCCAATAAGGCTGTTAATGTGTTCAGTCTCTATTAGAATTAATTTTATGTTCATAATCTATCTGTAGGGAAAATGAATGAATCAACAGTGAGGCAAAAAGCACACATGGGATATAACAATTTAGGTTAATCAAAGTTAAAGGTAATCTAAAGAACTTTAAAAGGGTATAAAATATAAAAAGCATAAGTTTCTTTCAGAGAAAGTTCACTGCTGTTATAGTCAAACTGGCACTAGGTGAACTAAATCCTTTTCATATACCTTCCTCATATCTAAATTATTTTTTATTCCAGAAAGGAATAATTTTGATCAGAGTACCAAAAATTTTTCCTTAATACTTAGAGGAGGCTCAAAATATGGTGGCTAAACACATAGTTACAAACGAAATTACATAGAAAACAATACAAAATCTGTTATGAAGCTTGTATTGTATATACACAGTCATATAAATAGATATTTGTGTGTATTTACATGTATTTATAACTTCTTATATGGATATATAGCACTCATATCTGGTTGCAATGAGAGAACACTGACAATTATTAAATATATTAAAAACTGCAGTACCTTGTAACATGTACAGTTATTTAATTGTGACAAAATGTTAGAGTAATTTATATATAGGGTTGGTGCTGGGGTGGAAAGTTCATATCGTGCAATCACAGAATGTTTTGAGTTGGAAGGAGCCTTGAAGACCAGCTGGTTCCAATCCCTTGCCATGGGCAGGGACACCTTCCACTAGACCAGGCTGCTCCAAGCAAATTTATTGTGTCAAGAATTGTCCGCCATTTATGACTGTGGCAATGAGGAAAGAGAGGTTTAGGATAGAGCAGTCCAGTTAAGTGTTTTTTCCACAAAGCAATAATACCTGAGAAATATCCAAAGGCGATTTCTGATTGAGATATTTTAGAACAAGGCTACTAAAAAAGAGTTGCTGTGCAATATCTAATTTTCTATCTTAATGGGAATGTGTTCTATTTGATATAAAAGTATTCTGCTCTCCAAGCTGACTGTATAATAAATTAAAGTTTTGCTCAGTTTAGAAGGTCACATATAAATATTTTTAACATAAAATGGAAAAAAGTGAAAGGCAAATGCATGCTCCAAGGCTGCAAGTTTTTTTTAAAAACAAAACACTAACTAAATTTCATATAATGAAACTTTCAGTTGGTAACAAGAGCCTCAACTCCTGGATTGTATGAAACTAGAAAAGGGATGGAACAAGATAACATTGTGTGATTTCCTCTTTTCAAATTACTCTGATTCTTGCCAAATCTGTATCTTCTTGAGCCTGCTCCAAAAAACATGAATAAGTGTCTAATATCCCCCAGTTTCTATCTAATTTATACAGTATGTTTTATAAATTAGTGGATATATTTTTATCTTTTTGTCAAATATCCAAGCAATTACTGAAGTGCAAGACATGGGTAATGACTTTAGTATTACAGTCAGAGAAACCATTTGCAAAATTTTATTCATAGTAAGATCTTTAAATTTTAAGTAGAAATGAGCAAAGAAAAACAAACAAACCCCAAACAGCAGAACTTGATGAGCTAAGAAAACAGCCTCTTCATGGTATGCATAAACTATTTTAATAAGATAGTGATAAGAAATAATTTTTGAAAGTGTATAAAAATCAAGAGTCAGAAATCTAGTCATATATCCTAGCGTAATAATTTTAGAGTTAGGTTCAAAACTCTCAGTTAATCACCAAAAGCATCCCTTCCACACTGATCTTTTAGAAAAGCATGCTTTGTTTCAATTTATTTTAAATTAGATATATAAAACCAAGTCTCTCACAGCTCAGTTCTGGTTCTACCTACTGACTGCTACGAAAGGAACTAAGGGTAACCAGCTGAGACTTAAATATGTGTCTTCTGGGTTTCTGAAGTCCTCCAAAAGTTTTAAAACTGTGATTGTGTTACATGTCTTCCTTGTAGCATAAATAAATATAAGCTTTCAATGACCCATTTTAAGATGGCATGAGCTCCAATGCAAACTATTCCACTCTACAAGGAAACCGTGGTACTCATCTGGTCCTGCAGCTAGCGCACACAGGGCTTAGAGTTTCTGCATAGTGACATATTTGGGTGTTCCATGCTTACCTGGAAAAACAGTAAATTCCACCCTATATTCCAATATTTGAACTTCACTGAGCTTGGCTACAAGTTACTGGATATATATATATATAAACATTCTGGTAAGACATAAGTAACATTTTCAAACAGTAATCATGCCATAAACTGAAGATTTCCAGCTGCACGAAATCCCTCTGTATCAGAGAACATGCTGTGTTTTTGTCAAATATCACTTACTCAGTTTCAATAAAGTATATTCAACTATATTTTTGGAGCCTGTTCTTTTCCAAATTTGAGGTCATTTCCTATAATGTGGTCTGTATAAACAGATAAATAAGCAACATGAATTGTATTAGATTACTTCCAGAGAAAACGAAAATATTGTCAGTACTGTTCAATACATTTCATGAAAAATACATTATGTGAAACAAGCCTGATATCATTCTATAACAGGACTAAATCAATTCAAAAATTTAACTGTGTTTGGTTCAAATTCATAATATACCTGTGTTCAATTAGTGTCTTCAAGTCACACTGAGATCCTCTGATGAGAAATGTTGGATTCTGTAAGTGCAAGAAATACTTTAATGGCATCTCAAAATTTGCAGAATTCCCAAAAGAAAACTATAATCCTCTGGCAACTGGCAATATGTTGTTGATTTATTACATTGCCTTTAATAAAAGCTTTGGCAGGGTGGTTTTGGGGAGGGTTGAAAGGTCTTGGTTGTCCCAGTACTGAATGCAATCC
This sequence comes from Certhia americana, assembly GCA_018697195.1. Taxonomy (NCBI): domain Eukaryota; kingdom Metazoa; phylum Chordata; class Aves; order Passeriformes; family Certhiidae; genus Certhia; species Certhia americana. Next base: position 60,049,409 of record CM031860.1, on the reverse strand, counting down.
CTGAAGGTCTTTGGGGCTGTATGGATACAGGCTGCAATGCCAGGATCCCCACTTTTCCAGGGTCTGCTCTGGACAGGGAGGACTTAAAATCAAACAGTAGCTTCGGGATGAACAATGAAAGGATTCATACCAGTCCTTAATGCAAAAAATAGTGATGCTCTGAATGGCTAAAACCAAATCTATTAGTTTTACTAATTTTATTGGTTTACCTAATTACCTGTTAAATATTCCTTCCCTAAACTTGTAGCATCCTATGTATTCCTGCTTTCCAAAGGTATCTAGAAACAAATCCAAATACAGACAGATTCTGAACAACTCAAATGGAAATTCCCTCCTCCCTGGAAGATTCAGTGTTTCAGGACTATTAATTGTGGAGTGGTCAGCACCCCTTCAATGGGCATTGAAAAGTCAGGGCTTCATTTGATTCCAGGCTTGAAAGAAACCATAAACAAAATGCTCTGTTCTTTTCTCTAAAGAGCAACAACACTCTAAATGGTGACAGTAATATAGAATTGCACCACAGATTGTTTCTGAAAGCAATAACAATTTTTCATAAGTTGAATAGAAATTCATTTTTTTGTGTCTTACTAGTAGAAATGATGGTTCCAGATGATTAAATGAAGCCCGTGTAAATATTCAGAAGGGTTTCATAAAATGAAACCTTTTCACCTAGCCAAAGCAGAGACATTTTTGCTTATTGGTTTGAGGCGCAATATAGAATAAGATTTATTTCAGAAATCTCTTAAAAAAATGATCAGGGTAATGTTTCGTGGAAAAAAAATTAAGTATAAGACCAGTAAAACATTTATTTGCTCAAGTATTGCTTTCCAGCTGTCAAGATTGCCAAAGCTATATTTTCCTTATCAATCTACTCTATAGTTTATATGTTAAAACATTAAAAATTATCTTAAAACAGTTTATATCTTAAAACAAGGCTTAGGAATCCTTTACAGCTGCACACTGCTGAGGGACCATTAACTCCTACTGGTGTCCTCAGGGTCCTGACAATGTGGAATAATTTAAAAATTAATTAAGTAGTAAAAAAACTGAAAAAGTAAAATTCTGTTATAAAAAGGAAGACTTTAAGCATTGAAACTCACCTGAATAGAAACTTCTCTTTGTCCTTGAAAATATTTGCTATTCTTTTTCCTATTTCTTTTTCAAACTTTGTCTGAAACACAAGACTGCAACTCAAAACTTTGACCTGGGCATCAAAAGTACCTTTAGCTGCACAAAATCTCTCCAAATGGAGCCTTTTATTCTCTGTGTAATCAAAAATTGGTATAGTCCATCAATTAAGTTATTTAGGTTGAATAGAATAAGATCTTCTGCTCTGGGATTTGTAAGTAATGTGTCAGTCACTTGAAATGAGACTCAGCACCATTGACTGCATCCAGTGACCTGAAAATACATTTTCCCCCCAGCTTTTGCTAAAGTCTTCAAACATCAACCCACAAAATTTTTATGACAATTGATGTTTGTCTGTAATGTGCATTACTCTAAACATTTTACAATGCCCTGTATCAGGCCTGAAGAGCAAAGATAATTGAGAAAGCCAGCGTGGAAAGTACATACACTCTCAAAATACTTCATATCTTCAATGTCAGCACCTAGTGCACAACACATACAAATTACTGTAAGAGGTTATATTAAAGCTTTCTTTTACAAGCAACAATAAAATTTGGTTATATATTCCATATTAGACATACAGATTTTTTAAAAAATAAATTTTATATTTATATTTGAAGGAAATTCTTGGAAATTATAACGCAGTTTGAAAGTCAATTCATTCTCCTGGAGAAGTGCTGCAGTCACACTTTCTTACCTCAGTAGAAAGTCTGTAGGTAGATAATTAACTCTTAAATACTCCTAGAGAAGAAAAGGAATGACAATGGTTCTTCCTCTTCTGCACAGATGATAAGAATATCACTAAGATCCTGGAATCACAACAGTATAAAATTTGGGGGTTCTCAAGTGTCATAAAATTAATTGAAACACTTCTTGGCAGCTTTTGTGCATGCAATTTGATACTTTCAGAACCATGCTGGCTGGCCAAGTTATAACTGGAAGGAAGAACTTGGGAATAATTTACGTTAAGAAATTTGAAATTGCCATCACTGTAAAATTCAGGTAGCTTTTTTTTTGTTGGATGGTTTGGTTTGGTTTGGTTTGGTTTTTTCCCTTGGCAGTATGGACAGTCCCTAGACATCTCTGTTTTTTAATGGAATTCCAGCAGCTGGGTTTCTGCTGAAGGGCTTAGAATGTAAGAGAGCTGAGATGTCTCTGTACCTGCCTTATATCTGATGACCTAAACATTTCCTGAATTATTTTTGCTGTCAGGCAGCACTGACAACATACAAAACATAGACAAAATTTGGCAAGTCTCTGGGGGGCAGAGTATTTCTTTGGAGTGTCCTTCCTACAGAATCAGATGAATCAGATAGAGCATCTTGATACCTTGCTACCAGTGCTCTCTCTCTAAGACAAATTTATTGCTTGGATGAAAAATAACCTACCAGTTTCTGAGCGCTCCAAATGCAAGGTTGAAGACATGCACTTCATCAGGCTGAGTGAGAAATGCTACTGATTGGTTTCTTTGACCACAGTTTGCTGTGTGTACAGTAAATTGTACACAGCATTAGAGAGGATGTGGTGAGCAGGAAGGGTAATGACCTGCTTGTCTTGTCCCACCTAAACACATTGGATCAGAAAGAGGTCACAAAAAGGAGAAGCAGATTTCTAAATCCTTGAAGAAAAATGATCACTCTGAGTCTGGGAAATACTTTGGAATGAAGGTAGGAAGAGACACAGGAAACTGGGAGGTTGTAGCCTGGAAGACTAAGAGGAACAGGAGGATCTTCCTGTAATTGTGAGCAGACCCCAGACTTTTCAGAAGTAATGAAAGATTTTCTTAAAAACATAACTAACTAATTGGAGCATATGGCATTTAACCCATCTTACTCAAAGTTTTGGGCACCCTGTGTTCCCTTGGACACAAACTTACAGCCTCCTGAGGAGGCTGTGCAGGATAAATAATTGTCCCTGCTAGAAACCTCATGAATCATCAGGGATATAATTGAATGCATCATTACCAAAGCAAAAAGAGTGAAAATTTCATTTCTTGTTCTGCTTTAGATTATTTTTCAGAAACATCAATACAAAAAAGAGAAAAACAGTAGAGACTGTGTAAATTCATATCAAAAGAACAAGGTACCCAAAACCTCTGAATATCTTGAACTGCAAGGTACATTATTCTGCACATAACCATTTAAGAGTGACTGAGTGCCCAACACTCTGAAGGTACTGCTTTCATATGAGCCAAAAATTGTTTCAAGACATAGACAGAGTTGGAAGAGAGAAATGTTGGCACTGAAAATAGAGGAAACCTCTGCTTGCAAAAAGTAATAAGGATATGAGCAAAGTATTCCATAGCAGAAAATGTCATCTGTGCAAATGCAAGAGGAAGAGCTGGTTAGGTAGCAGCTCTTCAGAAATAAAGCTGAGTTATTACAACCCACAAAGCATACTGGAATTGATGATACACCATCACAAAGTAATAGCAGTCATTGTGTTAGCACATATACTTGAGTCATAGAAGATTATCTATCTTGTGCCTCACCATTCTGAGAAGTCCTCACTTGGTGTACTGCATCCCATCCCAGACTGACCTAGTTCAAGAAAGCAATGGATTAGCAAGACTGCATATCTTGATGCCACATTACTTCTAATTCCTGAGAGCTGCTTGGCCTTTGTTTGACTGGACACAGAGCTACACTGACATGTTTTTAGAGACTCAGTGCCCAACACCAAAGAAAGCACAGCTAATATACTACATGTGTGAATTGTCTTCTAACTACAATTATCTCTAATTGATTACAAGGAACAGAAATTCTAATGTTTTCCTTAACATCCTCCTGCAGTTCTTGACTTGTAAGATATCTGATGTGCAGCTCATTAAAGTCTTCATCCTGCAGAGAACAGCTTATTTTCATTTGCTCTCATAGAATTAGTGATTTTTCCTCTGTACCTTGCAGTACTAACAGCTCATGAATAGCATCCAAATTTACACTAACCTTGCCAAAAAATTATTCATGAAAAGATCATCATAACAACTGATCCAATACAAGTGTTTCTAAACCTCTTTGCTTTGCTGGGGCTGAAGGTCAAGAAACAAATATTCAAGCACACTAGAAGTCTGGGCAGAAGAGCATTGAGGAACTGAAGGTCAGCAAATGCTTATCTCCTGTGAGACTTAATCCAAAGAACCACAAGTCTCTCTATCCAGATTTAATTCCATCTTTCTTGAATTCTTATAATCAAGTTCAAGTCTATCTTTTTTACATCCCCAGATACACTATTCTTGCCCATTGGCAAATTTCAGACATTATCTCAGCTTTTCAGATGACATTTCCATGGATTATTATGCTGCAAAGCTGTCAACTTCTAGTGTTCATGGTCTCTCACGTGGATATTGTCCAACAGTTAATCTCTTCTTACAACCTCTGAGGAATTGGAAATATCAATAGAATATCCTGGAGCAGGTTCTGGAAAATTTCTCAAGTCTTTGAAAATATGGCTTACAAAAAAACCTAAAAACAAACAAATCTCCCTGGCCCCGTCAGCTGTTTCTCCTGCTAGAAGTTATTTGTAGATAATTATTTCTACAAAAAGAGGTGAAAAAAATCTGACAATTTCTGAGCCATGGGCTGATAAATATCATATAAAGACTAATGATTAAAAACCTAAGTAAAAGGTTTTATTACAAAAGGCTTACAACTCTAGCTATTAATCCTGTAAAATTAAGGTTGAATTCCAGCTGCCTCCTGCAGACTAAGACTGCTTGATGTGTATCCAGACTTCTTTTGGTTTCTTTTGTTGCCTTTTAAATATTGCTTTTTTGAGCTTCTTTTTTTTCCACAGGTTTTTGATAAGCTATTGGGACTGCAAGTTACTGGAATGTGTATGATGATTGACACTGCATCACAGTCCTTCCAACCTAATGGTCCTCAAAGGGTTTGAAGTCAGTGATGAAATCAGTGGGAGTCACACAGTTATTCATGTCCTCAGTATCTGTGGGATCATAGTAGTTCTTAATATACATTAACTTTTACATTTCTCCTGCACAAGGCAAACGGTATCCAAGACTCCTCTTGGTCCTTTCCTGAGGCCCTCTGGCTGGTTCCCACTATTCTGCTGTGGTTTTCAACCTTGCAGAGACATTACAGAGTATTGATAACATCATCTCAGGAATTTTGTCCTATGCTATTTCTACCAAAAGTGAGTTTTTCTGAGTAACTTTCAATCTTACCTCACAGCACAGAAGTTTTAAACATTGTGTCCTGTAACCATTCAGGCACACTTTGGTAGTGCTTTTGTATAGCCCTTTTCTAATGAATCTGCCATAAGACTGTAACTAAAATCATACAACTATTCCAGGTGCATTTTCTGAGCATATTAAGTAACTACTAGCAATAGCTTTGGCCTCCTAGTTTTAGATGAGCATTTTTCCTAATTTACCATTGAAAGTCACACCTTTGATCTAATCATTTTGCAGGAGTCATGATAATGGTTTCTTTTTTTCTTTGAAAATTTGGGGGTTGAGCACTTGACTATTTTGTTGGAGGATTTCTCACCAGTTCAAGGCAGCTGTGCTGACAATTTCAAGGGTTCTATTTCAGGTAGCTACATCCATGTTTCTTAGCTACAACACTGAAGACAATCTGTGCTCTTGTAGGTTTTCAGACTGTAAGGAAATATTTCCATCTTCATCTTGCCTCTAAGTGTGCTATTTCCTTGGTTTCCTTCTCTGTTGGTTCATGGGCCTCTCACTGGGAGTCTGCATTTGCAGTTTTCCACTGGCTCCTGAATTAATTGAAGCCAACACTTGGCCTCACTTCTCCAGCCTAATGTTGCTGTTTACTTGACATTAAATTACTCTTGGTTCCCTAAACCAGTAGCAATTGAATTTAGTTATTGGCCTAATAGAGCACTACAATCATAGAAATGTAATCACTGACATTCTTCTGCAAAACTTCATCCTTGGAATCTCTTCATCTTCTAAAGTTACACTGAAGTTCTCCTTCCCTTTACTAGAAATCTTTGCAGCCTTGTTGACTGTTGCTTCCCTCTTGAGATAGCATAACTTTAGAGGATAAAAATTATTCTCTTTCCTACACATTGTGCTTTATTTTCTGAAAATAGGCAGTTTTTCTTTCTGCACATTGTTTTCCACATAATTTGCTGTGTGACAAACATGCCTGTACTTCAGGTCAGCTGCTTCCCGTCTTGACTCTCATGGTTTGAACCTGTGTATTTTGAATTTATTATCTATGTAATTTTGTTGATATCCTGCCCCTAGCTAAGTATTTATGTATTTTGGATTTCTCAACAGTGAGATTTTTTTTTTTTGTTTTTTTTTTGCTCCTCAGTTGTGGGTGTGAGGCCAGTATTCCTTTGTACTCTTATTAGGTGCATACAAATGGTACTGTCTTAGATTCACATCCAATAAAGATGAGGGACTTTACAACTAATTCCTGTCAGAGATAGGAATTATCTGATACTGTACCAACAGGATGAAGTTGATGAAGTTGATAAAGATGAGTGGACCTGCAGATTCCCCTGTGCTGCATCCACACTGCAGGGTAAATTTCAAAATTCACTGATGTGGACATGGAGCCCAGACTGAGAACAGCTTTGGAAAATCACTTTAGCTGCAGTACAGATGCATAGGAACATAAATACCTGAAATTAAAGTCCTATATAAACATCTTTTCTGGCCTTCTAGGTGTGTTTCCAATTAATGGCACATTGCTGACTTACCCTTTTTATTTTCCATCATTTTCCTGTCTTTATCCCTCATTGACTTTGCACTAGACAGACACCAGTCCTGTTTTCCTATTGCTTCCATGCTTGTAGAAATAGGATTTTAGTTAGAACTTCATAATTCCCTGGCATCTGAGACTTTCCATGATACCTTGTACCTTTGTTTCCAGTGCTGATTTGTTTCCATTTACAACATTTTTCTGTTTGCTGATGCTTTTGCTAGATTGAGCACTGTCAGGGTGTTTCATTTACTTACCAGCTAGTTACTTGCTAGTGAGTAGCATGAACATAGTAAAACCCTTGTAAAACTAAGAATTAGCCTGGCATGTAGGTAGCTAAAGATGAGTGAGATTATTTACATCCAAACTATCAACTCATCTGTAAGCTGCAAAAAATGCCATCAGGACCACTTTTGCACAGGCTCTTGGATATTTTTCTTGTTCTTATAATATAATGGTCTTGGAGATTTTTTTTCCTGTTCCTATTGTAAGTGGAATCACTAAAATCTCATAATATCCGTGCGTACCATCACCTCTTACATCAAAACTTTTCATACCCAGGGCTGCACAAAAAGAAGTGAGCCCAGCAGGTCACAGGAGGGAGGTGATTCTCCTCTATTCCACTCTCATGAGACCCCACATGGAATATTGTCTCCTCTTCTGGAGTCCCCAGTTGAAGAAATACAAGGATCTCTTAAAGGGATTGAAGAAGAGGGCCATGAAAATAGTCAGGGAGCAGGACCAGGTTTCCTGTGAAGACAGGCTGAGAGCTGGAGCTGTTCAGTCCGGAGAAGACTCCAGACTGACCTTTTCAAATAAAAAGGAGCTAATAAGAAAAAAGGAGAAAACCTTTTTACCAAGACCTGTAGTGACCCAGGACAAGGGTCAATGGATTTATGCTGGCAGAGGGCAGACTTACACTGGCTATAAAGCAGGAAGGGAGACTGGAAGGGGCTCTGAGCAACCTGGTCTGATTTAATCTGTCCATGGCAGAGTGGTTGGACTGGAAGGTCCTTTCTAACCTTAACCATTCCATGATTCTGTGATCCTCTGTCACCCTTTGAACAGGTTTACAGCTCGCCTGATTTTCTGAATGCTTACTCAATTTCTTTCACACCTTCATTCAATACAAACAGTTCATCAGGAATACTTTAGTCATTGCTTTGGGGTTTTTTACAGTGAATTGTAGATTTTTTAAAAATTGAACTTAGTTGGTATTGTATAAGTTTAATCAATTAACTTTTTATCAGAGTCTATCTCTGGGGAGAAAATGAGATTGATAATAGAAGAGTTGCTGTCAAATGAGGCACTTCACCTGTGGTCCATCCAATCAAACCTTACATGATTTCAGTCAGGGACCTATTTGAAGTGGACATCATTCCACCGAGGCCATGATTATGTAAAGTGGGATTCTTATTTCTCCTGACTGCAGCTCTTCCACATTACATAAATAAGTGTTTATTGGAGCAGAAAATTGGACAAGTGCCTGACATACTTAGTGCAGGTTTCTTAACCATTGCTCTTTTAAATAAAGCAAGGATGATATATCCTTCTTGGGCTTAGAGCTTTCTGAATTAAATTTCTGAATTTCCAAAACAACTTCAGTTTCCAGTTTACCACTACCCTTTTTTTCAGGGCATTGCACTGTCATTTCAAATTCAAAATAAAAGAAAGTTAGAGACTGCAATAACTCAGGAACAGTTGAGTCAACTATAAAAGAAACAAGTTTTATGCGTAATAGAAGCACACTAAATCCCACTGATTTCTGCATAAAAATTATATCTGTCATATACATCTCATGCCACATTGGTTCTTCAAGGGTACATCAGTAGTTTATTCCTCTGTACCCTAATCTTAAAGAAATAAAGTAAAACAGATCAAGAAGGCTGAAGATGAGCTAGATTATCCAGAGGAGAGAAAAAATAATGAACAGAGATCTGGTACAGTTTTTAGTCTTAATTTCATTCTAATTAAATTATTTCAAAGCATCTAAATATTATTTGTAGTAGTTCTTACATGGTATTTGTCACAGGACAGCAAAACACACTATATCGTTATATCTTTTCTCATCTTCCCAAGTGGAATAAAAATATGCGTCTTTTTTATATTCCAAAGAGGCTACATCTTTTATTAATTGAGCTTGACCTCTCTTTTTATAGAAGAGTGGCATTAGTGGGCATAAGGAAAAGTTCTTGACATGATTTTCTTGACTGTAATTCTTCATCTAAAATAAGAGGCTATAGAAGTAGGGAATGCAGAGACCTTGAGGATTAATATAATGACACAATAAGTAACATATACCCAAAAGATGTACATTACTATAATGAAAAACATATAAATGAGGTTTTTATTTATAGATACTTGTCATTAATGATTAATAATTAAGGCCAGCAAATAAAAAGTCCTCTTAGTAATATGTTTCGTTTGGAGCCTAGAAGTTTAGATGGGTATTAAAAGATAATAGGAACTTAACAGTTCCTAGGGTTTCTTAATCTTGCAATCTCAGAAAAAGGAACTTGATGTAATCATGGCAACTTTATTCTTGGGTCAATTGTGTTTAAACAATATAGACCAAAATGCACTTTATATGCAAAATATCTTTAAATAAGTGCAATTTTCATATTTCTCCTGATACATATTTTTGCAACATTAGACCTCAGTGTTTTAATGAGGCTGTTGTCACAACAAAAGCAACGAAGTATTGCAACAGTAAAGCTGAAAGTATAATTCAGTCAGGAGATATAGTAGAAATATTTCCTGTGAAAATCTTGAGGAAGGGGAGGAAAAGGCAAGGAAATGGATTATGTGATTTCTAACAACCAAACACAAGAATTGCAAAAAGAACAGTTGCTGGAATCATTCCATTTTGCAGATATTCCATTTAGGATTACAGAAGTGCCCAGAGCAGTTACCATCAGTGATTCTGGTACAGAAAATGCAACACCAGGAGTCTCCAATATGTGTAAAATTTAACAGCTATTGCAAAAGGCAGCTGATTTCACAATCAATTTCAGTATCTCAACCTAGATGAGATACTGCAATATCTAAGACATGCCATTACCATTAATGGGTTAAAATTGCTTCTAACCTGCTTGCAGTTACATTTTTAACTTTGTTCTATTTTTTATAGTAAGTGTATTTAAAATGTTTTAAAACTTATCTGTTGGTAAAACTTGTCTTTTTGATCTGGCTCACAGTAAATTTTCATTCCTTCAAGTGTGGCATTCTCTAAAGCCACACCACAGTTCCATATTCAACACAGCATTCAGGAGATAAAGGAAGTTTATCCCACTTCTCTGCACAGAAGACAATGGTCATGGCCATTGTCAGTTTGGAAGAGAAATCTTCCAGTGAGTGGCAGTCCCTGTCTCCCTCACAGGCAGTGACAGAGAAAACACTATAAGAGTCTGGCACTTATATGTTGTCTGAAGAAAAGACCCATTTTTATGAAAAAAAAAAAGGAAAAAGTTATTATAAAATAGTTCTTTTATTTCCCCTATGGGGAAAATCTTCACTGAAGTCTGAATTTGCTTTGATTTTGTCTATTTCAACCTTTCCTCAGCTAAAAAAAAATATTTGAGCAAGATCATTAGGCTTAAGGATGGGTTTTTTTCAGCATTACTGACTAGATAATAATGGAAAGCGTTTCAGGCTGTGCTATGAATAGAATGAATGGCAGAATCCTAGTATTTTAAGATGGAAAATACTTCTTAATTCATGTGCTCCATCCTTTTGATCAAGAGAGACTCTCTGTAAAGCAAGGTCAAATTCTTGGATATTATATTGAACTTTTTAATCCACAATACCTTCAAAAGCTTTTCTCATTACTGAAAATAAAGAACCAAAGATCTTTTCTTAAGCATTATCTCCTAAAGGCTTTATTTAGTCAAAAGTAAATAAAACCCTTGGTATCAAAGATAACATTTATGCTACATCAATAAATAAGAACCAAAATACTTCTGCTACCAAGAAAAACTGGACATTTGTTTATCTACACATTCCTTTTGCTATGAAAGTGTTAAAACAAAAAGCAATGCAAAAAGCTGATGAGTAAAACATGAAAACAAAGCACTCTTCTAAAAAAGATTGTTTAGTAGAACAGAGGGAAAGGTCTCAAACCTTAGTGCTTTCACTTCTGTTAAGCAGATGTGATCTCTTACTTCAAAGATTTTTCCTACAATATTTATTTATATAAATTGCTGAAAGTTTTCTAGTTGCCTTGTGCTTAGAGCTACTGCAAAATACATTTGTAAACATCATAGGAAAGAGAAGATGAATAATTTTTTTGTTCTTTAGTTCCAAAATATGTCATAATGGCTTTAACAGTGCAAGAATCTCCAGATTACCCCTGGCAGGAGAAGGAGATGGAGGAGGGAGGATACTGGGTTTTTCTCTGTATTAACATCAGTGGTATCATCTGGAGTTCATCAAGCACAGGTCTGTTTCTAGTATCAGTATTTTGAAACATGCTCTAGAAATGCTATGAGGTTACTCAATTGGAGCATTTTTTTCTCAGCTCAACCTCATTAACTGAATTAAATAGACTGCTAAGACCTTTACAATTCTTTTCTCTATAGCCACCATATCCATGTGATTTGTCCACCGTTTCTTTCTTATGGCATCTGTCAGTATTGGCAACAGCATTTCAGACTTCATGAGACAGTACTCTGCAAAGAAATGAGACAAGATGTCAGTTGAAAATTGACAAAATATGTTTGCTTCAAAGGACACTCTGTTGTTCATATACTTCAGCTCATTCATGAGAAATCCAAGAGAAATTCTGGTGTTAAATATTTTCAGCCAAACTGTAGCCTATTGTGTACAAAATAAAAATAAATTTGTGGCGAGACATAGCTGGTACCATAGAACTGGGGACCAGGACTATTAAATATTCCTCTAATCACTTTATCCTGTTACAATGGCTGTGGTGGGAAAATAGCACAAGTAAATGAAAGATTTTTAAGGCTTTCTTGAAATAGCACAGATTTCATGGAATGGGAAGGAAGCAAATACTTTGCAGTGGAAGCCAGGGCCCCTCTGCACTGGTGACACAAAACCATGGATCACTCTGAGGCTGTGATCCTGTCCATATTGCACACATCTGGCCTGAATTCTGATTTGGAGAAAACATTAAAAACAAAGCAGAATCCTTACTCCCCATCACCCCATGAGGCTCTGAAGCCTTTTCCCCTCCTTTCCTCTCTATCAGTATCAATTTTCCCATCAGTTTCTTTCAGCACAGTGGTCAGGTGATGTACTGAAGAAGTCTTTTTATCAACTTCTCCAATTAGAAAATTAGGAATCTGCTGCAGAAAACTCTTATTTGCATCTGCAGATCCTGAAGAACTTCCACCAGCTGACTATAGATTATGCTCAATTTTCTGTTCCTAACAAAGGAACAAATCTTTAGCTGCTGTAATCAATGTCATTTTCAAGGACTGGAATACACAGAAAAGCTGAGATGGGAAGGGGCCTTTGGAGATCCTCTAGTCCAACCTGCTCAAACAGGGTCAGCTAAAGCAGATTGTTTGGGGCCATGTCCAGTTTGGACTTGAATTTCTCCAAGATGAGACTCCACAACCTCTCTGGACAATGTTTTCCAGTGTTCAACTGCTCTCACAATCTAAAAAAACCTGAACATTATTTGAATTATATGGTATTTCCCATATTTCTATTTGTTCCCATGGCCTTTCTTCCTTTCTGTGTGCAGCACTGAAAACTAAAAAGACTCTAGTTCCACCTTCTTTACATCATCTTGTCAGGTATTTATACACATTGAAATGATCCCCCAGTGAGCCTTCTCTTCCTCCAGCTGAACAAATCCAGCTTACTCAGCCTCTCCTTGAGTGTCTGTTGTCCCAGTACCAATGAACTTTTCTTCACCTTTGCTGAACTCCCTCTGATATGCCCATGTCTGCCTTCACTGGGGAGCACGGTGCAGGACTCTGGACTCCAGATGTGTCTCACCAGTGCAGAGCAGAGAGGGAAGATCACCTTCCTCAACCTGCTGGCAATGATCTTCCTAATGCAGCTCTTACCAAGGACTCTTCCTGCAAATCTGCTTTCCAGATGATTAGGTAGTCGTGCTTGAAGCAGTCAGGATCTCCCCTGGCAGTATCATGGGTGCTCCTTTGGAGGACCAGCAGGAAATAATAATTCAAGGACCATTCAAGCCTAGGCAGCCTCTTTACAATGTCCCAGATGTGAACTCCCAGCAGAAAACCAAACACCCCTAGGCAGCATGTCTGGTCATCAGATGGAACCTCCATCCCCTTCCTTAAGCAGGACTTGCCTACTGCTCTCACTTGCTGCTTTCTCCTTGCTCCATCCTTGGCTGCTTTGTTGGAAAGAGCTCTCCTGGTCCCTCATCTGAAGTTATGGCACTGAACATACCCAGATCTGTGAGTGGACATGAGTTATCCACCTGATGCCAGAAGCCATCAGCTTAGAGCCTTCAGCATGATGGGAATCTCCAGCTCCCAGCCTGAGGAACACAGGTTCTGCCTGTCTCTGCTAGGGGTTCAGGTTATTCTCTCTGCAGAACCTCTGGGAAGGTCTGATCAACTCCTTTCTGGTTGTCCCTGGTGCTGTGCAGTCTGCTGACCCCCTCCCATGGTTCTTTTACCTGGGAACACAGCTCCTCTGCCTGGACACAGCTCCTGCAGACAGGAAGATCATCTCCCCCTGCCTCAGCAAGACTGGAGCTTGTGAATTGTCTCTTATATTTTGCTTGGGGGAAAGATAGTGTGTGACATGCCCACATATCCAGGTATGTCCTGCAGAGTACAACTCCAGGACAGTAACAGGATCCCTGTGCTGTATCAGTATCAGTTCATGTGTTCACTCACAAGAGCAAAATGGTTTTTGAACTCATCTTGCCCAACAAGCAACACTGTGACTGCATCACCCCAGTCACAAGGAGGCATCCCATGATCTAGTAACAACTGCCAATCCCATTTTTTCATTTTCCTTTCTTTTTCAAACCAGCTGCCTTGACTGCCTGCAGCTTTCCTCACAGATGTAGCTGTCACCTGCTCTGACCTCAGTTCTGTGGTCTTTCCCTGTTTATAGAATTAAGGCAATGTGAATGTGAACATCTCCTAATATGTTACTTCATATAACTTCATTGCACCCATATTCTCTTTTTTTTTATGTCTCAATGATCCCTGGTCACATTTCTAATCTTGGAGGTCATCACATGTCTTATCTTTTTAATTACTATTTCCCTGAGCTATCAGTTAAATGGGGCTGGGGTGAGACTTTCTTCTGTGTTTTTAATTCTGTGAAGTATTTTAAGATATGGTTTGTGAAAAGGAAAAAAACCAGTATGTGAAATACATCTGTTCCCTATCCTTTACGCTTGGATTTCTAGTTCGAATCTAATCTTATATTTTGCTGATTAGAAAACCCCATGATTTTATTAGTCATTGTAGTGCTGCTAACCTCAAGCACTCAAACACTGAGAACAAAACCCCAAAAGTCCTTCAGTGAAGCTGAAAACCATGTAATCTAAAAATATATATACATGAGGACACTTCATTTCCTGGGCTAAAGACTTTAGGGCATATTGAGGTCAAATTTTGAGTCTTTTTGAGCAAACAGGAAGACTATAAATAAATCTCTTTTAGCACAAGTTTATCTATCTCCTTCCTTTTAGGAGCATGGACAATGAGAATCATACTAGTCACAGTAACATAATAAAAGCGGGCAATAATGTCATTTTCTTGTTTGTAGGGTGAACAATTGGATAGTTTTTTGTCTGTGTGGGGTTTTTTGGGTTTTTTTTTTTTGTTTGTTTGTTTGTTTGTTTTTTGGTTGTTGCTGTTACTGATGAGTTTTGTTGGGTTGTTTGGTTTGTTTTTTTTTCCAAGCCAGAATTTACAGTTTATGTTGAGCCAGGCTCTATTTATTTCAAGTGTGATGGACCTTAGGTCATGTTCCAAAGGTGGGGGATAAACCCACAGAAAAAAATTGTTTCAGACAGAAGAAAAATGAAAATAAATGCTTTCTGTGGCAGTAGAGTTTTATCTGTGGAGATGAGGCTTAACAGTACAGCCATTCAGTAGCACAAAAGATAAGACAGATAAGGCTTAACTTCAATGACCCTTTTAAGGCTTTACTACTTAGAGAAGTAAAAGGGGAAGGAAAAAAGGAAAAGGTGGGAAAACCTAACATGAAGTCCGAGAGACTCATTTTAGAAGGTAAAAAATTGGGTCTGTATTTTATTTTCCACCTTCTCAAGCTCTAGCCATTATAATTTGCTAATATACTCAGATGCTCAGGTTACATATTTGAGTGTTTTGGGCAGTTTTGCTGTCTCAAGTCCAGCTTCCCCAAGCTGCATTGTCTCCCTGCATTTGAATGACATCCAGCCAAGTGGCTGCCAACCAGTCACAGGATGGAAATGATTATGAATAGTTTTGGGATGTAAACACATGTAGTAATGGCTGTGGGGCTTTGTGAGGCCAGTCTCCCTCGAGTTACAGCAAAATCACTATTTTTAGAAAGTGGGAACACATTTATAGGTGTGCTTCAGCTACTGTTGTTCTAAACATGCAAATACTCTCATGTTATATATATACATCTTATATATACTGTTATACTCTCTCCATACCTAAGTGGGTAATGAAAAATGTAGGGTCTTCAGCACAAAGGCTCAAACATTTGGTGAAAATTTAGATCTACAGAACGCAACTGGAAGATATGCCATCCTTCTAGATACCTTGGGACTAACCTGAGCAAACATGTATCTTAATTACAGTATATAAAATACGCTTGGACATCTTCATTACTCTCAAATGCTACTTAGAATCTATTTCTTAGGCGGTATACTGCCCATGCTGCTTCTCTTAAATAATGTTCAGCTCAGAGAGCCACCATGCATAAAGGAGAAAAGTAGTGTATTTGAGTTGGAGACACAAAATGATTTATGATCTACAGTAATGAAGCATCATATACCTAAAATTTTTGGCCTAGCCACATTCACAACCCTGCATTAGGTGACTGAAGTCTCAATGTGATACCAGGGAAGTAGTAAATGTCTCAAAATTACATTAAAAAAGAGTGAAGTTTCTGAAGTGGGAACCATCTAGAACAGAGCAAAAAGAAGGAATGCCTAAGAACACATCCTGAACCTTTCTTCTTTTCCAAACCTGCAGAAAAGCACCCCCTGAATTAAGGGATTCTCCTGAACATAGGGACCACCACATGTCCTTCAAAGGGACAAACAGAATTATTATTTTCTTTTTTTTGTCCAAATTATCCCACCGTGACTCCTCCCTCCCCCCACACTGCAACCCCCAGTACAAATCTGACCCTTCTCCTCGACCTTGGAAGAGACTGGCTCAAATTCTCCCCTCCATCTGAGAACAATCCAAACCAATCCTTCAGCTTCTCTGGAGGGCATCAGCACTCATGAACCAGCTACATCCTCCATTCTTCCGGCTGAAAATGCTCTATTGCTCAAGAATGAACAAACAAATCAAGACACATTGGAATAGCAAAAGCAAAAAAGAAGAGCAATTCTTCATCCTAGTGCAACACAGGAAGGGAACATTGTCAGGTTCCAGTTTCAGTACCAATGTCAAATCCTGCTTCTGCATTTCATCCAGCTCCTGCTTCAAGTAAAATGTATTTACTATTATGAATTCACATTGCATTTGCCATACAAACAAAGAATCCATTCAGTTGTTTTTTTTTTTTTTTTAATTTATTTTCCATGTAAGGTAACAGGCACAAGTACAGCAACTCTTAGAAGCAACACAGAAAAAAAACCAGAAATCACCTACATCTAGCTCCCTCACTTTTGCAATCAACAAGGCAATATTTGAAAATACACAATAAAATATCCACTGACAACTGACAGAATATTGCTCAGGTCCTACAGTGAGGAAACCCCTCTGGCCACACATAGTTTTAAGGGACTGCTGCCTTCTTTTTTAACCATCTCTTTGTAATACAAACCAGCCAAATGCAATATGAAATCTGGCTTAAATACAGTGGTTAAGAATAAGGAATTTGTGAAACACTAAAATTCAAATACTCATTTTACCTAAATAAGTAGTCTTTTTTTTTTTAATGTACTCAAGGATATTTTCACAAATATAACCTAGCTTCTTAAAAATCTAGGGATATGTTGTGGTTTATTTCTATTTTTTATTTGGAAAATAACAAATTATTAAGCACAAAAGATTTATTAGATTTTTTTCAGACTGAATGCAATCTTGAATTAGCTGATTAAAGGTGGAAACAGATATTCTGACCTCAGTACAACTAAAACACCCTGCAAGTTATATAGTAAAAAGCTGCTGGCTCTAGGTAGTGCTTGTTAAACATGTTCTGTTCTTTCCATAAAAACATAAGTCAATTTTCAGTATATGGTTTCAATTTGTTCAAAAGTCTGTATAAATTACATTTTCTTTTTCCTTGGGAAAATATAGTTGAATATTACGTCAAGAAAAGTTGACTTTTTTATTCTTTTCAATTCTTTACCCCACCCTGCTCAGTGGAGCTGCAGTTTTTCCTTTTGTATTTCCAAATCAATGCTATTCAAATACAGGCTTCTCTTTGTTGACATTTTTTATGTGTAGTAGCGTCTCCTAGGAGCAGTAATAATCCTCGTTAGCCCTTGCACAACTCCTAATCAAAAGGAGCAAATTATTTAGGCTTATACTTCATGGCTCTCACACTTTTCCTCATAAAATATCAGAATACCTCTAGGATCAGGAGATAAGCAGGTCTTTGCTCTTAGTCTGCCCTTAGTGTCTCACATCCTGATCTCCTCCTTCACCAGGATGCTGAGAGTTCTTGCCCTAAACCACCCAAATTCTTGAGTAAACCTATTGATATCAATGAGCCTTCTGAGGTGCTGGAAGTTAAATATGTGCTTAAGTGCTTTGCTGGATGACATCTGAAACACTCAGTACTACGTGGGACTAAAATCTGGGTAATTTCCTATACTTTTTATGCCTACAGAAAATGGCCTAATTCCTTTAGTAAGAACATGAGGATTAGCAGAAAGGCCATCTGTTTGAACAAGGAGGTTTAGGAGGAAATGGATGAGGAAGGAAATATGATCAGCATTGTTCCAAAGTTAATAATCTAAAAATCATTAAAAAAAAAAAAAAAAGGCAGGTTGGCAGATGGTGTCTGTTCATAATAGGTCCAAATCAGAAACTTCTCATAATTTTAGAGCATGTTTGTTTAAGCTGTATAAAAAAGTAATGTTAACTCCAAAGATTTGGATAGAAATACTCATGAAGTGAAAAGTTTAGTTTGGAAATATTGCCATGTAACACTCTTTCATTAAATAAATAAGCACTTTTGACTTGAAAATTTAGCCTTACTTGGTCCTCCAACTGTTCATTTTTGCAGAATTGGATGTGATGTGTCAGCCTGTGGTCACAGGGTACACTAAGGAAGAGGTGCTAAAGACACAGATCCAAAACCCTGAGACCACTTAATGACCAGAGAAAGTCCTGTGCTCTGTGTTAAGGGGCTGTCATGAGTATGAAACCAGAAATTCAACTCACACAGATATCAAACATCTGTATTTTTCACTCACTTGTAAGGGAGGTGTATCAGTCCTGATACCTGCCTCTGTTTAGCACGGGATTTCAGGGCACAATCACAATAAAAAGGGGACAGGAGGAAAAAGGAGCAAGGTTTCCTATAAGAAAACTTAATTACCTGAGAAATACAACTAGAAAAACTTGGCACATGAGGGAACAGCATCTAAAGAACTGATTCTGTCCACACGGAGGGCCTAGTCTTCCACTTCTTTATGTTTATTATGTCATGCCTATGTGAAGAAATTAGAAATTTGTTTCTCATGCTGGTAGCATTTTGCACTCACTTTTCAGAAGTAAATGATGGCTCATGACTGAGTGGAGAATGGGGTGTGCATATCTGGGTTTCTCCTTCTGGTTGGAAAAAAGGCTATTCAAAAATTTTGTCATGTTACTAAGAGTCCAAGGTAGTGACTAAATATCTGTGTTCTTGATCCCTTTCCTGTCAGTAAGTAAGTGTTTGTATATATATTTATGGAGAGAGAAAGAGAGAAAAGGCAGGTTATTTCTGACTGAGGTTTTGATCATCTGTCAAGTAGAAAAATTGACCTCAGCAGTGAAATATCAGGATCAAACTTTCTGCCAATCATTTTTATAACAGATATGTGTTTTTATTTGTGTATATGTAATTATTTTGTGCATACATCTCTGTAATATTGTAGTTCTTTCTGGATTTTAATTGACTATCATGCCCACCAACTTCTTTTGATATATCTCCATTCAGAATGTAATGCTTGGTGGCATTTTCCAAGATGTTGCAGTGTCCTACTCCTAAAAAAACTATCAAGGGAAAAAAGAAGAGCTTTTTCTTACTTAAAGTGACTTACTTTCTTTTTAATAAACATGTAATGCCATGAAAAGCAGAAGAATGGTGTTTTCTAGCTTATTTGAGGAAGGTAAATCCATGTTTACAGTAATGCATTCGTAGTACATTTTGCTAGAAAGGTACAGAAATATCTGCAAAAAGAAATTTCTGAACCCACTGAGAAATTCCAGGCTGTTTTCTGCCTGGTAGTTTGTGTGGTCACTGTGCTGAGCAGGCTGAAATTCCACTTCTGTTACTTGGTTGTGATTCAAAGCCAGGCTGCACCATGTGTGACCTCTTTAGTGTTGAAATGTCCCTTTGTAAGATATCTAAAACTTGAGTCTCCCAACTGTACCTGCCTCAGCCAACCATTCTGTTATGTACTTCACAATTTACTACCTGATCTGGAGATCCTGGCAGGGGAAAGACTGAAACAGTCATATCTGTGGGTATTACAAAGGAAATTATAGGGGAGCAATATGATGTTTGAGTCACGTTGGAAATTACTTTACCCGACCTATTTAAATCTTTTAAAAATTCTTTTAAAAATATGTAAAAGTAGGTAA
Organism: Certhia americana; assembly: GCA_018697195.1. NCBI lineage: Eukaryota > Metazoa > Chordata > Aves > Passeriformes > Certhiidae > Certhia > Certhia americana. The sequence continues at coordinate 60,029,650 of CM031860.1, read as the reverse complement.
CAAACTAATAGCAGGTGATTTAAATAATTCTTATCTGAACTGATTTACCTCTACCAAGTCAATCCAAAACATACCTCAACACAACACAGGCTCTGCAATAACCAACTTCTGCCTCTGGACAGTAGTTCAGACAGTGGAATGCATTATTACAGCACAGGGAAATGTTGCAAACCGTTAGTGACTCTGTACCCATAAATTAAATATAATGAGCCAATACCATTCCTAGTATAAGCCCCTTAATGCTAGGATTAATTTGATGATGTGTTTATGTGCTGAAGAATCTAGGCAATGAAGAAGGAAAAAAAAAAAAAGGGCAATGCCAAACTTGATGTCAATAACACATCAGAATACTTTCTAGAGATTGTCCACAATGGTTTACTTTTGAGAAATTATTATCCCAACAACTCTGCCAAGTCTGAGCAGAGCACAAATTACATGTTACAGATGCATAAATTAGACTAGAGATTAGCAAGATTTATGTACCTGGGGTGCTATTCTTACACCTATTAAGATTATTGACTTCGGAAATGTGCTTTTAGAGGATGTACTTTGTGTCCTAGTCACAAAGTGGCCTGTGTTGTTGCTCCAGATGGCTCCTGTTCTCTCAACACATATCTGTCCCTCTCTCAGCCAGCTGCTGCAGCCCCCAGGCCTGTGCTGGACAAGACCTGCAGCATTTTAAATTAACCCCAGGCTGACTACTACGTTGTTTTACATAAGAGAAGACATCAGATATTTTCCATTCAGTTTACAATTTGTCAACAAACAGATCATGTACAGGGCTTTGTAAACACAGAAAGCAACTGTTCTTCAAATCTGATGGCTGATGACTTCCCCATCTGTTGGCTGGAAGTCAAGGGCTGCTTGAACAGCACTTAGCACAACGTGTAGAGAGCACAAACACCACCCATAAACTGTCCCTGGTAACTTATCAAACACTTTATCCACATAAACAGCTGTTTCAGAAACCCACATTCACAGAATGTTGATTTTAGTACCTAGAGCTTTCTCTGTATACAAAAGTCTACCAGTAGAATCTTAAGGCAGTGTAAAGGAAAGAGCACTCAAAGACTACACAGGGTTTTCATATCTGCCAGTTACCACTGAGCTGTGGTTTATTTGTGAGAGTGACACAGGAAGTTCTTGTAGCTGATAAAAACTGACAATTATCAGATACTGAGCAAAAGGTGGCACAAGTCAAGGAAAATGTCACAAGAGTTCAATCCTGCTGTACTCCTGTAATCCTCTATAAAACATGTACTTAATGATAAAAAGCTCAAGAACAGCCACTGCTAACTTCCTGCACTCATAAAATTTATTGCAGGATGGAGTGGATTGACAAGAGTTCAATGGCATTGCAGGAAGTCAGAAGCATTCACTGTCTTGGAGGTTATTGTAAATCCATAACCAAGATCCAGATGAGTTGTTGGTGAAGTTTTGTTTGCTTCTCTGACTATAAATACAACATTTTGTGAACTGTCTGCTATGCAAAGCAGACACACGTGTTTTCCTCAACTCCCAAATCTTCTGAAAGCACCAGACATCACATAAGACATTTCAGTTCTGAAACTCTGTGTGCAACACCCATTTCCAAAAACAAAAAACAAACCAAACAACAGGCTCAGGAACATTTGTTTTATTTTGAAAAGATACTGTGCATTTTTTCTGGTGAGATTAACTTTTCCAATAAAGGGGTCAGAAAGCTAAAAGATGTGCATGTTTGTTTCTAGTCAATGTTGTGAAACTTCTCCCTGTCCCCTCCAAACTACCACAGATCAACTCTCAAGAAGTTGCACAACAGTGCTTGTTTTGAGCTGGAAAGTTCTTTTTCAGATGAGCAGAGAAAGATACCAGAAGATGTAAAACTAACCAGGACAAACAAAAATGGAGCAATATGCATCTAAGCAACCACATCCAAAGCTCTCACACAATGTACATGAAGCCAGTCCTTGTGACAGAGGCAAAGACATCTTCCATTTTATGCAGAGTGTTTGAGTATATCCTGGAAAAATTAGGCAATGTGCTATGAAAACTTAAAATATTCCAATGTACAAAAGAAGAATGAGTTCCAAATGAAATTCAGTTGTTTACATATTTGGTTCCAAAAGTTCTAGCTATCTCCACCCATGTACTAATGTGCTTTCCAGGTAAAATAGATATGCACAACAGCACCTCTAATAGCCTCCATGGAGCCAGATGAACTCCTTTCCCTGTCTGTAGGCACCACTAACATCAGAAATCTACATATATAACATATGGCCAGAAAGTACATTTTGTGCCCTTTGATGCCCAGGCAGATCAAAAGGAATAAATCAGGATATTAGATATTTTTCCTTTCCATTCAAGCTAAATTATACTTGCTTTTGAAATAAGCTCTTTGGATTTTTTTCAGAAACACTGACATCCAATGGGGTAAAACCATGTTAAGAGAGCATTAAACACGACATGACTCCCCCCAGAGAAGCACCACAAAAATGACCATTTGCTAGTCCAGCCTCATTGAGTAGATCATTGCCAGAACAAGCTGCAGTAGCCCAACAAGTCATCTCACAGAGGACAACCATCCCACAATGATTCTCCCTCACAGCAAAACCTTCATTCAAAATCCACTATTTTTCACCAGTGATAAAAATGGAATATTCCTTTTCCTTTTTTATCTTCCAAACATGGCTTGATTATCACAGTATCTCAAAGGAAAATAACCAAAATCAAGGAGGGCATCTAAACTCTCTGAGTTGTTTCCTACCCAGTTTATTTTAAAGCAGAAAAAGTTTTTTCTGTGTTTGGTCACACCTGCCCTTTTAGCTGCAGCATGGTAGGTGTAAGAGTGGCCTCAAAACAAGGATCAAGGCCAATTTCCTTCCACGTTCATATTATTTAAGTATTTATATATACACTCACACATTTTAAGCATAGAATCATAGAAACAATTTGAAATCAATAGAAAAGACCTCTAAGATCACCAAGTCCAACTGCTAACCCAGTAATGACAAGACCATCACGAAATCATGTCCCTTCCCCACTTCTGATACCTTGGAAGAAAGCACAGTCTTCTTGTAGCACTTTTGTTTTAAAAACTGTCACTAAAATGAGGAAAATATGTAGAATTTGCAGTTTTTATTCCTTGAAGTAAGTGTGGAAATGGCAATGGGTGGATTAGATGGGTACAAATCTAATTTCTGCAGAGCATAGCTGGAAGAAGAAATCTACAACCATGGAATCAATGCAACAGCAGCAGTAGTTTTTTTAAAACCTCAGACATGTAATGCAAGTTCATGGCAAGCAACTAAGGTTCATATGACCCATTAGACTTTGAATGATTTTATTTTTCTAGGCCTTTGAAGAGCTTCTATTCATCGCTGACTCTACAGCCAGTTTTTGTGGTTGTTGCTGGAGGCTCTTTTCAGTAAGAGCATCCCATCATGAACTCTTTGCTCATTTTATTGAAGGGTATTATTTGTAGCTCATCTCATGGAAAAACTCCATTAAATGTTTTTAAACCATCCTTGGGAAGAATATCTTTTGCCCTGAGGACACACAACACTGGAGTTAGGAAAAAAGAGCTCCAAAGTTGTAGCTGCATTCAGTCTCACACACTGCATCCTCCTATGGGGTCCACATTACAGAAACCACAGAACAGTCATTCACTGGCATGCTTTTAATTATGTATATTTTTTACTTTTCTTTGTGGTTTTCTTGTAGCTTTTACTTCTGTGACGTCATTTTTTTTCTTTTTTACATTAAAAGTCAGAGACAGAAGGGGAAGCAGACACAATCTGCAAGAAATGTTGGAAATTATTTTTTTAATTAATCCCAGAGTTTGCAAACTTTTTCTCTATACAGTTCCTAATGGTGAAACATAGTGCTCTGCCTCCCTCCCAGACTTTTGGGTTTTGCCCCTGGGCTGTGTGTCTTCTGTGCACTTTCCAGCACATGCAGTTCTAACAGAACTTTAGACATATCAACAAACAGATTAAATTGCATTGTCCTTAGGAACTGATTTCTTGATGCTTTGAAAAAACAAACAACAAAAAAAAGAGCTTTTAGGCTCTTATGTTAATTTTACTAAATTTACTTCCAGAGTAACCCATAATGAAAATCCTGTATTTTTTGCTGTGCAAAAGGAAAACTCAGCATAGGTGCCATGAAAAATACTTCACACAATCTTTACCCAAAGAACTTCTCCTACACTTACTCCTTCTTTTACCTGCATTCTGGCAGAAAAAGGACACATTTGGTTCACATGTAATGAAAGCCTGAATATCTGCGGTTGCAGGGAAACACTAAAACTGTGCAAACACCAAGTGTGGTTCCCATCACAAATAAAAGAAAACAAACTGAACACTATCTGGAAAATATCTCTCTTGCAGTGCTTGAAAAAGGAACATCATGTCACAATGATTCACTGTTACATGCTGATTTTGAGTGAATGCTGGAGAGCACAGGAGTAAAACCCCATTATCTCCCTACCAGAGCACTGCAAAGGCAAGGGGCAGGCAATGCTATTAAGGCCCACACACAATGCCCCAGGACCCACAAAGGGCATCCTGATCCATGCACTGACTGCCTTCCCCCACAGTGAGTTGGGGCCCAGTATGTCCCCCAGCTATTTCATCATTCTCTGAGCCAAAAAAACCCAGTTTTTTTTCCAACTCTTCATGATACAACATGAGGTTTCCTTGTTTGTTTTATGTTCCAGGAGACAAATGATGGGGAAAACATTTCAGAAGCTCTTTCATTTGTCAATGACAAATGCAGAGATTTATATGAAACACCAGCAAAATGGAAATATTGACTCTGAGCCTTCAGTTCAAATGAAAAGCGCTACCTAGGTGAAGAGTGTCATTATTGTAATGAATCAACGGCACACACGTCACAGACATAACAAAGTAATGTTTGTTGCCAGTAACCTTTGCAATAATCATAGTTTCCAATAAAGACTCTTTAGTTAGCCATCAAACTCTACGGGTGAGATTTCAAGAGTTGTCTAAATTTGGTGCCAGCTCAGATGGAAAATTGCTGAAAGATGGGTGCCTGACTCCCACAAGGCCTTTGAAAAAAGGCTCATCTTGCATTAATTGAAAGTGGGGAGGAAAGAGAAATTCAATATACTGTCACAGCAAAAGCAGGAGAAAGAAAATGGCATATTAAGCAACTTTGAAGGAAAAATTCTCTGTCATGAAATACAAATTGCTGCAGAATCTTGTTATTTACTGGCATTCTACTTTGCTTCACTGCCAGGAGACAGCAGGAATTAAAAAAGATGGTCTGCAATGTCTCAAAGTCTTCCTTTCTGTTCTGCAGAGCCCTTAGTGGCAAACTCCATTAAACCACAATCCTTTCCCTAGGACTTTTCAACATCTGTATGGGGTAAAATACATCTGTATGGAGTAAAGGGAAGAGACAGAAGATGCCACAGAGATGGGACCAGGAGAACAGCAGCACACGCTGCTGCTTGAGTTTCTCTCTGCATCACATTCCAACATCACTGTTGGTACTTCTCAGTACATACCTGGAGGGAAAAGAGGTAAAAATGTCAACTAGAGAGATCAAGGTGAAGCTGATGAGGTACATTTCAAGCAAAACAAATACTTCCCACAGCACCACCTAATATTTGGGCATCCATCCTCAGGCTGCTCAGTATCTCTTCTACGCTCCTTGTGCTTCTGGAAGTACCATTTAATGGCAGCATGAGAACACTGATGTGCATCTGGAACAGGATTTAATCCTGCATGAGTCCAGACACTGGTCCACACTTGGTAAGGAAAGCTTTTTTACTCCCCCATGAGCTTTTCTCTCACTGCTCTATGCATGGAACCTGCTGTGTTTGGGGGTTTTAAACGCTTATTGGGAGAGCAACAGAAACACCCACAGGAGGCTTGCATGCTTTGCACTTGCTTATGCACTGCCCTAGTGACACTGAATGTCATCTTCACATCCCAAATCCTCACAGGATTCCACTCTAACTGACAGTTCCCTCCCCAGTCACTAAGAACTGTCCTAGGATATTCACTTTCCTGTGGAAACACCAGAGAATGGGGACACCACTTCCTCGGGGGAACTGGAAACTGCTCAGGAACCACACACAGCTGGAAATCTACCCCAGCAAGAACTCAGGTTGCACCAGCCTAACAAAGCCACCACATTTCAGTGAGCAGATGAAGGGTTGAGTGAGGGTATTAGTGCTCCATCTGGGTTTGAATACTTAGGGGCTCAGATACCACAATGAAAGATGTTTCCCAAATAAGCTGGCACTGGGGCAGGGACTTTCATTTGACTCACTTGTACTTAATAATGAGAATAAAAACAGGTAACCATAAGGCCATGAATAAGGCTCTGCACTTACACTGTGCTTATTCTAAAATTCAGTGATGGCAATGAGCTACAGCACCTTGATACTCAGCTCCAAAGACCCTTTTTCATTTTTAAAGAGTATACAGGACCTGACGTATGGTAAAAAAAAAACCCTGCAGCAGCAAATTCAAGATTTCCTTAGCACCATAACAACAGGACAAGAGGTAATGAATTTATACTGAAAGAAATTAGGTTCAGACTGGCTATAAGGAGGAAATTCTTCAGAGTGAGGGTGGTGAGGCACTGGCACAGGCTGTTCAGAGAAGCTGCCTCATCTCTGGAAGTGGTCAAGGTCAGGTTAGATGGGACTTGGAGCAATCTGGTCTAGTGGAAGGTATCCATGCCCATGGCAGAGTCTTGGAACAAGATGATCTTTCATGTCCCTTTCCAACTCAAACTATTCTGTGAATAATAAAAAATTATCATAAAATAATATTACTACAATGATTCAGTTCTTTTCACCTTACTGAGCTGTCTTATGAGCTTCCAAATTAAATTTGTGGTAGAGCAGTGGGCTAGCAAGGCTTCTGCCCAGTTTTTGTCAGGAAACAGCTGACTTGCAAGACAAAATATTTCATGGGAATCTTTGAGAAGGTGCCAACTCTCACAATTATACTTGACTTTGCTCTTGCACACAGCTTCTCAGCACACTCTAGCAAATGCTGCAGCTTTGCACAGGAAGAGCTGAGAAGCCTAATGATGAACATCAGGGTTTTCTGAGTGTGTTTTCAGAACTCCTTTCATTTCATGATCGTTTATTTCTTTCTATTTTTATGTTATTCTTGCTGAACTTCCAATTTTCCCACTTAGTAGGAGACTGCAGCGGAAGTGTTCTGGTGCCAGAGCTTGGAGAGAGATGATGAAGCACAGCAAATTCTTCAGACTGACAGACTGCAATTAGAAGATAATAGATACTAGAGAAACCTGATTTAAATTAGGATAGGAAGATTCTTCCATTGCTGAAATTTAAGGAACAGGTAAATATCAATTGTTTTGCAGCTGGTTCCTTTCTTATCTTAAGAACCAGCACTTGATTAGGTGAAGGCTGCTGCTACTCAAAGAAAGTTATTTTCCCCCCCAAGTTCAGTATTAGGTTCTGACCTGGGTTTTGACCCACAGGTTATAAGAAGGTGGCAGATGTGCAGTATGAATGAAGAGTGGCTGCACTGCAGAACCAGAGAGATGTTTTTGCTGTCACAACTAATGATTTCCATTTTTTCATCCCTTCAGTGATGCAGTGACACCAAGGTGGAAAATGCAAAGCTTGACTTTGCTCAGAGCATTTGAAATCTCAGTGCTCACGGGCTGCTGCAGCCTGGAACAGGGAGTGAAAAGGGCTTACAAGGAGACAACAACCATGTCAGAAACCTCAGAGGGCCTCATTTAAGTATGGGCACGTTTTCAGCTGGAAAATAAACCCTGCAAGGATGAGCCTGCAGCGTTTGTGCATTACCCTACACATGGTGAATCCAGGACCATAAAATCCCTCAAAATTGCTATTTGAATGAGGTCTTTGGAAAGATCTCTGGTGTAAGAAGACAAAATCAGACTTCAAGAAAGAAGTGGAAGAAAGAAAGCTGACTAAGATTTTTTTTCATTAGGAATGTCAGGAGTCTCAAGAAACCTCAAACCACAGTCTGTATTTTATTTTAGCTGCATCTACTGATACATGTTGACTGCAGGGCACAATTTCCAGGCACTTTCTTAAAGTTTAGCTGTCTGAACATTTGTCTCTACATTTACATATAATAAAGCAATATCCTGTAGTAAAGAAAGATTTGCACCTGTGTTTGAGAGAGATCAGGATTTGAGATCCAACATTTGCAACAAGCTGACTGTGGCATTAAAAAAAATTGCTTACTTTGCAAATGGTTCTTATTTCTAGAGCCAAAAATGATTGTAAAAGAATTGCATTAGTAATCAGGAGTCCAGAGAAGCTTATTCAGCTTATTTTACTGCTTGTGTTGATTACACTGTCTTTTGTCTCCATCCAGCAGTGGGAAGTGCTTTATCATCTCCTGGTTTGGAAAAAGACCCAAGTAGTTAATGTAAAAAAAAAAAATATATTCTTCTAGTAGCCGCAGCATGATTAATTTTCCACACCACAAGATCACTGTGAGTTTGAAAGCACCCTAGAGCTTTATATGCTGCATTATAGTCATCAAGGATCATAAAGCATCTTCTTCCTTCCGCACCGCTAGCACTTCAGAGAGCTAACATGGTTGAGTGGAATGAGCAAAGAGTTGAAAATCTGGAATTTTTTATTATGAACCTATAACAGCTTTTGTCTTCCCTTTGGCCTTAGTTACATGTTGCTGGGCACAGCTCTCTGAAGCACTGCAGTCCTAAATTCCAGCTAAAAAAATCAAAGACTCCTGCCCATATAAGACCCAGACCTTGATATCTGCATTATAAAATGTTGACAAGAATAGCAATGTTTTTTCATCATGGATGTTGGGGTTTATTGATGAAAATAAGTAGGTAACAGCAAAACATTTTAATTATGGTCAGTAAATCATTTTCCAAAGAAAAATTACTCATTATTTTTATTCCACATCATTCCCCACAGATAAGTACATGGAGGAAATCCTGCACATTACATTTCCCCTGTTGCTACAGAGAAAGTTGACCTGGGGACAGCTGCCTTTTACACATCATTGGCACACTCCAATCCCAGCAGCAGTGAGTGAAAACTCTGGGATTTAGGCTGCCTCTCAGCCTTAGAAGTAAAGTCATGCCTGGGGGTGCAGTGGTATTTAGAGGTACCTAACCCCCCAAAACAATAACAGACATTATTACTGTAAGAGTTTTTAAGCTTATCCAAAAGCAATTCAACTCTTCCATCAATCTTCAAATCTTCCATCTCTTAGAGGGTAAAGGAGCTGCCAAATGGAAGCACACCTGGGACAGAGAGGGACAGGCTGGGACAGGGACAGTAGGACCATGCACATCACCTTTACTGCTGCCTCCCTGGGAGTAGACCAGAGAAAATGTGTGTCCAGATTGCATCTCTTTAAAGATACCGCCCTTGAGTGGCCTCCAAGATGATCCTTAGAGAAGCAGTCCCTACTGGGGAATTTGAAGGAGAGGGAACATCAGGGAGAAGAGTCCACACCTGTATTTAGGGAACTGCATGGCTTGGAGAAGGATAAGAGATTCACTGCCTTCCACCAGTGTGGACAGCAACACTGAAGTCATCAAGACTATTCACAGAAGCAGAAATTAGACAAGACTTCAATATTAACATCCTGATATTGATTTAGGTCTGTTCTGCCCACAGTTGTGCTAGAAAGAAACAGATGCACAAATATATTCAGGACATGACCTTCAGCATCACTTTTTGGAAAATGTGTTTCTCCTTAACATATTCTGTTTCTGTGTGCATGAATTAATTATACTTTAGACATTCTGTCAGGTGACACTTAGGAAATTTGTACAAAGAATTAATTCCTGGTTTTCGGTATGGTTTCCTTTAAATTATCAAAAAAAAAAAAAAGGCAAGTCATCTGAAGCTAAGTTTAAATTTCATCTGCATCTTTTTAAAATGCCATTATACTGGATTTTTTTCCCTTTTATTTTTATTCACATAATTTTTCCCATCCTTTCCTTCCATCCTCCTTCCTCTCCACATGAATATTCTAGGTGCCAGCAGAGATTTGTTTGGCTGCCTGACTTCCAGTGAAAATGAAAAATAAAAGCCAGCAGTGTATCCCAATGTATCTTTATATAAAAATATTTATTTTAATTAAATTTAGCATTCATTATTATTTTGCATATTGGATAAGCCTTGCTGAAGGCCTGTTCCCTGCTCTACAGTCATCCCTTCAATTTATTTTTTGCTCACTTTGTTCCATTTCTGAGGTGATGAATTTAACACCTGGTACCATTTTCCTCACGCCTCTTGTTCACTTAAGAATATCAATGCAAGCCACAATCCATGAGTGTTTATGTTCAGTGTCACCCTGACACTTCCAGCTGAAGACAGCCTTGCATCATTTAAATAGATTCATTTTCTTGAGATGGACCCTGCTACTCGTCTCTTTTCCAGCTGGACAGAACAATCAGGTTGTCTTACACCAGCCTACAGAGAGTTTAATCCTCAAACCCTCGATCTTCCATAAATCTGTCTGCAGAGAGCCACTGCTAGAAATTCTTTGTCGTTTATGTCATATCTTGTAAAATCTATTGAGCCTACTTCGAGCATGTGTCTGTTTTGACTTTTCCTGAAGAACAGTCTCTGGAGGGAAAATCTGAACCCTAGCATTTATCTTTCCATGCACTCGGATAGGAGGTTGTGAAAGGCTCTTTCTCATGGGGATATTTTCCAGTGAGTCAGACTTGCTTTCACTGGATTGACAGGCTCTGACAGCAAAGTATTAATACTGTCTTGCAGTATTAGTCAACTGGACTCCAGCTGAGAGCTGAATAAAAATACAGACCTCATCCTAAAACTGATTCCCAGGCAAGGCTCCCATTAAAGAAAAACAAGACCTTTTCCTGACTAATCAAGAGGGACTAGGAAAATTAAGCAGGATTTCAGGTGTCTCTGAGTACCTAGGGAACTGATAGTTGGACCCACAAAGTTCCTCCGAAACTAACCCCAAACCTAATTTTGGTCTAAAATATATGATGAGAAACAGAATCCTGAGCAGTCAAAAATCAATAGTTTGTTCTGCTACATGGTCAAAGGTGGTTAATAAAAAGAGTTGGCCAGAAAAAAAGGTGAAAAATTCGTTTCCTAATTTTTGTTATGGTAGCACAACTCAGATAAATGAAATAACTAAGTTAAAACCTATAAAAGCAGCAGTCCATTTAGACTGAAAAATGAAGAGAAAAAAAAGAAATTACTTTGCTTTCTAATCCTCATTCATTCTGGATTTTTAGCAGATCCATGCTAAGATCATTTTGTTCTAAACAAGTTCTATATTTTGTATCAAACTTCTTTCTTCCTGAAAATATCTACCATGTAGTAGTCATACAAATGTCTTCATTTCAGATTAGTTTCTAGTATTTAAATTGGAAATCATAGTGTCAGATTAGTCAAAGAAGTACTTCTCAGAATAAAAAAATCTCTATTGAATATTATAGACCTTATTTCTCAATAGAACTGGAGCTTCATTAAAGAGAATTTTAAAAAGAGTTCTTCAAATCCAAGAGCAACTCAAAAGAATGAAAGAGAGTTGAAAAAAGAGGAAGAGGGAAAAGGGGTAAAGAGAATGAGGGAGAAAATTAGCAAACCTGACTGGAACAATCTAGTGACACCTGAGCTCATTCACTGAAAAATGGTCACACCTGTTGTGCTGCTTTTAGACTTGGGATTTCTACTGGAAGAAAGCTGTGGTTGCAGATCCCAAGAGTGAGAACTGAAGTTCAAATACGCATCAGCCAGCCAAGAACCGTAGCCTGCCTTGATGGTAAGCTGCAATGAGCCTTCCTCAGCAGGAGGAACACGCCGGGGTAAGAACCTCCCAGTGCTGCTGGGGCACAAGAATGTTTTTCTGCTGGCACAGAGCAGATTCCAAATCCACAGTGAGGATCAGCAGACAGCAGTCATGTTCTTTCCTTGGGGGTGGTAGAGAGCAAGGGTTACAGCATCTCCCAAAGAGCTGTGGAGTTCAAATTCCCACTCAGGAGGGACATCCCTGTCCTGGGGACATCAGGCCCAGCACGGCCAGCCGGGCAAGGGAGGGGATTGTCCTGCTCTGCTCTGGGCTGGGGCGGCCTCACCTCGAGTGCTGGGGGCAGCTTTGGGCACCACAGTAAAAGAAAAACATTAAACTATTAGAGAGTGCCCAAAGGAGGGCAGCAAAGATGGTGAAGGGGCTTGAGGGGAAGCCGTGTGAGGAGAGGCTGAGGGCATTTGGTCTGTTCAGCCTGGAGGAGACTGAGGGGAGACCTCAGTGCAGATACAAATTCCTCAGGAGGGGAAGAGAAGGGACAGACACTGATCCCTTCTCTGTGGTGACAGTGACAGGTCACAAGGAATGGCCTGAAGATGTGTCAGGGGAGGTTTGGGTTGGATATCAGGAAAAGGTTCTTCCCCCAGAGGGTGGCTGGGCACTGAAGAGGCTCCCCAGGGCAGTGGTCACAGCAGCAGCCTGGCAGAGCTCAAGGAGGGTTTGGACAATGCTCTGGGGCACAGGGGGTGACTCTGGGGGATGGTGCTGTGAGGGCCAGGAGCTGGATTCAGTGATCCTTGTGGGTCCCTTCCAACTCAGCTTATTCTGTGATTCTAAGTGTGATGTGGAAGTGATCCAACCAACACTTGCTTCTACCCTATTGGCTCATATGTTCCCTTTTCCCCCTGCATGCTGACATCTCCCAGTCCTGTAGTGTTAAACCTTACAGAATTTTTCTCCATTTCTATATTCTTTGGGCAACTGAGGCAGAGAGATTATAGGTTGCAAAGGGAAAGGAAGTGGAAAAGAACAGTTCAGTATTGAAGCATTGTTATTGGGTTTTCAGAAGTGCCTGGATGCATGAGAAAGGATCTGTGTGCAGAGATGCTTTTAGGTGTTCCCTGCATGCTGGCTGCATTATGAATGCTTAGCACTGTTCCAAAACATGGCTCTGAATCATTCCTGTCAGCTGGGTGAAGTGGAGAGTGTCAGAGCAAGAAATCCCAGGTCTCATACTGACACTGACCATCAGTTTCTTTCTTCCTTTTCTTTTTTTTCTCTCTCATTTTCTTTCTCAATGACCTTAAAATAATGGTCCAAGGAAAACAGAACCATATCTTTTGCTGGAAGAGGAGCAAAAGAATGGAAATTGACTCAATATGTTCTGTAACAACTCACAATTGAAATTCATGAAAGGTGAAATCAGACTAATTTAGACCAAAAACAAAGCTGTGCCTCTTTTTTTTTTTTTTAATAACATTGAAAATTAATCAGTGCCACAACTTAAAGGTGTCTGCAAGATTTTCCATCACTAGTAACTAATCTATCAACATTGGATTCCTTTAAAAAAGAAAAATAAAGTTGAAATATAAATTAAATCAGGGAAGACCTATGACCTCTGTTACACAGGATCAGATGGTCACAGTAGTGTTTTTAGCTTTACAATCTATTAATTAGATCTTTCTATTCCCTTCTCTGGGATTACCCTTTCAATTCCACTTGGGTTCCTGTATATTTTTCTTCTCAGGCACCTAGGCAGGAGGCAGGTCGATTAAAAATACCATTAACCCCTGCAAAGCTCATTTAGCTGCTACCATTTCTCATCAGGTGGCAGTGTAATGTCCAGAGGGAGAGCCCAAATCCTACAACAAAAAGGCAAGCCCTGGAAAGCCGTTGTGAGTACTGGGGCATCAACCACACTGTGGAACACATTTGCAGTGGCAACGACAGCCTAATGTGGCTGTTGCCCATTCTCAAGCTCAAATTCATCTTCCACCTATAAATCTGGGAATTATGTATGGTTTGAACTTCAAATAGGAAGCCAGTCTGAGCATAGATGGTAATTTATTCTTAGAGTCTACTCAAATCAGGCAGAGGCCAACCCACCAATAGATAGATGTGAGTAAGAAACACTTCATCCCAGCATGCTTGAATGTGATCACCCACTTTTCACTTAAATACAGAATTTTTACATAACTCTTGCTGACCATCCCCAGTAATTACGAATTTCTTCACTCAGGGCTCTTTTACAAGAGCCAGGCTAACCCTTGATTGCTAGCAAAAAGGCTTTTCTTCCAATCAGGTTTCATGGCTCAAGAATATTTATCATCTGTGTTTTTGTTGGGTGCTTTTTCATTATTTTCAAATGCCATAATACAACATTTGAAACCACTCCATGAAAAGTCCATATTTGAGACACCTTTCCCATCTGAGCACATCCAGGTACCCCACTCTTTCCAGAGTGCCTCCAACTTCATTATAACTAAAGGATAGTACAGAAACAACCATGCCAGCCCTAAACCCACTTTTTCAGACCCTGATGGTACTTCAGGCCAGTAGCAATGATTTCACCTCACATGCATTTTATTCTGCAGTGTGACTATAAAGTAAAACACATTCATCACCAGCCAGCCCACACCAAGATAAGATTAAACTTCTAATTCTGTGTGAATTACTCAGTCTCTAAAACAGGTAAATGGTTTAAATTATTTGGTGGTTTGGTAAATAAATTATTTAAAGAAACATCAGCAATTGCTACTGTTATCCTTATTTTCATTTGTATTCTTACTTATAGTATTATCCTTATTTACAGGGATAATTTTTACAAACGATGACTTAATAATGCACTTTTTTTATCAACTCAGAAAAGCACTTTTTTTTACAGTGAGGGAGATTTTTGATGACTCAAACCTACAACAGATTATGAGGCAAGAAAGTAATTTAAATCTCCTCCCTGTATGATAGATATGAAACACATTATTTTATATAATAATCCCGTGCTATGCTTGGTTTTTCATCACAGGGAGATCCCAAGTGCTGCCAGGTCAAAATTGTTCCAGCAGGATAAGATTCATCCCACTTGACTGTATCTATCTGCAGTGTGCAGTCTACCAAAGCCAGTCACCTTCATTTCCTTTTATGTCACTGCACAGTTTCAATACTGAGTTCATCTGCCTTTTTTTAGATGTCTTCTGTACGGTGAGTTAAATCACAACCTACAAGCACCCATTGCTCCCCACTGGCTCTAAAAAAGCCCTTGCAACTGGCTCAGCTGCAAACATCTGCACTGCAACCCTTTCCTGGTGATCAGCCTTGTGGCTGCTGTCTCCAGCAATTGCCATTTTAATGGTCTGAGAGGAAACGTGCCAAAATATTCAATGGCATTAATAAAATTATGTAGGCGGCCAGTGACAGTCACACAGCAGATGTTTAAGTGCTGCAGGAACACCATGACTTTCTGAAGGATGTAGCTGTAGGTGGGCTGGGAAAAAAAAAAAAAAAAAGCCAATTTTTAATGCAGATACTCATTTCCATCAAATATGACAAGTGGCTTAGGCATTGAGTTTGAAAGAGTGGCCAATCCTACAGAAAATCTGCAAAGAAATCTCAAATTCAATTGTTATATCCACAGAGGTGTGGATTGCATGATCGTTAGTTTTATTGAAAATAAGCCATTTTTTAAACTTGGGGTAAAAAAGATTATAAAAGAGATATCTCCCTGTTGATTAGAATAATTGATTTATCTGGTGATTTCAGAGATATCAATTACTATGTGGATGAGGAACATAATAATCTTCAAAGACTTCTCTTTGAATTTTTATGTCATTATGAGTAGCTTTGAAAAGTTTCCTCAGTGTCTATTCAGTCACTGAAACTGCTACTTTCTTGCACAGGTAGGAAAACAAAGCATTTCACTGCTCTTTTGAGAGGCAGTTTATTATTTATCTATTTATTATTGCCATGTTTTCTGAACTTGCAACTACTTCAATATAACAATCTATCATGAAAAACTGTTTTCCCAGCTCATAAAATTCACATTCTTCAGAACTGGTAGCAGCTGTTTTGTAGCTGTCATACCACATAATACGGGTAAGGTCATTCCCTGTAGCAACCTCTTAAGCCAAATTAGAGAATTTGATCCAGTGCCAAATTTTAAAAGAAGAGATACCACATTACGATGAACCGTGGTGTCCAGAGTTTAATGTATTTCTTACTAAAATCAATGGGAAGTTTATTTCAACAAGGGTTGGATGGAATTCTAATGACATGTTGACAAATGCTCCCCATATGCCAATTCCAGTGCTAGAACTGCTGTTGATTACAGGTCCTGACAACGTGCTCATCAGTCTTGTGGCCAGTGAAACAATTAATTTCTATTGTCAACATTAAATTTAATTAAAACTAATTTTTATATTGAACACCAGATACTTCACCCTGATAATTTAGTTAGAGAACAGTCCTGTTTCCACTTCTACCACCATAATTTTCGACGCTTTAAGAGAGTAACTAGTGGTGCTAACTGCACAGTGGCCAGTGCCTCTCTAATTGTTTTCCAGACATGACAAGACTATAACAATCCTCATTACAGTTCTCCTGACTCAAGAACAAGTTGCAAGGCCCTTTTCTACATCATGTTCCTTCCCTTGTTAATAAGATTCTTAAAAATCTTAGACTAAACAACAGGTTCAAGTGTAACTTTTAGTGTGGGATATATGAAGATCTAAAAGAAATAAACACAGGAAATAATATGGAAAATCAAAGATTTTAAAACAATGACTCTCTGATGCTACCATGGGAAATGATCACCTGATAACTGGACTTTATATTGGAATGAAGCTTTCTAGTAAATTATTTTATATATATATTTCATGTTCTACTCTGATTGGTCCCATGTATCGATGTGTGTGTGTGTGCATGTGGCAAATACGTTTCCCAGTCATTTTTATCACAACTGTTGTTTGATGGTTGATCTTTCCCCCTCCCCAATGAATCATTGTCCTCTCTTTTTCATTTCTGTCTCTCTGCATTCAATTTGTCTTCTGTGTTGGGGGCCACTGCTGGCTGAGGATCTGTCCTTGTTGTAACTGAGACACAGCTAGTTCTGTTCTTAGCCCCTGCTGAGCCAGAGGATTTATTGGTGTGAGGGTATTTGGTTTTGGGCATTGGATTAGACCACTGAAGGAGCAGTTTGGGAGGTAAGGAATGCAGGGTACAGCTTTGTGTCAGCTCTGCTGAGTTCCAGTGCCTGATTTTCAGAGTCTCCCTTTCACCTCACTCAGATTTTCCAAATCTAGCTGTCAATGAAATGAGACTCCACTATTTTAGGAGATGTCCTTGCTCTGCCCAGCTCAGCGTAATCTTTCAGGCACTTCCTTTTGTGTGCCTGTCTCCACATCAAGCAATAAGTGAAGTTGGTCTCTGCAAAATTTCCCTCCAGGCTGAAATGGTCTGCACAATCAACAGAATTATGAGTGCTTACACCAGGCAGGGATCTGCCCCATGTTCCTTCCAAATGTATAAGAATTATGTTTGTTGACAGCACAGTGTGTCCATATGGAAATGGTAAGCTTTCATGAAAAAAAGAAAAAAAAAAAGGTCTAAAAATTAAAACATTTTTATTCAAAAAGGAGTCAGAATAACTTCAAAAGCAGCTGCTCAGAACTTTAAAATTATTTCACCATCCATACTGCCTGAAGGAAGTAAAATATGATTTCAACTGCCATAGGAGATCACAAGGTGGGTTCAGGAAGAGTAAAACTTGTAAGACTTGTAATTAACAATGAGATATACAAACTAATCAGCAACTGTCAGTCTGGTACAATAATCGAACATCAGTTACTCACAGAATCTGTGAGGTAGTCCCACTGAAAAAAAAAAGATGAATAAAACCTCAATGAACTAAAGACCACAATACAGACTGTATCCAGTAGAGAATTTCAATTCTTTGGCATCCTTGGTAAAGGAAACTTGAGTGCTGCTCCAAGTATTTAATAAAGCCAGCCAGTATGGTCCAGTGTAAAGTCCAATACCTTCTTTTTACAGTTTTAAATCTCCTCTACTTTGAAAACCAATAGTGTAAGTAAAACAACCTTTTTCCTTTCTGCCCTTCCTAGGGACAGTGGTTCCACGTCAGTTTTGTCAGTGCACTTCACAGTATATACTTATTTTTCTTTTTTTTTTTTCAATTGATAAAGAAATACACATTTAGCTATTTTTTGATAGCATTATCAACAGCATTGCAAATATATAAAGTGAGCTAGAGTGAAGAATGTCTGTAAGATAAAGCTTGCATAGAGTAAGCTAAATTAAACAAAGCAGAAAAGATTGCATATGTTTCTAAGTAATGTTATTCTTCCTCTTAATCCTCAAATAGAGTCACTAAATTACACTTCCAGATTTAGTTATGATATTTACAAATGACTTAACTGTGCATTTAAAGAGGGGAAACTGGCTACAAATGGGGGCAAACTCATAATTTAAGGTCACAGTGGTGCCAGCACAGAGCAAATGTTTATTACTAGGGTATTTTTGGTCATCGGGAATTCTCTTTCCCTAAGAACTAATCCCAGAAAAGCATATTTTTATTACATCTTCCAAATCTGGAATTCAGGCTTTATGTAAATATACAAGACAGAAGACCTTTCTTTTTAAAATGCTAGGAACTACAAAAACAACTGAGATTTGTTGAAGAATATTTCCTTTTAAAACATTTGTATGAGCAACCAAAAAACTAAAATATATTAAAAATTATGCAAATAAGAATGAATAGGAAAGTATTGTATGAAAAACATGGCATTTTGCTGGAGGCTACATAAAATCACTTCTTCCTTCCTCCCCTAAACATAGCACCTCTAAGCGTAAAAACAAAGAAGTTCAAAAGAAGTTTACCAGTTTTGTTCCTTTGTAACTGAAAACAGAAGATACATTTTTTTTTAGGGTTGTATCATTTTTTACTTCAGTTGCCCAGTTGTTCTCCTAAATGCTCCCTCATCTTTTGATATCCATCATATTTTCAGTATTTTTTTTCCTCCAGAATACCTCCATCTAACATCTGTCTCCTTATTCTTGGTAGAGAACCACAGTGTAGACCTAGAATTTGGGAAAGGTGTAAAGAAATACAGTCCCCAAAATCTCAGAGGCAGCAGAGTGATTTACAGAAAATTAAACACAGTTAATTTTGGCAGGAGCTAAATAAAGGCTGTGTCATAGAGTGAACTGGGCAACTCTCATAACAACTTTGGAGGGCAGCTAGACTCCAGGGAGCTCAGGTTAGCCAAGTACAAGTTTTATTTTAGCAGGAATTTGGTGGGTAAAGAAAGAAAAATGGCAGCAGCAGCTGTTGCTGGAACTCTGCTGGTCTGAACTGGGATAGCTTGAAGTCACCCAGTTTTTGAGGGTCTCTCCCCACCAGATGCACTTTGCTGAGGAGGTACTGGCTGTAACACAGCACACAAAATTATGATCTTATATTTGTAAAGTTAGAAAGACAGACCATCATATTGTGGTGCCTGAAATCAGCCCCAAACAGATCCTTGCAGTGAGGTGGGAGATGTCAGCAGGAGCTAAAACACCCGAAGGCTTTATTCTAATAAATCATTTTACTGGCATTCATTACTCCCAGAAGAAAAAAAAAAAAAAAAAAAAAAAAAGGGTGCCTTGAACTTTGGAGATTAATTTCTAACAAGTCTTACCATCAAGCAGTTTAAAGATGAGTAGATTTCATCTCAGTGAAGCAACAGTGAAATGCATGATGATTAAGTTGGAAACAGGACCCAGGGAGAGCACATAAACCAGTCTCCTCCCCCAGCTGTCATTTAGGATTTCCCCAGGCATCCAACTCTGCAAGCTGAGACCAAAAAGCAGCAAAAGTTTATTTCCTGAGTGTTACTGTTCAGGATTGTCCTCCAAAATTAATTTAGTAAGCTGAGCCTGCTTCTTCTGTCTTAGAAACTCCACTCTAAAGCATCTCCCTCCTCCTTTTCAAAGATGAAAAGAACACGCTTCTCCCTCTTTTTATATTTTTATTCAGAATTCGCTTTTTTTTTTTTTTTAATCTGTTGATAATCATGCTGGAGATGATCCCTTGTTCTCCCCTTCTGCACTCAAAGGGATGAGACTGAACACAAAACGCAATTACACCAAACACAACCCTCTACTACACACAGCTTTTGAGGTGATAGTCTCATGGTAGACTTAATCATTCTAGAACTCATAGAAATGGAAGATAATTACAACATTTTTTAAAAATTTCATAGTAATTTAAAAATCATTTGAGTACTTATCACTATCTTTCATTTGCTTCTGAGTCTCCAGTAGAGACAACACATGAGAATTATTCATAGAGATCTGGGTTTTTTGAGAATATTTGTCTAGAAGCTTTTCACACCTTTTCACATCATTCCCCCCAGAATGGTTTAGCACTAGCTGCTTGCACATTGCCCAGATTTAAATGTTGGCATTTCTTGCCTCCCATGGCTATTTTTGCTGCCAGACCAAGGAGTATGGTGGCTCAGCTGATATACCAGTTTGTGGGTCTCTGAGAGCAGCAGATTTTTCCTTTCAGGCCAAGAGATAATAGTGTAGCCAGTGTAGCAGTGCTCTCTGCTTTAAAGTCCCAAATCTAATAACCAGAAGCTTTTAACTCCTTTCCATGGAAGATGCTGTCCTTGTTCAGCTGATTACAACTTCATGAAATCATAAATACAGGAACGATAAGATCACCGCTGTGTTTAGGGCTGATCTTTGGATGATTTTCAAGTCCAGATTCATGGACTATAAACAGCCCCACAGCATGCTGGCCAGATGCCCCCTTCAGCTACATCAGCTCAGATGAATATCCTGCCATGCAGAGGATCCACCCCCACCTTCTTCCAGACCCACCTTTCTTCATTGCACCTGGTTCTGGAGCATCACCTGCCCCTCACAAAATCCCCTGTTCTTCACTTTGAAAACTTTCTTTTCCTTTCTGTATGTTATCATCACTAGAAGAGGGCTGGAAGGACATATTTTATGACAATATTCAGGAAGCAAGCTTATTCCATAGGTTACACAACCCAGTAGAGAGAGGGAGGGGTGCTTTGTTTCAGACTGGTCAAGGATACAAAACTAGCACGTGCATCTCCAATTCTTTCTGAAAAATGCCCAAGATAAAAAGTTAAAACAGAGCGTTCCCCAAAACCACTATTTTAAAAGAAATGTGGAGAGGTCTGGCTTCTCCAGTACTTTTATATGTATTGAAAAAGTGGGCACTAAAGGATCTATGCCAGTCAAACTCAGAAGTGTTTCTGGAATTTCATCACTGGTATGAAAATGCTTGCAGCCTCAAAAGCAGCCAGGGAAAACCAGAAGAGTCATTCTCCAGGTCTCTGTGCACATTCCATTTTTTGGTGGGTTTGTTCAGGAGGAAGTTTCTCTATGCATAACCTTCTGGCTCCCAAACAGCAGTGATTTGCAGGGCTCGTTGTGTTGCAGAGAGAAGAAGAGAGTCAAAAACACCTCAGGACTTTCCCACAGGCATTGGATGTCCTTGGGCAATTCAGTGCAAGACCATTTGAAGAGCTGATATTAAACAGCAACACTTTTAGTAAAATAAGTGAGATGCCTTTATGCTAGTATCTGGCAGGCTCCTCACCTTCCAATGAAAATCTGAGTACCTTTTTAATGAAGTGTGCTGGAGGCACAAGCCCAATTCTGCTTCCAAAAAGAAATAAGAAAAGAGGTCTTGCTACATGCCAGCACAACCTTTCAAGTCCCCAAATTCAGAATCATGAGGGTTTTTTCCTTGGTACTTCTCTTTTACCCTGTAAAATGGTGAGATCTTTTTACCCATCAGACAAAACTTCATTCAACTTGACTCTTTGGAAAATTCGAAAACTTCCAGCTGCAGAGCCCCACCAAAGTTTACAGCTCTGCAATAATTGCAGCTATTAAAACACATATTTTGCTTGAGAATTTCAGTGTTTGGTGCTTCTACAAGCAGTATTCACATAAGCAGACACAGTCAGTCATGCAGGAAGGAGAAATGGAAATTTTGGAAATGGGCTTTCAGGCTGCAGGAAGGTTCAGGAATTCATATTAGTGAAAAACAGACCCTGTGCATTACCTACATGTAGAAAATCATCCCACAGAGATATTAATAATTTTAATTCAAACCTCGCCACAGATATCACATAGGGAGAAATGGATGACCATATCTCATATGGTCCTTATCCTAATTTTCAAGTCTGTGTTTTCTACTAATTACTCTAATTAGGAGGGCCACCAATGCATAGGCAATGGTTCAGCTGCATAATTACAATGTCCTAAACACTGAGTCACATTCCTATGCCCACATTCCTCTTTTTAAGGATGGTCATTGTTAAGCCAATACAGACTGAAATGAAATTACAGGCTGACAGAAGAAAAATATGAAAAGCAAATGTGGCAGTCTAGAGGAAACTTCAAGCACTCAAGGACAGTTGCAATCCAGAGAGAATTTTGTTCAAAATAATGTAATTAATTAATTTTAAACCATTAATTTCTGCCCATTCACACTGGAAAATTTTTCTCTCCTTATATTTTTTTTATGTGTCTAATTACATTTGCAAGGATATTTATCTCAATTTACAGAAATCTGTATTAGAAGTTTACTGCACATTTCTGCCCACAAAGAGGTGAGGGCTCCAACTTTTAACAGCAAAACTGTTGCAAACTCTAACTACAGGCAGTTACAAAGGAATATGAAACCTCATGGGAAGAGGCCGATTTATTACTCCTGTTTTGCAGTCTCACAATCAATCAATTCATCATGAAGTGATAGATAGATAGATAGATAGATAGACAGACAGACAGACAGACAGACAGATAGATAGATAGATAGATAGATAGATAGATAGATAGATAAATAGATAGATAGATAGATAGCATTAGCAGTTGTTCTGCATTCATGCTAAACCAGCTCTCCTTATCTTCTCTTTATCTTTGTTTAATCCCAGTATTCTGAACTGTTCTGTCAACAAAATATCTCTTTTCCAATGGAAAAATTATTAATTTTCATGTAACTGAAACTAATGAATTTTTAGGACTTGGTTTCTTCTCCTTGATATAACCTTGAGTCTGAATTTCCATAGTTTATATTATGCGGTTTGGGTATAACACCCCTATAATTTCTTTCCTGCTTAATACTTATCTTCTCAAAATTAATCCCATCTTAGAAAAGCTTTTTGTCTTAGAACGTCTGCAAATAAATCACTGTATTCTTAGATAATGGAAATTGTCAGTGATTAAATTCAATTTGATAGGGTATGAGTGAAATTCCTCTGACTACTTATCAACAGTATCTTGATTTTAGGTTTGGATTTATCATTATATTTCCTACATTTACAGCTGCCTGTACTTTCTTCAGTAGTTCTCCATATTTCTTTTTGCAGATTGTTTTCTGCAGGCTCATGAATATATGGGTATTTGGCAGTGATTTTGTAACATATAATCAGAACTGAAAATTATAGTGATCCCATTTGTGTTATTATAGCTGAAGAATGTGTCAGACTTTCCATTTTAAACCTTATGCTCTAAAGAATCTATCACTGGCCTTTCTTTACTGCCAAATATTTTTGCAAAATTTTCAATAAGAATAATGCTATTTATTAGTTTGAAATTTTTCTCAGGATTTCTGGCAGTGAGTGTGAGGAGATAGCTTCTCCTGCAATCCAAAATAAAATAAAAAAAAAAAAAAACTCTAATTTCCTGTCTCCTTATTCAGTGGCTCCATTTTAGCCAAAAAAAGTTAGATGGTTTCTTTTTAAGGACCTGTAGTATTAATGCAGTAGTGGATAAGAGGGATTACTTGAGAATGACTGGAATCATTTCCTTTCACTGGAAACATAATATGTTCCTTCAAGATAGTGCCAAGATTTTTCTGCCAGAGGAACAAGAAAATGGAGAATCAGCTCTCTACTCTGGTCATGCATTTCTTTTTAAGGAAAATATCCTCCAAAAGAATCCTCCAGAGCATCCTCTAGATAAGGGGACTGTAGCGGTAAAATAAGGAAGTGCTTGGCTAGAGTTGGGAATAGGAGAAGGCACCTGAAGAAGAACCAAGGTGAGACTGGCCAGGGGATGCTCACAGCAGTGGCTTCATTGACATTTCCCACTGGCCTGACTAAGTCAGGATCCAGATTTGTGGCCCCTTACAAAGGCTGCATAAAACACATCCAGCCTTCTCTTCTCTTTTTGCCTTCAGCATGAGGAAAAATAACTGCACAAATGTAGTAAAATTTGGCCTTACAGCTTTTCAAACCTATTGAACAGACAATGGCAAAATTCCATCCTAGAAAAGAGTAGAGTGGGTGACTCCAAGTATCTCCCACCTCAAATTTTACCTATTCTCAATTTCCAGCCCTTTGTTCTGCCCAAGGCAGCATAATCAAATTTCCTTTGAGCTTCAGCTGCCTGTTCTGCCATCAGCTCCTGGGGGACCTTGGGCAAGTGGTGAAACCCAGGTTTCCAGCAAAGCTGGGAAATTACAGCACCCTCAGAGAGCAGTAAGACAGGTCAGCTTGCTGTGGTTTGGTGAGCTCAGCCCTGAGTGCCTTGTCCCTGTCTAAATTCTGGCTTTGAGGTTATCAGAGATGGCCCTCAGGCACAGAGAAGGAATAAATGCCAAGAAGCTTTGCCATGTCTTCACATGTCTCCACTGTCTCTTACAAACAGGATGTTGCAAGACCTCAATCCTATGGGAATTGGTTGTGCTGTAAGAGAACTATAGAAAATGTCCTGTAGGAAGAAGACAGACTTTGAGCTCCATTCTGGTGATGCAGAACTCTTGGGTCTGTAAATAAATCAGAAATCTTGTGAGAATAGTCCTGGTTCTAAAGGATCTCTCTGTTTTCTTTCCACTAAAGAATGGAAATCCTACAAAATGGAATTTTGCCTCCTGATATTTGGACATATCCAAACATCAGGAGTTCTGATCCTCCTCAGTGAGAAAGATTTCTTGCTGAGCTGGGTTTTTTTGCCAATTAGTTTGCATAAAATACTGAGGATTAGAAGAACTCAGCTCTCGATGTACTTAGCTCATATATTTTACATAACTTTTTAAAAGAAAATAGTAGTTATGAGGACTGTGCGATAACACATGCCAGTTTTTCCACTATGAAATACATCCTGTTGTCAGTATTTCCATTTGATCCTGTTGCCTATAATCAAAGGCAGTGGGAATAAACTCTGGAAGTCTCACCTTTGGTGGATGGACTTCAAACCTCAGTATGGCATGTCTGACATGACACATATGGAACATTCATTGCCTTTGAACCAAAACCTGCAAT
Organism: Certhia americana; assembly: GCA_018697195.1. NCBI lineage: Eukaryota > Metazoa > Chordata > Aves > Passeriformes > Certhiidae > Certhia > Certhia americana. The sequence continues at coordinate 60,004,593 of CM031860.1, read as the reverse complement.
GAGAGGTTCTCTAGAACTGCAGACAGAGAAGCTGCCAGCAAATGGAAATGAGAGTTGGAAGTAAAGAATGAGGAAACTTCAAAACCTCTCTCCTCTGCTGCCTCGGGTGATTCTCTGGCTGCTGTGTTAGATCCTCAGCATCAGAGTGGCAGGTATTAAAAGCAGCCTTAAATATCTGTATAAAAGAACTGGACAAGGCAAAAATCCCTGTCCTAAAGGGCACTGCCCTGAGAATCTTTTCTCACATGTCCAAGACATCTGATGCCATTAAGTGAGCTCACATTGCCTAAAACTCATCCATAGGGTCCTGCCAAGGGTCATGTTGGATCTTCTACAACAGGTAACCCTTGCTTTAGGCATGAAGAGGACTCAGTGGTAGACTGATACCACAGCATACTTTGTTGAAAACTGGCTGGATTAAAAAAAAAAACCATGGAGGAACCTACCTGGGGTAGTAAAGGAATATTTTTTAAAAAGTTGTCCACAAAGCCATCATTGACTCACTGGTATCCCAGTGTCTGGCGTTCAGGGAGCAAACTAAAACCCCTGAATTCAGAGAACAGACCTACAGCTCTACCTCCTCAGGCTAAGAGCTCACTCCTGTAGTTGCATGGGTCGCTTTTTATCTGCAAACTTTACATTGGAAACCCTCATGTATGTGGCCCAAGCTAAACAGAGAGAGTTCATAAGTTTTTAGGGGTAGCATATTCCATATTCTCCCTGCAGTTTATTGGCAAATTAATTCTAATGCATTCAAATTACATCATGAAGTGTAATGTAAAGATATTTCATGAAGGTTACCTTAATAGGGTGTGAAAACCTGATGAAGGGTAATTCAGAGGGAGCTGCTTGGCCCATCTCCTATTTACTTGAAAACATTACTGCCTTAAAAAACCCTTAAAAATATTACTTATTTTTATGGCTCAAAACCCTTTAATTTGAAGATTTTTATGACTCCCTTACAATACACATCGATTTAAATAATGTTTTAAACTAAAACGGATCATTTACTGCCAACTGTGCTTCGGGCATATCATTGATTAGTCCAAGTGTGATAAAACAACCTTGTTTTTATTCATACTTTAAGAGAATAATAAAACCTGCATACTTGGAAATACTGAAGCAATATCTTGGCCCAGAGCTATTTAACTATGAATTATTCACATCTAGTTTATTTTTTTTCCTTTTAAATTCATGAATCCCCAGAATGGTTTTGTAAAGTGTATCAGTGAAACCATGTTTCTAATTATTAAAGGGAGGGTGGAGGACTCAGAATGCATCATATATGTAAAGGGGTCATTTTTTATTTGTCTTCTTTTGCAAGCCACTGTGAATCTCTTAGGATATTAGTTATTCAATATTCTCACTATATTTTAATTTGTGTTCCATTGAGAGAGAACATATAGAGAGCTACTTTTTTCAAATAATTTTTGCAAACTAACTTATTCTCACATCCTGTAACACTAGAACTGCTTAAACATAGGGATATTTAGGGATTTTACAGAAAAATGACTTGTAGCCCACCGCGCAGCACTAGCCTGGAGTGAGCAGAGGAAACTACAGAAATAGAAAGACTTTTTTGCATCTTTATAAGAAATGGTTCTTGTAACAATGATAGGGTGTCTATCTGGATAGCATACTGCTGCAAGTGGGACTTTTTCCTTAACTACTGCAAAATGTCATAGCCAAAAATATCTTTTGTAAGTGAAAGAACCCAAACATTCATCTGACTCTTGCAATCCTTCCATCTGTGTAACCTTGCTTCCTGCTCACCATGGTCTGAACCCTGACAGTGGAAAGAATGAGACTGAGATAAAACTTTCTTCTTCCATCACTGAATTTCAGTAGAAGATCAGCAAATCACTTCACTCAGTGCAACCCCAGTCCCTACACACACACACAAGACTTTGGTTTATTTGGAGCATAAACTTTCCAATCTACAAAACACTTTTCTCTGTATAGTACTCAGTGTAATTCTGTTCTTGGTAAATACTGAATTTCTTTTTCCTTATACAATCATAGAAAAGTATATGGGTTGACAGGACATAATCTAGCCCAAAAAAGAGTTCAGAGCAAGTCCAGCTAGATCAGCCTATACAGGGACTTTTTGAGTTTTGCATATATCCATCCAAAGCTGGTGTTTGCAAACCTCTCTAGGTCTGTGTTCATGAGTAATCCACCTCATGGTGAAAATTCTTCTCCTTTTATCTTATCAGAATTTATTCTCTTTCAGCTCAAGTCCATGACCACAGGACTCCAGGTTTGTGCTCTCCATACCCCCAATTTTGTTGCAGCAAGATCTCCCTTTGCCATTTCTGTTTCTTCTCACACTTCATGATCTCCAGCCCGTGGGACTGACAATTCTGTGTCTCTGAAACTTCATAGTTGAAGGCCTGTCAAGATCTTTTCTTTCCCAGGGAAACCTTCTCACTTTCCCAAGAAAAATTGTGTAAACATATTTGCCAAACAATATTCTTTCTCAAAACAACAGGTGGTGTTTTTCATCCTTGTTTTTCATAACATAAAATATATTGTTTCTCTTACTTAGCCAATGGTAATAAAAAAAGTAGTATTCCCATTCACCAATCGCTTTTTACTTAGCAAAGTACCTTTTATAAAGTACTCCATTTTGTTAATAAAAAATTCCTCTTTTCAACCTTCTGATAAACTTATTTAAAGTCTGTGAGTTTCTGTTCATAAATAACAACAACACCAGCCCCTTGACCATCCAGGTAAGATGATGTTCCCAAGGTCTCCTGATGCTTTACCTGAAGGTTTTCCTCTCCTTCAAATATAATTTTAACCAGGGCCTCAGAATTGAGTACAACTACCAGAGCTGCACACCAAGAATGGTGCTGTGTCTGTGTGGCTACCACACCCACAGAATGCACAGAGCCTTCAGCAGTAAGACAGAGGAAACAGAAAAATTAAGGGTTACTGGAAGAGACAAGCAGCAGACAGCAAGGAATGGCCTTAGATTCTGGTTACCAACTTGAAAGAAACACCTTCAGATAGCCAGAGCAGATTAAATGGTCCTGTGGAATGGAAACCCAAAACTATGGAGAATTGAAGATACTCAAACACCAAAAATTCACTAATCACAAAGTGCAGTCATATGCCATCCAGTCTTACAAAAATATATTTTAAACAAAAATATATTACAAAAAGGCATTAGCAGACTGCATGGAGCTTCAAAGGGATCTATGCTGTGATTTGCAGTATACTCACAGTTTTTCTGAGGACTTACAAATTTATCTGAATGTTTGTTATTGAAGATACTTCAGAGTTTTCTAAGTCTGGAAAATGCCAAGAAAGTCAGCACAGAGTTTGCAACAATGAAAAATGAGAAGAATCCAACCTTTTAACTTGGCTTCAAGGCCACATGTGGTTGCATTCTCCAGACATATCTGCCATACTGGGCTTAGCACAAGATTAGCCTGGAAGAATTGTGTCTTTTCTCACTATTACTCCACAGCCAGATGAGTTAGAGGACTTGTCTGAGATGGAGAAAACTCACATTTAAGTTAAACTCTTTTCACTTCATGGCTTTCTAGACTAAGGCAATTGTTCTGTACATGCCTACAAGCAAATGTCTGTAAGTCTGTGAAATGTCTGTAGGAAAGATTTAGAAGTATCAATGGACAACAAAAATGCATCTTCAAGGTGCTAAGAGTAGAAGATTTAATTTGTTTTACATTCTCCTGGGAATCCGGTTCCAGATGTTAATCTTTAAGAAGGCATTAGCCTCCTCACTACTGAATGTATGTTTTGAAAAAATTCCCAGCCCCTGATTCAACTCATCAAAATCTATGTGCCTCAAATTTTATGCAGATTTAGTCCCAACACCATGATGGGAATTCTCTGCACAGTTTGAGGTAAACCAAGCCATGTGTTTGAATACTTGCACCAAGGGAGTCAAACAACAGAGGTATTCTCACCTCATTGACATTTTCTTAGTTTTATTTGGCTCATGAAGCATTAAAATGCTGAAATTGGAAAGCAAAAATGATTTTAAGCTGCTGAACGTGGTGAAAAACAATGCTTTTGAGTAGCACGATGAATTTGTTGGGGAGTGATTAGACATTAATAGCAGGTTTGTATACTTAATAAAGCTTGCATAGCCAATTTGCACTTCATAAAGTGCACTCAATTGTTCTGGAGTGTGGCCCTGATGTGGACTTTATGAAGCATGCAGGAGGCAGTACAGACTTATGAAGTCCACATTGAGGAAAAGTATCAAATTAAATAGGAAAAGCACACCAAGCTCTGATATGTGGCTTGGAAACCCATGCCTGCCTGCATGAGTTGCTGAGGTCACCCTGGGGCACACAGATCCCCACAAATTCCCACCATAAAGGCAACCAAAGTATCCAAATGTGACTCCTGCCAACCACAGACAAAGAGGCTGGGCACCTAAGAGTGCACTCCTGTGCTTGAATATTAGACGAGTACATTCCTCCCCTTTTGGCCAACATCATGTCTTGATCTTCAGAGTGGGCACATTGGCTCTGAATGGCTGTTCTTTAAGTTTTGAATTGGGCAAAATTTACTATATCCAAAAGAAAACCCTGCTCAATGAAAGGCTACAGATGTTGGCTCCCAAAGTCACACTAATTAGGCAAGTTATTTTTTCTTCCTTCTCCTCACACCTTCATGATCCCCTGTGCATATCGAAGTTTGCAACCCTCCTTTCAAAACACTACAATGCTTTAAGGTCTTGTAAATATAACCTAGATTGAGCTTGGTTTAAATTGTAGATAGAGAATGGAACGTCCCTTTTTTTTTTTTTTTTTTTGGTTTTAATTTCTCAGTGCATGTTTTGCCAGTGAAATAGAGAAACCAGATGGTTTATTAAAATACAGACACAAAAAATGATTAGCTCTAAACACTGTATGGATTTTTTTCCCTGTTTCATAAGATTATAATTTAATCCCTATCGATTAGGTTATCTTAACTCACTTTTGATGAAAACTGGCCATTCAGTTTTTTTGGCCAATCATATTTTGATTGATCACTCCACAAAGCCTCTTAGTTTACAAATTGGTCATTTCAGAATTACAGTTTTAGTTGTCTTGCATGCAGCAGTTTAGCAGGGTTTGGGTTGCTATGTTGTGAACTCTGGGAAGGATCTTTTCCTTTATAACACAAAAAGTATTTCAAGTATGGCATTGCAACGCAGAGGACACAATCTTTCCAGCTACCAAAGCCATGAGCTAAGATGATTGATTTTATCTAGTTTAAATCAGTATGAAATTGATTAAATGACCTGGCAAATTCTGTCATTCAGTTTGAGAGAGACAAATCCAGCACGATGTTCCAACAGCTGCTTCACTGCTTGTCCATTACTTAACAACTGAAATACAGCAGTTTGTGTATGACTGGGCGAGGAACAGATATTGTTTTAGAGCATCATTATGAGTCTGTTAAATAGGTTTAGACTAAGGATATGAGCGCAAACTCACTGTAATTTCATGTAGCAGGGTTTAAAGGGCTCATGATTGGCAGCATAACTGATTGTATTGACCAAAAGAGCTGAGGACATCTGGCTTTCTAGCCCTACAGCTGAAATACCATATGTTATAAAAAAAATACAGCGTGAGAGGGGAAAAGACAGTTGTAGATTGATATAAACAAGGAGAGGTCAAAGCTAACACAAGTCCAATCCTGTCACCAGTGTTGCTCCAACAAGGGGTGAGTGATGTAGGGCTGTTGGGCAATGCAGAAATGTTGTTGTCTTGTGGACCAACACATAGATGAGCTGAATATCTGTGAAAACTTCAGGCACCCCTCCACTTCACCTATGATGAGAAGAAAAATAGTTTACAAATGCCTACAGCTTGCCAAAAGTGTCTCATGTTTGTACCTTCAGCTGTTTCATCAAGCTTCAAGTGAGTACAGTGTAATTATTTAAGAACAAACAAGGGCATATTGCAATTTTCAACAGCAATCCCAGTTTTCCCTGCTTACAGTTCTGGAAACAATACATCCTTTCAAATTCATGGCAAGCTCTCCATTCGCTCATAATTTACCTTTTGGTGCCCTTTTTTCAAATGCTAACATCAAACTTGAGGTCATAAACACAAAATCTTTTCCTTTGCTCTTCGAAAAAAGGCATAGCAATTTTATAGGCCCCTCTTGAATTATGGGCTGAAAAAAACCCCAAAATCACTGCTGGATTAGGAAAAAAAGTTATTTTTCTGCATAAAATAAATGAAGATATTGCTTTACATAAGACCAAGTGCTACAGGCTGGTATGTCTTTCATTTTTGCCAGTGACTAATGAAAGAAGATATACTGAAAATTGTGTATGGAAATTGTGCACAAGAAATGAGGGGAGTAAAGATCTTTGTTCTCTCAAAGTCACAATAGTTCTTTCAGAGGCTAAAAAAAACAAAATTCACACCAAGTTGGCTGGAATTCTGAAATGTGCTAACTCAGCATACTGCTGAAATTTCTGCTGAATTGAGCACTTTTTATTCTTTGAAACAAACGTCTGTGATTTAGTGTGATAGATTTTAGTTTAGTTAGACAATACAACAAGTTGTTTTTTAGAGGAAAACATCAGTATGAATGAATTGTTCTTGCAAGCTCCACACACTTTTAAATTATACTGAATAATAGATTTCTCTCCAGATTTTTCATATGAAAAGAATAATCTTTTATATTATTAAGTGAAGTCAACAGAGCAGGTAAAAGGGTATTTTTTCACCAATATATGGTATCAACCATTTTCAATTGGAATTTTTACATTGTATACTAAACTACAGCATTTTGTTTGTCAGTGGTTTCAGGTTACTTAATACACTGACTTGAAAGCTGCCAAGGCACAAAATGTAGGGCAGCCAAGCACTTCACTACAAGTCACAAAATCATTCCCTTCTATTGCTTATTATCACAGGTAAAGTTAATCATAGTTCTAAACAAGAGCAAGGATGGGGTGGGGGGAGAGACAAATTCGTTTCAGAATCCTTAGGAAACTGATGTTATTTTCCACTTCCCAAGATATTAGCAAATTAGCAAATATGATCCCCAAGCTTGAATTAGTTTCAGTCTTGGACTTAAAATATTTTCCTAATCAAATTAATCCCAACCACTAGCTATGCGTGGCATTTTACTGTACTTCCCCCAGATTTCATAAAGGATTTTATGCAATATGGGCCCCAAATCAGACAACTGCTTTAATTTCAAGGAACAAAGGCTGTAAGCAAAACATACGGTCATTACTCCTTGTAATCCCAGACCCATCATCCTCAAGGAAGCATTAAAGTTCTCTAGATACTTGCAAAAGACCATTGCATAACACTTAATTTAGTGTTCAGTAATAATTTTGTCACTGGGTTCTGATGATAAAGTGGATACAGATGTTCATTAGCAATGGGAACACAGGCAAACAATGAAGCATTCCAAGAAGCTGCTACAACTGAAAAGTCCAAGGCTGACCATCACGTGCTGCAGAGTCACAAACATCTCTCTTTAGATCAAAAAAAGAAATATGACCATTTCACCATCCACACGATTCCAAACTGGATATTCTCCTTCTGCCCATATGTCAAGAGTAAGTCTGTTTTATACTGGATATCTTTAAGTGTCAGTGGCCTAAGACAGGTCTGGAAGTGTCCAAAAGGCACATGGATGTGGCACTTGGGGATACTATTTTTCTAAGCATGCAGAATGTTTGCAACCTTCCAGCCAACCAGGATTTGCTCCTACATGTCCTTTCATACTAATAGTCTTCCCTATCACCCCTTTTCCCAAAAAATCTGCACTGGCTGAGAGGCAGGAATTCAGAGCCTGGCTTTGCTAGTCTTATTTCTGGCAGCAACAATAGGTAATGAGAAAGATTCCTCCTGGGGCCTTTTCCAGAGGTATTCTCTCTCCCAGCTTCCCAATGGAGGAGGTAAACACAAAGAGGATCATCTGCAGGGAGCGACAGCTTCGTTTGTCACGTCAAACATGCCAGGCTCTATCCCTGTTCTCTGGAGGGAATCATTCACATGGAGAAGATTAGCCCAAAGGATTAGCATGCAGCCGGATTATCCACACACACGGCTCAGCCAACTAATAAATCAGCACCTTTGTGCATTTTTTGCCTTTTAACCTCCCGATTTCCAGACTTCTGATATTCATCCCTTTGAGCATCACCATATTTCAGGGGATGATGAACGCACGATGAAGAGGTGGTTTAGGCTACTCTGGCATGTCTGAGCCATTTCTCATCAGCCACAAGATGTCAGTGTTGCTGAATGTTATTATTCTCACCTGCACAGAGGCATCGAGAGATGCCGGGGGCAGCTGTCAACACCAGGCTCTATGCAGTAAGTCTAACAAAAAATCCACAACAAATAACACGCAACCAAGGGCAATAAAAATTTGCATAGCAAAGTGTGATTTGAGCATAACAGTAATAAACAAACCTTGAACTACATGGTAATTGCTGCCACCTTCTCCTAATTCTTCTGTCTTTTTACAAGCCCCAACTCATGAACACATGAGCATGGTAGATGGTCCTTGCACAGCAACATCATCAGGAAAGGAGCTAGTAGAGATGACACCAGAACTATTTCCTCATGAAACAATCAGTCCATCCCTCCAGAAATGAGACTGTCCAGAAACCATGGGTCTACCTACTCTCACTAAACATGGTATCTGAAATTAAAGAACATGCCAATAGCTATCTCCCTGTTTTACTCTTGGTATTTACTTCCACACCCGTCTGGCTCTGGCAGCAAACTCTGCCCACATGGCTCTATCATGGAGATCTTTCCATGCCCAGACTTGTTTCCTCTCTGTATCACCTCCCCAGTTGTATGAGCATGCATTTTTATAAGGCCAAATCAGTTTACTGGACTATCTGGTTTTAAAACACCCTTTTCTCACACCCTTTCCTCTTTCCAACCCTTCCCAAAAGGTCAAGGTTAGGCAGAAAGGGAACTTTTGAACCAATATTGTTGTGGACTTAATGCATTGTGAAACTGCACCTCGGATTTCCTCTGCAGACTGACTGACCCATATGTTGATTATTTTTCTGCTTCCTTCTTGGTTGCAGGAGATTTGCTTCACCAAACAGTGGCTTGACTTCCACTTCTAAGTATAGCAGAACATGGGTACATTTAGCATGTGAATTCCTGTTTACATTGTTTTCTGTCATTCATGTCCTCTGAACTTGTTTACTTTTGGAATCACAGGAAGCATAACTTTGATGGGAGTGGAGACAGGACTATCCACTGTGCAAAAAAATTTAGAGGAACAGAGATATATTTATACTCACTTGAGATTAAAAAAAAAATGCAACAGCAACATGGTTATTTGAGCTCGGAAGTAGACAATTTAATACATTTGATCTGTCTCTCTTTTCACAATTGGAATTATAGAACAGTTTGTGTTGGAAGGGACCTGAAAGATCGTCAAGTTCCACCCTTGCTGCCACGGGCAGGGACATAAATCTATGTCCCAGTAGCAATATACAAGTATATGCCCATGAATGTATCTCCCAGTATGCAAATATACCTCACAAATCCAAATATTTGAATTATGGGGGGCATATTTAGGGGCAAATGAAGATTTTTACGTAATTCTTATTACCTTTTCCTGGCTATGTTCCTTTCCTCTTTTTTTCTTCCCAAAACAGAGACCGCTCCTTGCAAAATAGTTTACATAGGTAAAGCCACAAAAATAAACCTCTGTGAAACTCTTTCCCACTTCCAAATCTTCCCTACACTTGTGCTGAACACCTCAGCTAGGAAAATCCATTCCCAGTCTAATAAAAACCATTCTTCATAATGACAACTCCTGACAGCTCCTCCCTGTTCCATTAAACATTCAGGTTGTAGAGACCATAAATCCCTGCATTTATCGCCGTCCCATCTTTGCATTGTGTTGAAGTTGGAGTCAGGGATCCTGTCTGCTTGACATGTTCCTGCCTCCCTGCTAGTGACAGCAGGCACAATCATGCCAATATTCACAGTTTAATGCCAATCATGCCAATATTCACAGTTTAAGGTCGCTGGCATGCCCGGCTGCTGGGCAGAGGCGTGGCTGGCTCTGTGTTGCAGCACAGTGACCATTTGTCTGTGCTTTCCAGCTGCCTGCAAATCTGCTACGTTCATGCCCAGAGTGGTAGAGTTGGCAGGAGTGCAGTGGTGAAATTCTCAGAAAAGCCTGATGGTTTCTGTTGAACTCGCTTGCCTCATTAAAAAGTTGCATTTGCCGGGGTCATCTGAGGATGACTGGGGTTTTGGTTTTTTTTTCCTGGGGTCCCACTTGGTTAAGAGTGTTTCCATGCAAATCCTAGAATTTCCAAGCTATTTACCAAAATTCCATAGGCTTGCAGAGACTGTGCACTACACACCCCTTGGGAAGATGGATGTTAGTTTTCAGCAGAATTCCTGGAAAAGTTAAAGAGGTGATTGAAACAGGGTGATTTGATCCAGCTCATATGTAGGCCAGCTTAGCTAAACAAGGTATTGTGCTTCAAATAACTAGAGCAGTCTAAGAGGTAAATGTAGGGACGGCATGGGAAAAGATTTCATCAGCCCAAAACTAATAAAACCAGGGGTGGAAACACAAGACTTAGCAACTAGAGAGTGGAGGAATATCTAATTTCAGGCACTGTGGTGTAAAGGTGAAATTGCCTTGTTAATGTGCACTTTGGCATAAGCCACTTCTGGCATCAGAGCCTGCCCTAAGGGGATGCCTTTTTCACCTGCTTTTGTTTTTCTCCACCCCTAATAAACTAGTGATTGTGCTGGTGGGAGGTAGGCCGAGGCAAAATCCTGGATTTTTGTCTTTTTTGAGAATGGACTTACAGAAAGAAAAATACAGTTCTTCTGCATTTTTCTTCTTTTAAATTACAAAAGGGCAAACTTCATCCATGTGGTTTAATTCAGTTTCACATGCAATAACCTTTCAAATGGTGCTTGAAAGTCAAGTCAAATTTCAATATAAATGATATTGTCAGGTTAACATTAACGTATGAGACACTGCCCTTTATGTTTTTCTGTCATCCCTTTGAATGTGTTCAACAGTAATTTTAATAGAATCATAAAAATCTTCAATTTCCTCTGTAGATTTAACCAATGCCAAGAGCAGTAAAAGAGTTATGCTTCTGTCTTGTTTGTAAGGTTTGTGATTATTTTAACATCTCCATTCTTGTAGGGCTTGTGTACATAGAGTCTAGGCCTATTACCTCTTTGCTTAGAAATACCATCCCAGGAAGAACAGCTCAAATTCTTTTGTCCTTTCTTTGCTTCTTCCAACAAGGAGGTTAGAACTGGAAGCAACAAGTGAAAAGAAAAAAGAAAAGAAAAAAGAAAAGAAAAAAGAAGGTGTGGAAATATCCAGACACCAATGAGTTTCATAATTTGTCTTCAGTGAATATTCAGAACTGTGAATTAAACAAGGGCACTGGAAATTTATTTAAATATGTATCAGATGCAGAAATTTAAGTCTGCAAAGTAATATCTTAGGAAACATTCAAATGACAGAAAACACTGGGGAGAGCAAAGATACAATCTCAGCTTAAGGTACAGCCTTTCAACATGTCTCTGTCACTGCAGGAGAGGAAATTTGTGACCAAAAGAACCACTGGCACAAAGAGGGTGCAGGAAGGCTGAAGTGTCACCCCACACTCACCACCTTTGGTGGCCACAGCACCCCATTATCCCCAGTGCAGCCACCTCGTGCTGGTGCAAGCAGCCATGCAAAGGGGTGGGAAATCAGACCATGTCAGCTGGGAGCCAGGGATGCAGCCAGTCCCATCCTGGAGGATGGAATGGCCGTGGTGGATCAGGTGTGGAGAGCCTGACTCACCCCTTCTCAGCACGGGGGAGTTGCTCTATGTCCCCAGCCAGAGGCAGCCCCTGCCCAGCAGAGATGGGCACCCAGCATCTGTCACACCACCCTGCCTTCCTGCCCCAGGAAACTCCCACTCTGGGGGTACCTGTGGGTTTTGAGCAGCCACCCCATTCATGCATTCCTTGGCCAATTTCAAAGAGGAATCACTTGTACTGGCTGAGTGCCTCTAGAAACAGTAAATGCTGCACAAAGGATTAGGATTTACATTTTTTCCACATTTGGGCTGTGAGCAACACATGGCTTCTCATACAGAGGTAGCTTGATTAGCATTAAAAAATTCACAGATACATAGATTCAATAAAAAAAAAATTGGTGGGGATTTTTGCCTTGACATCTCTGGTGAAAAACTTTCATCACAAGTTCCTCTGATGTCTCCTAAAAAAAAATATTGGTTTGGTCACATGAAAAGGCAAAATGAAATATCCATCTCATCCCAATGTTTCTGGTGCATCGTTTCAGAGGTTGAAGAAGCATTTTCCTGCTGTTGTGAATATTAACCTAAATTTAGCAAAAAAAGCCCCTTCATCTTACAGAGTTTCAGAACTTGTTAACGTGTAAAATACATCCTCCAAAACACTGTGGAAGTGTAACTCCATTTCCAGTATGTAAGGCACAGAACTGGAATTACTGAAGCTTCCAGGGCTAGATATTGTAAGCTGCCCTCAGAAATGGGTTATGGCCACAGGATCACAGTATCCAGGACAAGCCTTCCCTGAATGAGCACTGGCAGGTCATCTTATTTCTTCCGATGCCTTGCTATAGACACCAGCTCTATGATTTCCATTTATCTTTGCTATGAACACATGAAGAACTATGAAATACTAAAGGCTCTGAAATAGAATGCCATAATCATCTTATCCTGGTGCCATTTTGGCACAGAGGTGTCTGGCTCCACTCAGCACCTGTATGATAGGTCTATTAATATTTCTTTACAAGGCCTTTATGAACAGAAATGTAGAAGTTTGGGGTAATTGCTAGGATCCTGTAACAATGAGAAGGACTGAAGGAAGTCCATGATGCAACTAATAATCCCATATTAGCTACTAAACAAAGCCAGAGGCAATACCTAATTATGGGACAAAAATACCTGTGACCACATGAGCTAAGAGTTCAACAGGATGCAAAATAATCGGTGTAAAGTTATGACGTTAAAAAAAAAGTCTTTAATTACGGTATTTCTTAACTTTAAACACTCAATTCACCCTTTACCAATTCACAAAAAGTAGGATATTTTTCTTGTACTCACGCATTAGCTATGCAATGCACCCTTTCTAAATTCACAGTGCTTTGATCTGAAACAGCCTGAATATTTGGAGATAATTTATCGTGTGCCTAATGATTGACTTATTTTCTAATGACAGACTATTATTTTAATTTCTTAAGAATTACCTTTAATGTTTTGCATGGTAAGCAATAATTTTGTAGGATTGCATATCCCTTGGTTGGGATTAGCTTCAGCCAACCTCATCCTACATTTATTTTTAGCAGAGAATGTCCTGAGACTTTACTCTTTAAGCATCAGTCATGCCATGAGACTAACCCACAAGAACAATCTGCATGATCCATTTTTTTTTCAGACTCATATAATATCAGTAGAACATAAAGCTTTGAGCCCAGTAAAAGCTTAATTGTGTTTCTGAATTGGGCCCTGGATAAAACATCAGTTACTGTTATTTGCAAGTTACATTTCAATATCCAGCTTTTCAGGCTGTGTGTTTTTGTAGTTGCAACTTTCCACCTCCCCCGCACTGATTTAAGTGATGTTATTCTTGGCTAATAGTAATTGTGAGAAAATTGAATTCCATCTGTTTCCACCAAAAGCGGAAAATAGAATGTGAGAATCAATAGAAGACTGCACTTGTTACACACATTTGTCACAATCACTGACTTTGCTAAGGAAACATGTCCGCAAGTATGATTTGCAAAATAAATAGCAAGTCACAGCATCTGATCACCAGCTGGCTTATTTAAAATTCAGAGCCTCTTCTTGCAGCTACAGATCATGAACTTTTAGGCATCGCATGGCCCCTCCAGACTCGTTCAAGGGAAAAGATACCCTTCAGCACACAAATGGATGAAGGAGAATTTTAATACAGGTCTGGAGTGCACTCCTCATCAAAGTTTTGGGTTTACATCTGGTAGTTTCCCCATCCTAGATGATCACTTTCTCATACCCGTGCTGATGACTCCATATCCCCTGTAATTTCATATGTACTTGCTGTGCGTCACCAGAGATTTCTCTGTGACTAATGCCAGCATCATTTCGGGCTCTCTCCTCAGCTAGTGTCAGAACTGAAATCTCTGTGGCTGCCTTTGGCTGAGCTGTGCAACCCAAGTCATTCAGTGATTCATTGCCTTGACCAAGCCACAAGGAGGCAAACACTGAGCACTTCAATATGTCCTAGCAAGCCTGTGTTTCATGTACAGGCACAGCACCACTCTTCTTTTTGCAAATGCATATTTGAGCCACCTCATAGGACATAGCCGTGTCTTATCTGCCTGTTTTTATCACAGCCACTGGATGGGTGGATCATTTCAGGAGTCCTTCAGCAAGAATTGCGAGATTCCTTCCCAGAGTACAGTGTCTAATTTATCACAGTTTGCAACATCTTTGACTAATTCTGCTCCAATCCCTGTGTAATACAGCATACTTTTGCAGGTGGTGCTGTGACACAGCCAGTGTCAGCTCATGATTTCTTGCTGTGGCAACAAAGCCCAGTTTAGCCATGGCAGCAGAGAATCCCATCTCCCTCGGAACCCATGTCCCTACCCAAGTGTGCAGCACACCACCCATCCCCAAATAAAGCTCATGTCTGGGGGGCACAGAGGTATCAGACTGGTTGCTCTGCAGCTCAGGATCTCCTCAGCACAGTGCAAACCTCAGGTCCAGGTCAGTGGCACAGGATGAAGCTGGATTCACCTCCACCCACTGCCACCAGGAGGAAGATCAAGGCCACCCCAGCTGCATCAGCCAAAAGTCCTTCCCAAGAATAACAGGAACAGCTCACAAATTTAAAAGGTGAACTGGGGATTCCTCAGTCCTCAGGAGACTCACAATCATGTAACTGGTATGGTTTTCATAAAACGGATGCTCAGCCTTAAAAGCTCAAGGGCCTTGAGCTTTAACGTTAGTGCCTGTTGTTTGCCAAAATGTGTAGGGAAAAGGTGTGTGTGACTGCTGCACAGCAACAGCAAAAAAAGGAGTCATTAACAAGGAACATTGCTGGATGAATAATGCCATTACGTTCGTTAACAGTATGCCTTCATCTGGAACTCTCCTTGCCATACCTGGGATTGAATTTCAGCAGAGCATACATGCAGTGAAACCTGGAAAGTCCAAAGTGGTTAATTACAATGTTCAGCAGCCTAAAAAGACTCCCATAGGCAGAGAGATTTAAGACAGTACAACAGCCTGCAATTTAGAGGGAAGCAAGTAAAAGGGACAGAACAGAGAAGTGTAACAGAAAGAACCACTTGGGACAAATAGGGTAAAAATTAGGTGTTTAGTTTTTCTGAGAGGCTTCCCTATAGGTTAGGCAGTTATACCGTAAAAATTCTTAAAGGAGTCAAAGAAATATTTTCTGTAAAAAGTATTTTTTACAGTTATTTCTAATAGCTATGAAAATGTTGGAGGGAACAAGGAGTCAACAACTTTAAAAAAGGGCAGTCACTTAAATTTATATCTGCAATTATCCCAACTGAAATAAAACATATGGAGATGGATCTGTAGCAGGATGCAAAATCCAGTTGCTAAAGGCCAGGCTCCATATGATATGGACTTTTCATATCAGCTGACAGAAAGGTGAAGCTTTGATAATGTCACAACAATAAGCCACAGTTCCATGGTACAGTGAGTGCCAAATGCAAACAAGAGTTTCCAGATCCTACTTTTTAAAATTCCGGGGGTTTACAAATGTTAGTAACACATACATTAACATAATATTCATAGAGGTTACAGAGAGACGTGCAGCTATTGTTTCTTTCCCAGTCATTGCAGAGTGTCTCCCTGCCTTTTCCAACAGGAAATGGCCAGCTTAGGAATGGGGACAGCATGTGGCTCCAGTCAAAGTGAGCGTAATGGGAAATGGAAAACCCTGAATGGGGCAAAAGTTCATGAGTTTGGTGCCAGTAATCAGATACTTCTAAACTTGTTTGGGTTTTGTTGGGGGGGTTTGGGGCTTTTTTAAGAGGGGGGGAAAAAAAAGAGTGAAATAAATCATATCTGAGAGGAAAATTAAGCTCTCTGAGGATGAAAGCATGAGTAAACTGAAGTGCCAAGATCTGAAGGCAAAAACTGTGGCAGATCCACATCCTGCATTAATCAAGCAGATACAGAGATGTACTGAACTGACCAGCTGCTTATCTGCTTCCTGCCCTCAGAAGCAAAATGTCCTGATCACTTGTGCCCTAGCACAGTCTGAGCCTTGTTCCAATTCCCCCCCCAAAAATTATAACCAACATCTATCTTGAGAACAACAACTGAATCCAGGACACTCTTTGTTAAAAAATGAGTCCCCATCCTTTGTTAAAAGTGAGGGGGGTTTGAGACATTCCGGTTATAAAGATTTGGTGTCTCTTCTTCCTACATGAGTTTCTGAGTTTTGAATATTTCAGGTGTACTTAAGACTGATTTCCAGGTCACTTCTCATGACTTATTCTAGTTCCTGATTCTTTTTTTATTACTATCTGCTTCCAGCTGCCTGGTTTCCCAGTCCAGATTGTAGAAGTATTTATTGTTTCTGACTGCAGGCAGGTAAATTCCCAACATGCACTGCAGCAAAGTTCTGATTATGAATTGTGTCTGATTGTGTCATTAGGGTTTGGGGGCTGCCCCTCCAGGAGGAAAAAAGAAAGGTCAAATGTTGACCCAAGAAGCATCCAGAGGAGCCACTCTGTAAAGAGATGATGGATAGATAGATAGGTAAGTGATAAGAGATTAAATTACATACATACAGCTCAATGATGTATTGATATCAAGAACACCCTGAAAATTGATGTGTGTGCTTGTGTATGGGGAATTCCAAAATTAGTTTTATGGTGGCCCAGTAAAGATGAATATTGGCTTGGCACTCATGCTGGTCATGCTCCAGTTTCTCAAACTGAATAATGGCTAAACTCTGAGTACAGAATTTCTCCCTGAAGTCTGATCTAAATCTGCCCTTTTTCAGTTAAAATCCATTGCCCCTTGTCCTCTTGCTGCCAGTATATATACCTTCACCTTTTATAAGCCCCCTCGAGGTACTGGAATCTTTGGAAAGATTCCTGCAGCAGCTCGCACTGGTACTTGCACTGCTGCCCCCCACGCCCCAGGCTGAACAGACTTTGTGCGATGTGAATCTCCTTGCACAGAATCCCTGCTTGCTCTGGGAAATCACATCCCCAGGGGACCCTCTGCTACTTCTCCCCTCTTCAGCAAATGTAAGGGGAACAATTCACAAAGCTCACACTGACACTGAATGTCAGAGCTATACAAACAAGGTCTCAGCAATGTTGAGCACATCCTCTGAAGGTTCATGCTGCAATGTGTGGGTGGAGTGTCCTGAGCAAAGCAGCTCTGATTTTGGGTACTTTGTGAAGAACAAAGCTGGTTCCAGTTCATTCTTGCAAGAGCATCTCAGCGCAGAGCTTAGCCACAAATCATTTCCCGTCCTGTGATATTTGTCAGCCGAGCAATCTGCAAAAATCCCTGAATTTCAAGGGGAAAATGTGACAGATTGTTTGTTGAATGCAAGCTACTAAAAGTGGTAAATTACTCTTTTTTACTACCTCTCCCAATACATGCAGCTGAACACACAAATCACTGAGTTCACTGGAAGTCTGGAAAAACTCACAGTTCCGGAGTTAATCATTAATATTGTGGGGTTACAAGGAGGTATTTTTAAGATTGCCACAGCATGTGGGAAATTCCCATGTGAATTCCCTGCAGATTTTCAAGAAATAGGCTTTTCTATTTGGCTCAGATGCTTTTGTAATTGTTTACATAAATTGAATATGAAGTATCAAGGTCAGATATTTTCCAGAAAACCAAAGCAAACAATTTACCATTCTGTTGTAGAAGAAAACACCAGAACAATTCCATAAGCCACCTTCCTTTTCTTTCTCTTGCTTTATGTTGTATTACACTGTATAGCAGAAAACACTGGAACTCTGATTACTTAAAAGCATGTCAATCTACTGGGTACAGAATTCCCTCACTGAGAGAAATAGCAAAAAATTTAACCTCACATACTCAAAGCAAGTCTATTTCCTACATTTTGTTTTCCAGATAACCATCACAATCTGCAGTATCAGCTCAGTTCCCAGCATAAGCTCTGAGAACCTAAAAATTATATTCATACAATTATAATGACTTGATCTTTATGGGCTCTCTATCTCCCAGTTCATATTATCAGTGGAAAGAATAGCCAAGAACAATTTTTTTCTTTTTCTTCTCAAATTGATAAAGTGCCTACCAAATCAATGCAGTATCTGCTGAAATCTTTTCCCAAAAAATCCCACTAAGAAAATGATCCTTGTGCTACCTAACCCAAATATCTTTGGGTTAGGAAAAGTCATCCAGTCCTTCGGCTGCTTTGGAAAAAGAAACCCTTTTCCCTACTAACCCTACTCTACTGGGATAGAAACCTTCGGTACAACACCCTGGCCATGACCCCTAGTCAGTGTTTTGTCACCAGCAATGAGGGTTTCAGGATTAAAGTCACCTAATACAAGCCAAAAATGTCAGTATTTCTCTCAAGAGGGGCCAATCCTCTTGACCCACCCCATAATACATAGACCACAAATTTTGTAGGACTAAACAGATGAAGTTTGCATCACAGCTGTCTCTCCTGACCCCTCTGATGCTCAGAGGCTCACAATGGGAAGTCACTTCTGCAAATAGAACCATCAAATCATTTCTGTTGGAAAAGACCTTTAAGATCATCAACTCCAACTACTAACTAAGCACTGCTAAGCCCACCACAATAAAAGTCAATATTTTAACAGCAAAAGGCAATTAAAAACAAAAAACCCACATAAAATGAACCTTCTATGCAATACCATCAGTTTAGAGATTATGTATCTTATGAAAGTCTAACACTTAATTATAGAAAATGAAATAAGAAGTAATAATTGAACAGTGGCCTCTCTGATACATCCACAGAACAGAGTACTAAAAGATGTTATGAATCCAAGGAAATTATATATGGGTCAACTTATTAAAAAAACCAAACCAAACAAAACAAAACAAAACACCAACAACAACAAAAACCAACAAAAAACTCACAGCAGCAACATGAAGCCAAAATTTCACTTTAAAAACATATTTAAGCATCTGCATCTGCAATTCCTTCTTCAGCTGAGCATCCATCATTTGCACTGCTTGAGAAATTTCAGCTGATATAAACAGCTGGAAACAAATATGGGTCAGTAAAAATTACTTTTAAGAATTATACATCTTTGAGAATGGTACCACTATATATTTTCACCATCTTTCTTCTTAAAATCCAGCACTCCTTAGGGTACCAGAGTTCAACCAAAACGTGGAAGCTCCCTTAGAGGGTACTGCCCACCCGAACTCCAGGTCAGATCCAAGACCAGGCATTTACCCAGGGATGCTTTAACAAAAACTCATGAAAGTCCTTGCTGCAATGAGACCAGAAAAATAAATATCAGGATGAGAAAATAAAGCCACTGAAATGTAGGTTTGGGCCAGTGCTCTCAGGAAGGACCCAGGCCAATTAGTCTGAGTCCAGGCAAGAATTAGGGAAGGTTTAAACACCATAAATTATGAAGAATGATTAAATGATGGGATTTGTTTAGTCTAGAAAGGAGAAAATTAAGTGGAATCATGATAGCAGTCTCCAAACAGAGGGACTTGTAGCTGTGTAAGAAAGGAAATGATCATCTCCTGTGATCCCTGGGAGCCTGGAAAGAAGCAATGGTGTCACACTGGCCCCTGGGCAGGACATGAGCAAGGCAGCAGGAAAGAAATTTGTAACATTAAGCAGTGATAAGCCTTGAAAACAATTCCTAAGAAGGTTGTGGGACCTCTGTCACTGCAGGTTTTTGAAAACTTGTGAAGCAAACATATGCCAGGAGTAGTTAGTGTGAAGCCAACCCCACCTGGGTGAGGCAATGGAATGGGTGACCTCCCAAGAGCTCGCCCAGCCCTATTTTCAATTATTCTGTTCTTCCTTTCCTAAGCTGTGTGGAGAGATGTGCAATTGCTTGTCACAACCTGTTTATAAAAAGCAATTCTCTTGCGAAATTCCAATAGGACACCACAAGACAGCACATTAGAAGCAAACACTGAATCTTATTTCATTTCTTTACACAGCTGCCTTGACACCATGGACTTCTTGTCCAGTCCTGTTTTTCATCTGGCTGTCACAGGCTGGCTCTAAGATTTTTAAGAGCCCATTCAGAAGCACTGTTAAAATATAAGTCTCTATCTCAATGAATAATTAACAACAAAGTTCCAGATTTTTTTAGAAATAGAAAATATAGTTAACTAATGCTATTATTGATAGTAAGACATTAGGAAGGAAAGGCATCATTGACTAGGTTATATCCTCCAGTCCTGTACTGAATTCTAAAATAAGCAAATATTAAAATTAATTCAGCAATTTGGTTTTGATGCACCAAAAACATCTCTGGAAAGAACATGTATATTCTGCTCTTATTATCTTATCTCCAGAATTCTCATTAATTCAGGTCCAAAACTACGGAGGTATTCAACTTTTTATCTCTATTCCATTGGGAACCAGGTAGCTGAGCATCACTGCAGAGCTGAGCCTGGATTTATACATCAAGTCCAGTGTCATCCTGAAGAGTTGTCCCAAGGTTGGCTGGACATGGACCTAAGGACCCCAATCAATGTTTGCCCACAGTTGTGGTCATGGAGATGTTCTCTGAGCAGGCTTTACCTGTGTGCAAACAAATATACTCACACATACAAACACACATAGTTTGACGTTTTATGCAGGCCTGGAATATTTGGTTAAAGGTCAGAAAACCACAACAAAAAACATTTCAGAGTGTTTTCATTACTTCCTTCCACCTAAAAATATTCCTCTGATTTTGAGGCTGAAATTCTTCTCAGAAACATTCAGACACTAAAATCTTTCTCATTCTAGGCCACATCTTTTTATATATTTTTTTAATAACTGCCCTCATTTTTCTGGAATTCATCTGGAAATTCAAATAAGTTTTTTTTTTTTTTAGTTAACAAGTGATGGTACAATGTCTACACCGAGCAACCATGCTGGTATTTGGGGTGACTGTCTGAATCATGTCCCTTTTCCTTTCTTATTTTAAGAGTTCTGCAGCCTCAAATCCCCATTTAGATTTCTTGTGACTATTTGGAGATATGCTGTGTCCTGCAGACACTGCTGTCTTTTGCAGGCTTTGTAAGATCAAAGAACAATTTCTAGCCTTTGAAGCTCACCACTTTAAAATTACTTTCCAAATTACTGGAAGAGTTTTTCTTCAACATCCTGGCTTCCTATGATACCTTTATAAGCTGCTCTTCCTGACCACATGAGCCCCATGCCAGCCTTAATGTCAGCATTGATTAAATGCATTTGAAATGTGGTGCCTCCCCCTCTACTCAGTCACAGCTGGCACTCTACAATGTAAAAACAAGTGAGGGAGAGAAGAATATCTCCAGGTTGTAGCTGGAATGTAGGAAATTCAGTCTGCCACATTGATTGCCCACTTAGTGTCAACTCCAGATGGCATTCCGCAGTGAAGCTTGGTTGCAGACATCCTGCATGGTCACAGAATCATGGAATGGTTTGGGTTGGATAGGACCTTAAATATCATCTCATTCTACCTCCTGCCATGAGCAGGGACACCTGCCACTAGACCAGGTTGCTCCAAGCCCCATCCAGCCTGGCCTTGAACTTCCAGGGATGGGGAGTCCACAGCCTCTTTGGGCAATTAATAACCAATGATAATTGATCTTACGCTGTATTTTTTTACCTTGATCCATCCAATCACAATGGGACTCCTTCTCAGCCAAAGTGGTGACACAGACTCATGTTTTGCCATCCATAACTCTGTGTAGCCTGTGAAGTAGTGTGTGTTTTATTGTTTTAAGTGAACTGCTATTTAAGCATTTTTTTCCTAGATCACACTATCAGAATAATGACGGGAATATTTTAAACTAATGAAAGGATATGTTCTGATCATAACTCATTAAGTCTGGACTGAAAAGTGCTACTATCCAATAATCCTAATCCTAATTACAAGTAATAATTTCTTTCTCCTTGGAATGGAGAATTTCAATTCACTGCAAATTCAAAGCAACTTAACAATAAGACTGACAGTGAGAACAAGAGAAGAGCCACATCTATTTAGACAACATAAAGCAGTTCTTGCTGTACAACAGTGGCTTGTGACTGACTGAACAACTGGGAAAACTCAGCAGGGCTGCCTTTTGAAGAGAAAGATGGATAAGTGTAAATTCATTTGGGCACAACAAGCCAATAGCAAACGCAACAGCAACACAATTATCCGCCCTCAAAAGACAATGAGGAAGGCACATTTCTTTATTCATATGATGCCGCTAAAAATAAATAAACTTACAAAGTGACAAAGGCACATGGGCTGCAGTATTATTCCACGGCAAAACACTCGGTTTCTGAAGAGACCTTCTGCAAGGGCAGAAGTCCCCCAGGCTCTGCTGCAGAGGACTCACACACTGCTGGGAAAAACTCTTCCACGGAGTAATTAGACAACAAACCCAACTGTGGAAAGCTTTGGGAGTCAGAGTCCCCTGTCCTCATCCTTCACAGTAAATAAGGGTAAATGATTGCCTTTGTATGAAAACAACTTTCCCTCTACACTGGAGAATGGAAATGGGAATTACAGAAGCCTCCAAATTTGCTCAGATCTCATGCACAGTGCTGTGTCAAGGCAAGCCTAGAGGATTATGAAAGAGTAATCGCTCTGCAATAGTTTCTCTTTGTGCTGCTTTGCTCCTTGGTTTGCTGTACAGATTGGTCTCCTCTCAGTTCCCTGAGCAAATTGCCTCTCCCAGCCATTTCATGTGATGTTTTTGGGATATCCTGAAACAAAATGGCTCAAGGCTGAGAACCCTAGAGATGTCCAGCCCAGGATGTGTGTAAATCATTGCATGCATATTGCAAAAAAAATGGCAAAATTTTCAGTATTCACAGGCAAATGCAAAGCAGTTTTAAAAGTAAAAATAAATGCAAAGAAATGCTTTAATCTTTATCAGTGTGACAGGAAAAGTCTCTTCACATCCCTGCTGATACATCAAGTATCCCCTTACCCCGCTCTCACAATAAGGCTGCATCCACCCACCTCCCCACCTCACTTTGAACCAAGGAGGACCAGCTGATGTTTCCTCTGAGACCACAAATATGAGAGCAAACACAGCAAGCAGAATCCCACACCACTATGGAACCAGATTTTGCAATCCTTTTTGCTCCACTTCCTCCCTTGAAATTAAAGCCTCATGTGTCAATGTCACTCTACGCCAGCCAGAATCCTTCTCCTCTTCCCTCCAGCCCAGTTACTTCTGCTCCAAGCTGACATCAAGGACACAGCTCCCTACAGCAGCAGACTGAACACTGGAACAGGATGTTGAGGGGATTTTCCATGTGCCTAGTGCTAGAGAGCAGAATTAATTCAATCCATAATACAAGAGGCTCTTTCCATAACCTTTTCTGGAATATGGCATAGTTATTGATTTCCTCTCTTTCCTGTAAGGCCTATTTCCTGTGATGCATTTGAAAGCAAATTTAGAAAATACAATTGGCTATACAAAATATGAAATACTCTTGTGTTGAGAATGGGAGCTGAGGGGATTCTGAGGCATTTCAGGCTAAATAATGTCAATCTTAAAAAAAATTTAAATTACACTGTCCATAGTAGTCAGGATTAATTAGCCTTATTTTCTCAAGATTTTCCCTTAGATTAATAGACTGCCAAGAGGAAAGAACACAAAGGTGCTCATACCACCACATTTCATGGCATTTAATCATCCTGGAGATTTAGTCTTCCTAGAGCCCTAGGAGTCTGTTGCCAAAGGAGACATCCTCAAAGGGCAGCACGGAGTCCACATTTGGGAAGAGGCAGCCAGCAATCTCTGGGCAGTGCAGTGAAGATGTAGTGAAGATGCAGTGAAGATGTTTGACAAGAGATCCTGCTTCAGGAAGACTAATGTTAGATTAGATGAAAGTAAAGGGATGTTTTTACAAAGGCCTTAGTCTGAGCATCTACCAAAGTACTCTTCCTACTCTTCTCTCCTGTTTCACACAAAACTTCTTGTACCCAGCCCTGCTGCACCTTCAGCCCTTCCTGTCTGATTTACTGGGGTGAGAAGGACCACAGGTTCTGCTGGAACATAAGCTGGAAACCAGGGTTGGAAAAAAACTGCTGCCCAGGACAACTCTTAGAAATATAAAAAGCCCCAAAAAACAGACTTGTTCCGTGAAGAAGAAAATGTTGCAATGTACAAACTGAAAACACTCAAAACTCAGGCTGGTCAGTCACAGCACTTCATCTCTATGTTTCTGAGAAGTTCACTGAAATACCAACCTTTTATTGCTTTTTGTTTCCAGAAGGGATGTGGCAATTTCAGAATATCAATTTTGAAATGTCACTGTCTTTCAAACAGCACGGCTTAGCCTTTTCTGCCAGTACTTCTCATTTCAAACAATTGGCAGGTCCGGAGGAAAAAAAACTTAGGTAAAAAAAAAAAAAATTGTTTCTGAAAACCTTACAAAGCACACTGCAGCACAAATGTAAGCTGCATCATTCAAGTGCAAATACTGCCTTGTTTCTTCCTCACAGCTTCCCAAATGACACATACCCAATGGCTGCTTGTCCCTTCACCCAGCCCAGGAAGTGAGTAGATGACCTGGGGTCCTTGCACCCCTGCTGAGTCCAAATAAACCACACCATAAAATAACCAGAAAGGTCATTCTTCAATTTACTTTTCTCTACACATTAAGCATATAGAAACCTGGTGCTAAAGATGGTGGCTTGAGAGGATAGTGAATCTTTAATTAGGGTTTCTATTGCTTTTTGGAAGACACAAGCTGGCAGATATTAGTCTGTGGTATTTTAACTGTCTTGCATTTGGATGACAGGATTTTCTTTAAAAAAAATGAGTTAGCTTCAAAAAGCAAGCATTCATGTAAATGTTCACTCTCCTGCACAAGCCCCCTCACCCTTCCCCAGACCCCTCTGGCAGCTCTGTCCTCACAGGTGCTGGCAAGTGGCTGGGCAGGTTTCTGCTTTGGAGAGAGAGACATCCTTCCTGGCTGCTGCTAAAACCAAAAGTAGTTCCTGTAACTAAGTTCTTGGGAGAGTGCATTATTCCATTTGCAGCTAATTGTCAGGTTAGAGACTCATCATGAGAACTGATTTCAGAGGAATACAAAGGACTCAGATTCACCTCTTCAGCAGGGCCATTTATACAGTAAAACTATAGAACAGAATCATAGACTATCCTGAGTTGGAAGGGACCAACAAGGGTCATCAAAGTCCAGCTCCTGGCCCTGCACAGCACCATCCCCCAGAGTCACCCCCTGTGCCCCAGAGCATTGTCCAAACCCTCCTTGAGCTCTGCCAGGCTGCTGCTGTGACCACTGCCCTGGGGAGCCTCTTCAGTGCCCAGCCACCCTCTGGGGGAAGAACCTTTTCCTGATATCCAACCCAAACCTCCCCTGACACATCTTCAGGCCATTCCTTGTGACCTGTCACGGTCACCACAGAGAAGGGATCAGTGTCTGTCCCTCCTCTTCCCCTCCTGAGGAATTTGTACCTGCACTGAGGTCTCCCCTCAGTCTCCTCCAGGCTGAACAGACCAAATGCCCTCAGCCTCTCCTCACACGGCTTCCCTTCAAGGACTTTCACCATCTTTGTTGCTCTCCTTTGGATGTTCTCTAATAGTTTAATGTCTTTCTTATGTTGCAGGGTTTAGAACTACCCCCAGCACTCAAGGTAAGACCACCCCAGTGCAGAGCAGAACAATCCCCTTCCTCTACCATCCTGGGATTCTGTGCTTGATGCACCCCATCAAAAGCCCTATCCTGATTCCAGGCTGCCATCAGACAGGAGTTGACATCCTGCAATAATTCTTAAAAATGTTAAGGGTGCAACTTGAGTCTGGGCAGTAAGAAGTTCACAGATCTGTACACCTTGAGATATCTCCCAGGAGAGGATGCTCAATTGTGTGTGTGCAGAACTGACACAGAGGCTGGGCTCTTTGCTCCCCCACCTTAAGCCCGTGTGCAAGTGTGTGTTTATCTTCAGGCATAAAGTTTTTTAAAAAGCTCTCACTGGCTTGCACAGGGTGGTAGACAGCAGGATTAATGGCTGTTCTTCAAAGCTATAAACTGCACGGTGTGTTTGTTCAGACTTTGAGCCATGAGTTACTGCTGTAATTAAATCCAGAAGGAGAGACCATAATAACATTCTGACTTGATTTCCAGTGGCAGAGCACTGATTAAGAGAGCTACATAATAAATGAGAGGCATTTCAGAATCACACTGTTGATGTTATCTGTAATTTTTTTGTAATTAGAAAAGCCTAAAGAAAATTGTATATTATAATTACATGCATTATTAATCCTACTCTAATATGAATTCTTCTATGATTACAGGTTGCAGCACAATTTTTGCAAATTTTTGTATGAGGTCCAGTATTTTCCAAGTGCGTCCAGGTTTACAAAAGCTCTTTTAAGCAACAGATAAATTGGACTATATTATTTCAAACTCATGCAAAAGAAGAGAAAGTTCAAGTTTATGATGCAAAGATCCAAAAGGAAACAAATAGTTTAGGGTCAATCATTTTAAACTCCATGGCATGATGAAAAGAACATTAATATAGCAAATTTCTATGCAGTCCTTCACACAGAAATCTTGAATAATTGAATGTGAGAGGAGGTACACAGGATATTTAATGATTAAAAGCCCACATTTTATGACTCATTCAGCTCTTTCAGAGAAGACTGACCTGACCACAGGGTTTTGCTCAAGCTGAGCACAGGGTTTTGTTCTTGATAAAGACTCTATTTTACCATTCTCCATGGCTATTTCATTTATAATCTTTTCAACATTCTTTATTTAAACCAGGATGGAGTTAGCAGGAGATAAACAGAGAAGCTGTGGATGCCTCACCCCTGAAGTGTTCAAGGCCAGGTTGGAGGGGGCTCTGTGTGACCTGGTCTGGTGAAAGTTGTCCCAGCCCATGGCAGGGGCTTGGAATGAGATGATCTTTAAGGTCCCTTCCAACCCAAGCCACTCTATGATTCTTTAAACTAAGTTGTGCCTTTTATCACTTTTTTTTTCTATTCAGAGTTTAATTAAAGGCACCAGACCAATAGGATAAATGGTAAGATGATGGATTTCCAAGCAATTTGTATTTCAATACTCCTATCCTGATCTATAATTTCTGATCTATCTTTAATAAACTTTCTTTCTCCATTTTGTTGATTTTATGATTATTATTTTGATTTTTAAAGCAAACAGTTTGGCTAAATTCTGTGCTGACCTTTTCTTGAGGTGATTTGGAATACTGCAGAATTCAATATATTCTGGGCTTCTCTGTGATGAGAAGATGCATTTAATGTCTTTTGAGTGCTTGATGGTAACCAAGGCTTTTTGCCCTCGCATGAGACAGCAGGCAGGTGTGATATAGTACTGGAGCTGAATCATTTGACACATGTTTGGATCAACTTCATCATGTCTACTAACGCCTGATTCCCATTTTAACTAATTTGTTGAACAAATTCCATATCCAAAAAGAAACAAGAAAACCCTTACCAAGCAGTAAAGCCAAAACAAGTACCTTCAGCATCCTCATGAACTCAGAGATAAGAGGATCCACTTAGATTAACCACAGACCTATCCTGAAATATCAGAAATGAGAATATGAGAGTGTGGAAGTGGACAAGTACAAATACACATAGGCAATTCTCTCATTTCTGACCCTGTAATGTCACTAATCACCCAGTCTCAGCCAAATGGATCTCCCAGGACTGAAATCCACATGCCAAGACCACCAACATCACAGGACCACCCAAGGCCAGCCTCTGCCAGCCAGAACCACACAACTCCCATATGGCTCAGGGAAACAAGGCCACGTTAATGCCTGGTAAAGGCCATTTGGAGAATTGTTACAAGGAGGTTCTGAACACGTTCCAGTCACTGAGTGTTGATTCTGGCAGGCGCAAACTGAGCCACGCTGGGTCCCACACTGAGCCTCTGCACTGCAGTCAGGGGCTCCCTCCAGATGGTTACAGATGCCTCTGAATGGGGACCAGCTGGTTAATGTTTTTTTGCCTTGGTTACAAGCAGATAAAACCATTTGCGTCATGGTTACTTTTGATGGAAAATGGTTTTGCTTAATTCACTTTTGGCTCAGTAAGGGGTGTTTTTTAGCTGGAGACAAAAGGGTTATTCTGTCGGTTTATGGAAATGTTTTGCACAGGTTTGCCTGTCATTTAAACACTCATCCAAACTCAACTGAACTTTCTGAAGACAGACGCAAAGGCCCCCACTGGTGCTGTCACATGAAATTCATTGGTTGTCTCTTTCACTTATTAGTTGCATTTTGCCATAACATGCCCTGACTGGCAATGAGCTTTGATTTCAAGTTTTCTGGAGAGATTCCAACCAGGAAGAGCATTAGTCCCCATTTGTGTTTTACCTTCATTGACTTCTCATGGTATTTTACAATGTTTACCCTGAAGAACAGATACTTCTAGCCCTACTTCTTGCAGGTGAGAGATTTCCTTCTTTAATTTTTGTAACTGTTAATAATTAAAGATGTGATTAAGAAGCAATATGGAGGAAAATCCTTCTCACTCCCCCATTGCCCAGGGTTGTTTCAGGATGGAGGTTCACCCAGCTGGAACAACACTGATTAGACTGGGAAGTGGCAATTTGTCTGATCTTACCTTGGAAGTTCTAATGCCAGATCTCATCCTTAGAATGTATTTGACTTTATTATGAAGCAAAGAACCCTTCTACCAAGTAAGATCTTCCAGTTTCTCCCTGTTTTCTGGGAAGAGTTTACTTTTTTCTGAGCTGCCAGATCCCACTGTATCAAATTCCCTTAATAGAGGATTCCTCCATCCAAGCATTTTGAAGCACAGATGTAATTCTTTACAGATTAAGTGGGGTAACTGAATTCACCTGATCAGATTCAAATGCCAACTAATGATTAATCAGTTGAATAATTCCTTAATTTGGAGATTTTCTAAATAGTACTATCTTAAAATTATTAGTTTCTCAATATACTACTTAAAAACTAAAAAAAAAATTAATATTTTCCTTGGTCATCTGCACACAAATCAGATACCTCCACCTCTAAAGTGCTCTTTTTTTTGTTTGATAGTGAAATCTAGACAAACAGTACCAGGAGTGGAGATTTCTGGGTTTGGTCAAATAAATCCTTGGTGAATCTGGATAAATCTTGAGAATTATAAAAACAGAGTTGCAACAAGCATAAAGAATGGGAGACACAGTATGAAACAGTTCATTTCAACAGGAAAAAATTATTTCTTGTGAAGAGTTGTCATTGACAATGGCATAAAAATAAGCACAGATTACCTTAGCTGTGCTGGGAAATGTGCTTTGCTGGTCCCTAAACATGGAAGTGCAATATAAATCGTGTACATTTTCCTTCTCTGCTAACTGCTTTCTCTCCCATAAAAAGAGTCTCTGACTGCTTAGCAAATTGATTCCATGTGCCAACTCCCCCACAAAATTAGTGGATCTACTAGTGGATGTACTGCCCCTTTATGGATGCCTGCATCACTTACTGCTCTGGGAATGGGTCTGATGGGGTGATTCAAGACCATCTTATGCAGCGCACATGCAATTATTGCTGGGATAAGAACCCATTTTATACAAAGCTGTATTTATCCTTAGTGTGAAACGACGCTGCTTCAAATTATCCGAGTGACTCTACAGAGACTGTGTTCAGCAGTTAACTCATTAACATTGCAGTCTCCAGATGGGCAAAGACAGATCACATGGATTTATACATTCATTGAATAGCCAAATCCGGCAGCTCCTTTAAAATGATATCTAAATATTTTCTAACATAGCTAAGAGGTCACTCTGATCTATTTTGGAGTACTGCTTACAAAATCTGTACTGCCTTTGAGAGCAATCTATGGGCTGGATTATCTTTAAAGATGCTGTAATTCTTGCTGAATATAATTGGATACATTACTTGCCAAATTATGGCAAAAACTGACATCCCCTGCCTTTGAATAAACTTTGCTTCATGTGTTTAAACTCCAGATGTGGATAACACCTATGGTTCATCTACATGTGGTTGTATTTCATCTGCTACCCTGAGTGCTTGAAGCTAAATCAAATCTGACAGACTGATATGTGACACTATATTCCCACTTCAGAGACTGTGGAGCTTCTCATAAGAGAAGCCCAGAAAATATTTATTTCTGCAGTATTTCAAATCACCTAAGGAAAATATGAGTGTAGAATTTAACTGAGCTGTTTGCTTAAAAAAACAAAAACAAACAAACAAACAAACAAACAAAAAAAAAAGAGAAACAAAAGGGTGAAAAAAAGATTCACTGCTTGGAAACTGAAGACAAGGCAAATGAAAATAATTATCATCACTATAAACATGTGTCTTCAAACAACTGGAAGATGGTAAACTCTGCCTCCTCCAGTGCCCTAGTGAAGACACAGGTATTGGTCAGAACTGAAAGAAGTTAAGGAGAAAGGATTCACTGGGTGATAGTCGATAGCCAGGGCTGTGATCTGGTAGAATTCAATTATATGTTTTGAACCAAATGTCCATGAATCTAAATCTTTTCAACTGTCATGATTTTGATTATGTCATCCCTCCCTGCTTTATGAGGCTGTTGAGAAATCTGCAGGACCCTTGTCTGATCCTTTTTTCTGCCCTAAATCTGCTGTTTCACAGAGAGAAATGTGTGGGGTTATTTACTACTGTGTTATTAAAGCCTCTTCTCGTAGATGGATGAATGTTCATGTTGCCATGTTAACAGGAGTTATATAAAACATGGTTGTATTAGAAGCTCCTGGAATGAAAGAATTACTTCAGCTACACAAACCTAATTTTTTGTGATCACTGAACAACCTATATTACGTTGCCTCCTGACTCTAACAGCATTACTGTGAATGTGAAGCTCAGAGAGAGAGAAAAGGGAAACTAGCACCTTGCATAACTTCCAGCCTGGTGCCAATACTCTTCTTACTGCAAGACAGAATAACCAAGGACCCAAAGTAAATTAATTCTCTGTTCAAACATTGCTATCAGAAATTATGTATGGCAGAGTTCCCTGAAAATCACCAGCATATGGAGAATTTCTTCAAAGATTTACAGTTCCCCAGGCTCTCTCAGATAAAGACAACATACTTAGAGAAGGGAACAGCAAGCAAGAGTGACGAGCAGCATCATGTTGCCTTAACAGAATGTCTACCATCCAAATAATGGCATCTTTGATCACTTGGAGCCAAGTCCTCCCATAGCAGTGTCTGACAACTGCCCTCTCCCTGCTCACCTCAGGTATTTAATTACACATAAGGGAACAGCAATAAATGAACTCAATTATGTAAAACAGTACCTTCTCAGAATGGAAATAATGACACAGCCAGGAGAATTTCTCTCAGTAAATCATTTACATCCCAAGATTTTTACAGAATTATCAAACACAAAGGAATGAAAAATGCCTTTACTTGAAGGCAGTATGAGCATATGTCATTCCTGACAAAAGTTTGCCCAATCTGTTCTTATTGACCCTACAACCATAGGAACTTCACAATCTGTCCAAGAAACCTATTCCTCAGGTTTACTGCCCTTGTCCTTCAAGAGCTTTCCCCAACACTCAATTTAAGTGTCCCTTATGTTGTTATACATAACTACTGTTTGTCCTGCCCATCATGAACACAGAACCTTTCTGTCCTATCTGTCACAATTCCTTTAAAAATTAATTAATGAGAACTGGCCATTGGTTTCCCATGCTGAGCAGAGCAGAGAGCCCTCCTGTCTGCCCCTGATGGTGGAATGTTTGTCATTCTCACAACACCAAGCCTTTGCCTACCCACAGGTATTTTTTGATCTATTACACCAAAAGATAATTTCTGGAGAACAGTTTTTAGCCAGTTCTTTCCTAGTCTATTTTCTTAGCAAAGTATGTCTGGTTAAGAATAATTTGCACTTGTCCTCCACTGCATTTAGCCGTGTTTCTTCAGAAATTTTTTTTATGTATCACACAAATATATAACCCATTCCTCCAATGTGCTTGCAGTCCTTCTCAGTTTTGCCTGCCATGAACTTACTAAGAAAACCTTTATTTTTTTTTTTCCAAATCAAGCTAGGTGACCTTTTTGCCTCCCCAGACGAACCCACAAGGGTTTCTTCACAGTAAAGGAATTAAAATAGTTTAACACAACTGATTTTTGACCAACCCATATTGACTACTTGTCTTCCAACTATTTTTGCAGCTGTTACAGACAATTTGTTATGGTCAATTTTATTTTATTCTAGAACTGTTAATCTGACTGGGATGTAATTCCCAAGCTACTTTGGGAAAAAATAATTTTCCCCCTTCTCCAGTATTCTTCAAGCTTATTGTAATTATCTGCAGACAGCTTTCATTCTCCATTGAGTAGCAGACCAATCCTCCCTTTGATCTTCCTCATTCTATTAATGGATCTTACAGAATTATTTCTGGTTATCTTTGAGGTCTCATTTTGTGCCTTGGCCTTTCTGGCTTCATCCTTGAATGCTTGTACTGTTTTTTCCAGATTTATTCTGAGAAATCTGACCTCTTCTTTTTTTCAGTGTATTTCTCTGTCTGGTGTTGAAGTTACAGAAAAGCCCTTCCTCATCTACTCAGCTCAGCATCTATTGAATTTCCTATCCTTGCATTAGGACAGCCTGAATTCAGTGCTCAACTTACTCTGTAAAACTGACAACTTTGTCCTCTGTTAGTTTCACCTCTTAGGAGTTCTTATGTATCATATTTGAGTTCATTGATATCTGTCCTCTTGAAACCAACTGCTTTTATCATGATCTCTCCCAGCTTCCTCTTCTGAAACAGAAGTCCCTAGGCAATTAAAGAAAAAAGAACCTAGAAATCATCTAGCAGGTATTGCAGTCCCCCATCATTTAATGATAGTAAAGTTGGATATACAGAGGAACAAAGTGTAGTACTTCAGCTGCCAAATAGGAGAAAACAGTAGTTAGGAGGGAAATCTTTACGAGAAAGGAAAATCTGCCAGCATGTGCTCGTGTAGTGTGAGAGTTTCAGAGGGTTCTGTGACTGTCTCCATCCAAAATAATGAGAAATTTTCTGATCCTTGACTCAATGAGCCATACTCATTCAGTCCTGAAGTTCTGTTCTCCTGATGACCACCCCCCCAAAAAAAGTAATAATCTCAAAATTTCAATCAAAACAGGTAGTGAAAGCATGACACCCCTTCTTGAGCAGTGGCGCCATATTTCAGCACGTTCTAAGTGCCCATTTGCATGGGCAGCTTTCAATATCTTTTGTGGAAAAAACATAAGTTTTAACCTTGAACTTCTTAGGGCTCATTGGCAAAACAAAGCACTGCTCTGTGTCCATAGAAAGGGAGCTCATCCATGTCTCTTTTGAGGTGCTATTCACCAGCAGCACATTAGATTTTAAGAATTTGCTTCAAGACACAGCTTCCCCTGATGGGCCATTTAACCCCAAATGGAATAACTTCAGGAAACATGGCAATTAATCCAAATCAGACATTGACTCAAAAGCATTTAAGCACCACCTAGAAGGAGATGTTTGAATAACTGTGGGTTTGGAACAGCATCCCCCCAATGCTTAAAATAACCCAGCAAGACCTAGAATCCTGCACTGACACCTACCCCTTCTACACTACTTACTCCATACCAGCCTGCCCTTCCCAGACCTGCTGCCGTGGATGGAAAGTGAAAGAGGTTGGTCATCTTCACAAGGAAGTCTGCAGTTTCTCATTGAGGTTTCATTCCTAGAGAAACAAATCCCAGATGTACAACAATATTCCCCTCTGAACATGGGATTGGCCCTGATTGTTTATGTGTGGTCGTGTCCCCTCCTGGTGCTTCTCACAGGGACCCTTTAGACTGGTGGCAGAGGGTTTTTTGGAGGCTGCCAGAGGCTGGGCACAGCTGATGCTCATGGAGATGGTACCTGCCAGAAAAGCTGACTGGGGCATGGAGAGGGCTCCAGCAACTGTGGGGACAGTTCTTTGAGTGTCCTCAGCACTGCAGGAGATGGATGTCTGTTTCAGACCTATTAACACAAGGCTTATGAAATTTGAGAAAGAGGGGCAGACAGTGGTAAGGGTGTTTCAGATGCCTCTAAAACAATAAATAAGTTATGAAAAGCAAAACAGCATCAGCTTTCAATACGCCAAAAATCATAAAAACATGGAAAACATATTAAGAGAAAATCTCTCTCTCTCTCCCTATCTCTCAGTCTCTTTTTTGTTTTCTTTTTGTTTTTCTTTTTCTTTTGTTTTTGCAGTTAGACATTTTAGTCTCTGGCCTGTGGAAATACAGGCAACAGCTGCCCTTTTAGTTGGACAGATGAGCCCCAAAACACCAATGTCCAATAATTTCTGGGAAAGCATCCAGGGGCGGACCTCTGCCCCCAGCTTTCTGCAGGGCTTTGGAGCAGCCCCTGTGTTCTGCCCCACATGCTTTTTTTCCTCTAATTTTCAGGGTGATTATCAGCAGAGAGTCACTCTTACAATGCAATCCTCTCAACATTTGAAGAGGCAGCAGAATACCCTCGATCGAAAATCCCCACATCAGAAAGATCTTGTGCCTGGAAGCTAGCCAGGGGTTGCTGGCCTGCAGACCAGATTGTGAGATTCATCTTTGCAGCCAAGAATTTTTCCCTGCTGGACCAAAGAAATGCAGGAACCCGTTTCCAAGCAGCAGCAAACAGAAAAAAAATTTGTGGGGTGAGATGAGTCCAGTCAGTACACAGCAGGAGAATGTAAGGTGATATTTTGCATTCCCTGCCCCTGTCTGCTGTGTGGTCCAGGAGCATGAGACTGCACGTGCATGTTTCCCAGGAAGGGGATGGCAAGCAGGACCAGATGTTAAGAAGACAACAAACCTGCGACCTTCCAGGGAGAGCTGCCTGTGCTGACCATGGGAGAATGTGAAGGGAAGAATTGGGTTAAGACCCTGTTCCTCCTTCCCATGGCTGAATTTGACTCTTCCCCAGAACTCAGACACCAAATGACATTTCTCTTGAACAAAGTCCAACCAGAAGAGATGGTGACTCCCTTTACTCAGTCATCTCTAGACAAATTACTCAGCTGGGACTCAGGTATAAATCCTAAATTAACCTGACATAGCTTAAGCCCCATCTTCCACAAACTGTTGAGTATGAGTGGGACACTGTTAAATCCTGGAAAAACAGCATAAGCAATTACTTGGAGGCAACTTTCCCTATCTCACCCCCTTTTTTAATGTTCCTGTCAACAGTGCAGTCCTGTGCAATGCAGAGGGATACAGCAGGGAGCCTGTAGAAGAGCTGTTTGGTACAGTATTGGCATCCAACCCAGCTTTTGGGATCAGATTTTGCAGAGTGAAGGATCCCCACTCCACCCAAATTTCATAAACTCGTTCATCTCTTTAATGCTCACTCCCCACAGCAGCTCTTGGTCCAGCTGGGGAAGGAGCGTGCTGAAAAATTAATGAGGAGATTTAAATATCTGATTAAAAGATAAGTAGATGGAGGGAGATGAGGGAGAAGGAGGAGGATATGTTTTAAGGATGCCTCTGGTTCCGTTAGGTGTAAGCTGTCTCTGTAGAACCAAACATATCCTCTATGTTGTCCAGATTTCTGCCTGGACCTTAATATTGTCCTCTATTTTCAGAGGTGAAACTGCCCTTCCTGTCAGTCCAAACTGGCCTCTGCTGCACCAGCTTTCCTTTAAAATTTTCTACTACTTAATTTTGAGATACTGTAAGGGTCAATACCAGAGGAAATTTGATTTCCTTTGCTTTCCATAACTGCATTTCTCACAGTTTACTGGGCCAGAGAGATGTAAGCTTTTATTAGTAAACCAGTTTTTTATTATGAAAAGAGTTTCATCACTGCTCTAGGGGAACAAATTGATAGACCAGGCTTGCAGGTACAACTTTGGGTGCCTGCAGCCTTGAATCAGTCACTGACTGTGCTCCACCAAGAAAAATTCCCATCCATTAAAGCTGATCATACTGTTTCCCCTCCTTTGCTGAGAAAAGAAAGGGAAATTTAAAAAAAAAAAATCGTAATCTGAGAGAAATTAACACTACAATAATAAAATGAAATTATATTAGAAGCAGTCTCACGCAGAAGGGCATGAGAACTGAGTGCTCAGAGGGCCACACCATTCTCAGCGTGCCCCTGCACTGGGCAAGCTCTAATCAATGGCATTTCTGCTAAACACAGCCCAAAGGCATGTCACAGGGAATTAGAGAGGCTGTTTCAGGCTTAGCCTGGTCTTTCTGCTTTTATGAGTTTAAATCTGATCTTTAAGTCTGTTTGAAAACAATTTTTGTGGTTTAGTTATCTATAGTGACAATAAGTCAATAGCCAGTCTAATATCTCTTGGTCTCCAGGTTGGAAACAGTGAAGGACTGAGTCTGTGGCAGAGCTCAGTCTATCTATACATCCTAAAAGTCTTCCAAGCCTGCAGCTTGGCTCACTCTTCCATGTGTACCAATCTGCTAAATGTCCCTATATATGCTAATATTTTCAGTTACCACCTTCTAAGGCTTGAAATAACATATACATGTTTTTGTTCTAAACCCACGTCTAACAGTCTGTGGTTTGATAGTTTGAATCTTCTCTTGCATTTGTCTAAGCCTGCATTAATTTGCAGGGGAGGCATGATTCAATCTGAACCTTATTGATAAAACCAACTAATGGCTGGGATTTACATAGAAATAATACAGGCATCAAAAGCTATCCAGGAGTTTGAAGCATCAGAAATAATCACAGTGCAATGAATAAGATCATATGAATAATTCAAGAGCTTCAGCATCACAGATTTGGATTCCTATAAGATCACTGTTCTTTTTTTTCAGAATTGTAAGCTTAAAAAGAAAAAAAGAAAAATTGCATCAGTCCTTGTACATATATTTAGCTCATCTTGAAAAAACATTATGTTCCTAGTAGTTCCCTGTGATTCACAAGAGTACATGTAGGTGTGTCAGACCAAAACCAGTACTTCTTTAAGCTAAAGTTTTCTAAAATATCTACTAACCACAAGGTAGCAGAACTTTCAATGAGAAATAATACCCTTAATTTTTATTTTATTTTACAATTTTTAAACATTTGCCCTAAATATTTTTGTCTGGCACAAGAGCAGAATTCTGGGCTAGCCTTGGGCACCCTCTGGCTACTATAAATACCCTTTTTCAAACAATCTCACACAATTCCCCTTTGAATACAGCCTGTGTGGGAGCTGTGCCAAAATACTTCTTGCAGTGATTATGCCCAAGGCTCTGCACTGGCCCTGCACTGCTGGCACAGTCCCAGCTGCCCCTCAGTTTTGTCCTCTCCTCAAACCACTTGGTAAATATGTCTGGGCAAAGAGAAACCCTGGATTCCCCAGCCCTGGAAGTGTTCAGCTCCAGGCTGGATGGGGTTCTGAGCAACCTGGGCTAGTGGAAGGTGTCTCTGCCCATGGCAGGGGCTTGAAATGAGATGAGCTTTAAGGTTGCTTCCAACCCAAACCATTCTGTGATTCCATGATTTTTCTCACACCTGAATTTTTGCATGGCTCTATCAGCCATTTTTAATCTCTGTTGCCCATTTTTATTCTGTATTGCCCTTTCCTCAATGATTCAGCCCCATTTTTTCAGTACTCAGCAGGCTGCTTTAGTCCTTGCACTGCATGGAAAGGGTGGCCCAGACTGCAGGAATTAGCAGCCCTTGGAGAAGGGAAGCACCAGGTTCCAGCCCTGTCTCTGAATATATTTGTCAGAGACGACACAGCAGGATCCTGTTTGAATAGACAATAGACAGGAAATTAACAGTTGAGGCTGAAACTCTAGTCCTTCATACCTGTGATTAAAAGAAAACAGATATCATGCTGAAAGAGAAATACAATTTCAGCTTTCATGTAGCACTGTCCTTCAAATAGTGCTTCCCATCAGGCATTATTTCTCTGCAGATATTAGCCATTAATTTCCTTCATTTAAAGTAAAAAATATCCACAGAAGATTATAAAACACTCTGTATTCCCAAACAGACAGATCATAATGGCTCATCCTGAATATGCCATTCTGTCTCTCCACACTGATATTAAATGGCTGAGATAAATTGTAGCTTGGGGGTTTACAGAGGCATCATGTCAGCAATAGCAATGGATTACAAACTTCCTCCTTTAGACAGCAAACATCCAATTACCAGCATCATCTTCCTTCATGCTCTGAATAGTGGAGGGAGGGTTGTCATCCGTAATTTTTCATTTCTCAGTAGATAGACGCTGATATGGCAAGGCGTGTTGCAACTGAAGGCATTGATATCCAAAGTCATCATTAAACAAAATGCCACCATGCACAACCCATGGGGTGGGAGCAGGGATCCTGCTCCATCTTTGCATCCCTGCAAAGTGTGGGCATGTGTGGGGAGGCCTGCAAACTCTCTGGACATATTTGCACCATGAGCAAATACAACACTTGTGACAAAAACACATTTATTCAGAAGGGCAAATACAACACTTGTGACAAAAACACATTTATTCAGAAGGGCCTGGACAGGCTGGAGGAAAAGGCTCTTGGAAGTCTTGTGGAGTTCAGCACAGCAAATACCAAGTCCTGCACCTGGGATGGGATAACCCTATACAGCAGTACAGCCTGGGGACCAACTGCTGCTGTAGCTAGGGCTCTGAAATCGTTGGAAATAACCAAAATTTTACTGGACAAGGATTGAGCAACCTCAGCCTCCTTTGAGGATGGCCCAGCTGTAAGAAGAAGTCAGATTAGATATCTTCCAAACAAAATATTTGAGGGAATTCAACCCCTGACCTTCCCAAGAGCTCCAAGCATGGGAGAAGTCCCCTAAGTGAAGCTCCTCGCTGGGTGACATTAGGCTTTTCAGATCAAACTTAAAAAGTACTCTTCAGAATCTTGCTAGCAATAAAAATACCAAGATATCTATCTGGAAACAATAACTAAACATAAATGATTTAAAAAAAAAAAATTGATCCAACTTGCACGCATTTAAATGTGCCAGCTGCTACATTGCAACATTGGCACAGACCTGGATGCCTGTGCCTGTTTCAGACAGTGCTGGATGAGGACTGTGCCATGCTGGCCCTGGTCCTGTGAGCAGATCAGCAGCCTTGAACCCTCAGTGAGTGTGGTGGTTTGAAAATAGCTTGTGATTTGGTTAAGAGGAAAAAACAAGGAGAACATGGAAGCAAAACCCCTATGGATTCACCAGGACATGAGGATGTGACAACTGTTCATCAGCATGGCCAGGACCAGGGGATCATGATTTAAAACAGCCTGCTCTGGTTAGGGGGGTCTGGAGATTCTTCCTTGTTTCTGCTTGGGAAAAGCACCCAAAACTTAGGAGAAGGGAATGCAGAGCAAGTGGATCTGGAAGAGGATGGCTTGTTGGTGGGCACATTTCTAATCATAGAATCACAGAATCAGAATGGTTTGGGTTGGAAGGGACCTTAAACTTCATCTAGTTCCAACCCCCTGCCACAGGTAGGAACAATTTCCACCAGACCAGGCTGCACAAAGCTCCATCCAGCCTGGCCTTGAATATTTCCAGGGATGGGGCATCCACAACTCAGGGCAATCTCTACCAGTGCCTACATGCTGAAATTGTTACCTACGTGCATCAGGCACTCACAAGTATTGGAAGTAAAGCCCACACACAACTCTAACAACACCCAAACTACTTCTCCCAGCAGTTGTCCCAATCCCATTTTTTGCTGCTTAGCAGAAGCTTTTGTTTTTTTAAAGTA
The DNA here is from genome assembly GCA_018697195.1 of Certhia americana. Taxonomy (NCBI): domain Eukaryota; kingdom Metazoa; phylum Chordata; class Aves; order Passeriformes; family Certhiidae; genus Certhia; species Certhia americana. The sequence continues at coordinate 59,964,766 of CM031860.1, read as the reverse complement.
TTAAGGCACAAAGTTGGCACACATTCCCAAGAACAAACATAGGATAAAGCTGCAGATAGGAAGGAAACAATCCCTGTGAATAGGACCAAGAAAATATGTCTATTTGACCCCTTACTCCACCTGCTCCATTTGCAGGTGGAATCATTCCAGCACGAAGAGGGGTACTCAAAAGGGTACTGGGTCTCATTCAAGGGGGTGCCACTCCCAGACAAGACCCATGGCACACTCAAATTTCTGAGAATACAGCATGAGTTTTCCATATACCCATGCTGCCAGCTGGAAAAAAAGGAAAGACAGGCATGTGCAGCCCATCCTTGGGAATCATCTCAGATCCCTTTTACCATCACTTCTGCTCACAGGTGTGTGCCAGGCTGCATGTCCTGTGTGTCTCCTGCTTTCGTTAGTCATTTCATTTGCAGGCAAGGGATCGCGTCTGCTGCTCCCTTAATTATGGAAAAGTTGTCTGTGCACAGTTTAAACAAGCCCCCGTTCTGCTCTTTATCAATATTGCACACGCTTCCTGTCTCTCCAACGCTCTGCTTGCAGCCACACAACATTTGTTCATAGCTGCAGGCTATGTCAGCAAGGCTTTGAGAGAGCAACAAAAGAGTTCCTTGCTCAAACAAACAGCACAGAGAGCATCGACCGGAGAGCTGCGAGCACTGCTGGGATTGCAGCTGGATGGAGCTGCACCAGCTCAGGTCTGGAAATGGGATTTTCCAATATGTACAGGGAATGCTGCTACACCACCTGCAACTCCCCTGGGAGGTGTTGCCCGTGCTCCCATCCAGTCTGGGATGTCAGCTTGTGAATGAGTGCCCAGGCACACACTGCAGGAGACTCCAGGATACTCTGCCAGATGTCACATGGATGTACAGGGCAGGAAAATCTCTACTGCAAGAGAGGGACATGCACACTAAGTACCTTGAAGGACTTGAAAGCTCTTTTCTTAGGTTTAATTAGTTTAGCCTTAATTTAGGCTTGCAAAGCTCACTGGTGTCTACCTCCAGGCAGCATTACAGCCCTTCAGGACAAGGCACCAGCAGCCCATCCATGTGTTTGGCAGAGGTTCCTTCTGACCTTCCCATCCCTGGAGGTGTTCAAGGCCAAGCTGGATGGGGCTCTGAGCTACCTGGTCTAGTGGAGAGTGTCCCAGCCCATGACAGAAGCTTGGAATGAGATATTCGCTAAGGTCCCTTCCAACTCAAACCATACTATCATTTTGTGATCTTCACCAAGAAAGTCATAAAGCTTATGACAAGTTTCTGTAATTTGCTTCTCTCCAATCAGAGGAACACTTGTGAACACAAACTGTGCACCAGCATCATCATCCACACCAAGAAACTCTCTGTTTATGCCCTGAGTTTTTTCATTGCAGAGGCAAAATCCAGCCTTTGCTCATTGCCAAATACCAGGAAACTTTAATGAATCAGTTTTGTTATAGAGGATAAATGCCATCAAATCTATCACACTGAGGGTGAGGGCTTACCTTTCATTTGCATAATGATTAAAACAAACTTGTGAATCACATACTTAAGGAGGTAATAATTACCTGCAGTCTTTATGCAAGGGTTGATTTATTTCTGGTGGCTTTAGCACCAGTTTTCAAGTGATTGATTTTGGACCCTTCTCTTCTGAGCTATCTGGACTGAAAAAGGCTTTGAAGGTCAGCACTTTCTGAAACTGAAACTTTGCTGAAGTTCTTCTCCTGCACACACACACAAAAAAAATCATAATTTGCTTTTTTAATCCCCAGCTGTCACTGCTTAGTCTCATGACCTTAAATGAGCAAGAAGAAAGGAAATGGAAGATCCGTAGCCCACAAAAATGCTAGCAGGGTGTGCCTGTTTTACTGCAGAAACAATACTAGGGTGTATAACTCAATACACAGAAGAAAAATTACACTAACCAGGACAATCCAAAAAAATGTCACATCTCTGACAAGTACTGGCACTTCAGTTTTAATTCATGTCATTGGGACTTGCTGCCAGGTAAACCCCAAGGCTTAGAGACTGAACATTAGTCAGAGCAAAGGTCTGTTCAGAGCCCAGCACCTTGTGACTTGCACGAGAAGAGAGAATGTAATTCCTCTTGAATTTGGCCTCTTCTGGCCAAACCAGAAGAATAGCAACAGCTCGAGCAGGATGTGGCATCTGGACCCCTATTTTTTTGGTCATCACCATGTGCTGACCTCCTCACCACTTGCCAAAGACCTTTCTGAATCCACCTTTGTTTTTTCAACAGCCTGTGCCAAGAAGGTCAAGTGACTTCATATGACCTATATTCTGGATTAAAACTACTGCACTGCAATCATTTTGATGCTGCTGGTTCTTGCTTTGTGTAAAACAGCAATGAGTCAAAATTATCTCTGGGCAAACCATAACCCCTGAGAGGGCCTTTAGAGAAGGCCTTTGTTCTTCACAGCCATTACCAATTCCTGGACCTTTTCCAGTTCTCCTTGATTCTCTTCAGAGAGTGTGGCCAACTCAGCACTGCCCCATCTTAAGCTGGGAGCATAAAAAGCCTCCATACAAGAGCCAAATGAGGCTCATTTTACCTTGCCTGAAGCTGTTCAGGTGCATTTACAGACACTTTCATATCAGGTACTTGAGTCCACAGATAAGACTGCAGATACAGAAACTACAGATATATGTGGACTTTCAGCAATTTTGATTCCATGTCTCCATTGCACCTCAAAGTATAGTGCCAGGGACCATGAGGGACACAAATCTAAAATTTTAAAAGCACACTCTGTGATACCCACTGCTGGCTTTTAGCTTAGTTTGACACATCCAACACAGCTATTTGGCTAAAAGAAGATTGAATTATCTGTTTGTGGAGGGGCTGTGGTGCATTGATGCACCATCCAGAGCCCATGCATGAAACCTCAGGTCCAGCAAAGATGGCCCAACAGATGGTGATGGGTCCTGCTTCCTTTCTGGAGCTCAAACCAAAGTCACCTTCTGGCTCTGTTATGAGGTTTTACAATATGACTGACCAAGTGGTTAAATCAGAGCTCCTTCCCTGTTCTCTGCCTGGCTTTGGTAGAAGGTAAAGCCAGAACCAGCAGTTTATTACCACCAGAGTAACATGCCCAGTTGTTCCACCAACAGAGGAACACAACTCAGAAATGTCTTTTGCTGAAGTCTCCCCCTTTTTCGTGACTACCTCACTGGTCTGTCATCAGGCAGGAGTGTTCCTCATCACTCTGCCACAGCCTCCCAGCTCCCCTCTGCTGCTGCAGCTCCAGCAGAAGAGGCCTGAGAAGGTCACCAAGACACATCAAGCAGCTCAGCTGCCCCCTCCTTCTTCCCACCAGGCACTCATCCTCCCTTCACCAGAGCACAGGGAGGAAACAGGGAGATTTCTGCAACTCCAGGGCCTTGCAGGCAGTTTTCTCTTTCAGGATGACTAGGATTGCTGAATAAAAATGGCCATTTGAGAATTTTGAGTCCTCAGAGCCATTTTCAAGCAGGCTGGGTATGCAAGAAGCACATACACACTGATGCCAGCAGTTCAGCCACAGCTTCAGGTCCCTGTACCCCTGGAGCTGGGACAGGCACTGCTGATGTTCCTGTGGGGAAAAGAATACAACAAATTCTCTGCCGAGGGCTAGGTGGGAGCACAGAAAAAGCTGTGTGTGCTCAGCCCCAGCTCCGCAAGCACAAAATCACAGAATAATAAAATTGTTTAGAGTGGTGTAAGTAGCCACATGAATATGCAGGAAGCCTATGAAATCTTTTCAGGCTGCTTGCAGATTTCTCTCACAGGAAAGGTGAGGCAAAGAATAGCTCTCTCTCTATAAGATGAAGATAAGGAGTTGACTGTGAGTTTTATTGATGGAAAAGTGATAAGAAAGAATGAATGGCAGCTCTGAAAAAGATTGCCCTGCTTCCAAAGAGTGGGCAGAAAAGAGTATCTAGCTGCCTTTTTAATCATGTAGTTTTTCAGTTTCCAGCTGCCGCTAGGGATCAGCTGGTGTCTCTTTCAGCTATGCAGAAATTGGGAGTAATATAATAATAGGTCCTCTTCCATGTGCAATTTTCAAGTGCCTGTAAGACATTCTACTGCTCAGATGATAGCAACACTTCCAAAGGCATATAAGTCAGGTAGAAATGCTTTCCTTTTCAGATTTGACTTGGATCTCAATCTCCAGGGTGTTTTGGAGTTAACTTCTGGTAAGGCATTCAATTTTCACCAATACTCATAAAAATCAAAGTGGGATTATTAGAGAGGAAAAAGAAGATACCAAGAATCTTTCTGTACCAGGGTTTAGGAGTCTAAGTACCAATGCTCTTCAGATTTGGTTCTAAAGATATAAAACTGGTTTCTAAACACAGAGCCCCAAACAATCACTAAGGGCTCTGCAAACTCACCTTCCCACTTGTACCACAGCAGCCAGGACTTTTCAACATTCTCTCAGGACTCACATCTCAGTGTCCTGAAACTCTGGAATGGTACTTCAAGCAGGTCTGCAGGGCAACAGGATGTCTTGTCTCGTGGTTTATTCAGCAGGACAGGGACCTTCAGCTGTGTCTTCGTTATCCTCCCTTTGCATCCAAATGCTTTTCACTGGCACAGCAAGGAATCAAGCAGAACTCAATGACCCCTGATATTTGAATGGCTTTGTATTACATTATCTGTCCATGATGAAGAGTGCCTGTGCAGTGTTTTTCTCTTTTCCTGGGATATCTCAAGGTATTTTCTCTACAGGCCTGTAGCCTCTCTCTAAAGCCACCTGGAAGACAACCTCTTGGCACAGAAGTGTATGTGGGGACATATGGCCAATCTTTATCTTGGCATGCTGGGGAGGTTAGCAGAGGTTGCTCCCAAACCAGGTCAATGTTGCTGCACACCTGCTACCCAGCTGGAGCTGCTCACACTGGATCCAACACAGCTCTGTGGTGCAGAACTGGCCATCCCATGCACAAGGGACCACTGTGGACAATTTGTTCCCTAGAGAACTTCTGCCTCCCACTCCCCATCCACTTATCTCGATGCCTGTTCAATTTAACCAGCCACTCTGAAATTTAGGCTTGGAGTTTAGTGGGATGGGAACTTGCACTGCAGCTGCCAATAGCACAAAGGGTGGGTTTCAGTCTAGCATTTGTGATTCTGCCTGGAAGTCCGTGGAGATGCCAGAGCACTGTATTACTCCTAGAGATGAGAGTCAGCAGAGAGGGCTGCAGCTGTGTGAAATACTGACACCACTCTGATGTGATATATCCCTGCAGCATGGCCCTGCTCTGCAAACTGCAATGTCCCACAGCCAAACCTTTCTAAAATGCTCAGCAGATGATTCATGCAAGTTTCTTCTTCAAGAAAAATAACAAATGGGGTGTGTGAATGCAGTAAAGGCCAAAAAAGCCTCAGAGGATACATCTTGTATATGCCTAGAAAACACAACTGGGATTGTGAGAGAGATTCTGCCAGTATAACTCTCATCCATCTCCAGAGGCCTAATACAGGTCATGGTAAAGTGTTACCTGCACTGAATGAGGTCAGGCACTCCTGGTGATCCTGTTCACTTGAGAAGACCATGAATAGGCTCCATAAAGCACAGGCTACATAGTGTCCTTGTGTCACCAGCAGCCCAAGAGATATCCCACATCTCTGCTCACTGTATCAAAGCCTTTAGGAAGGAGCCAAGGCTGTTTCATTGACATGATACCATGGAATATAGAGCAGCCAGCTTAAGTCAGGCCCTTGTTCTGTCCCTGCTGTCTACAGCTCCTGGTGTACTTAAACTAGCAATTAGAGATGTCTTGGAGTGTTAATACTCATATAAGCACTTGAGGTTAGACAGACATCACAGTTTTTCCCACTTAAAGGCAGCTCATTTTATCAGTGATCTGCACATGAGTCTTATTTCTATTAAAGGCACTAAAACCACACCCCTAAATCCCAACATCTTGAAACACCAGTGTCAAAACCAGTAAGCAGAAGACATTTAAAATACAGATTAAGACTAAGGGACCATTGGGAGTGCAACATGTATATCAGAACTTCATATTCACCTAACATGGCATTGTACAGCCCTGCACACACTCAGCCAGTGGGGCAGGGCTGGGCTTGGGGAGCTGAACCAGTCCCAAGAATAGGCTGTCAGGGCTCTACTGCCTGCATGAATATTTCTGATGTGGTGGCTTGGAGGAGAGAGAGTGGAAGAGTTGTTTCCTGGCTTGCTGCCCCTTCTGCACAGGGGCCAAGGACTGGTCCTTCCTGCTGGAGCTGCTCAGTGAACAACCAGCAGGACTCTCTTATGCATAACTTAATTGAACACAGTTCAAATGAAATTTTGTTTTTCTGAAAAAAACAAAACAAAACAAATAAAACAATCCAAAAAACCTAAAAGAGAGGTTTTAAAACTGATTAACTGTGTTTCTGAAAAAAACCTCAAAAAAACCCCCAACCCCCCCAAAAAATCCCCAACACCCCCCCACAAAAAACCAACCAACCAACCAAAAATACAAAAAAAAATTAAAAAAGCCCCTAAAAGAAACTATGATCAAAATCTTATGTAGATTTTCACCAAATTCAGAGGATCTATTCCGCAATACTTTCTTAGGGCAAGTGAACTATCCCCCAAGCACTGGTGTGTGATTCCAGGTGGAAACAACTGAGCAGGATAAGGCTGCAAATGTGCTTTCCAATGCCATGAAAAATCTAGAGAAAAGCTGAAGTGGATGGATTCCAAAATATTTCAAAGAGGCAAATCCTTCGGTCCAGACATCTGAGAAAATCATTGATGATTAGAGCATGAATGTCAACCTGAAAAACAGTTATTGACACCTCGGAGCTTGTGACAACTAAGAGTGGAAAATTGCTTTAGGAGAAGAAAGGCAAAAAAGTGTGATGAAATGTGCAACTTTACTTAGTAATTTTTGGGTAGACAATTTAAAAGAACCATTCAATCCTCTTGTAATTAGTTATAGCTGGGTTAAAAAGACATGGAACAGAGTGTCTTCATCACCAGACATCAACACCTGCAGTGCAGGTGTCTGGCCAAAGAGGACACCCTCAGGCACTCACTGAGAATGGGATGATGTGCTCTAACATGATTTTCATCTCCATGGATCATAAAGGAAGTTTAAATGTCTGGGAGCTACAGCCATCACAAGTGTGAGCAACTTCAGATTAGGGCAGAAGAAAGTTAGGTAGGAGTTAAGTGGATTGAAAAACATTACAATGGCAGCCTTTTGAACTGTCTTTTCACATACCAAAATGCTTCAACAGCTCATGAAGGAAGCAAGGAAGAGAAGCTTGTTTCAATGTCTGTAGGATTTGCTGATTTGTTTCTTCATTACAAATTAGGCTTTCCATCCTGCAGGAGCGTCTTGTCTCTTTTCCATCTAACCTGTGGAGAGGTCTTCCCACTGGCAGGGAGGAGCAAGGAGCTCCACATCTCCAGCTGGGTCTGCTGGGCAGGGTCATTGTGTGGACTTTGCAGCCTTGACAGGTTCCTCCCAGCTGGAGGGAAAACTCCAGGACATTCTGGGACCACTGTAGCCATGCTGCTCCAGGAGAGACATCTTTCATCTGGGGCACTGGGCAAACTAGGCAAGGGACAATTAAACAACTCAAACGGACACAAATGGATGTTGAATCAAGGAAAAGATCTCAACGTTTCAAAGAGATGTTCTGAGCATCACAGAGAGCACACAGTCCCATTATTTGGGCTCTTTAGCACAGCCATGTCTGAGCTCAGGCTTGAAAACTCACAATGAAATACAAAACCTTACACATGAGCACTTTGTTTTTCCTGAAGAGCATCATCCCCTCCTTGCTTCTCTCTTCCAATGAGAAGGCTTGGGATTCCTGCTTTTTCCCCAAAATTCCTGCCATGGTGAAAAGCACAAGCACTGACTGCTCAGGTATTTCCATCAGGATCTCACTAAAAATTCCCTCCCCACATCTGCCACTCATACAGCCAGCAGAGAGATCCCAAGAGAAGGAAATCAGAGACAAGGAAAAAGCAGTGGGAAGGAACATTTTCAGAACTTCCCACATCTTGTTGGCATACCCCTTTTACAAGTGGCATTCATCCACAGCTAACAGGAGAGAACTGAAGCTCAACAGCTTAAACAGGCAGCCACTCCTGGAAGATTTTGCATTCATTTGTAAAAAAAATTTTGTAGATCCAAACCACAGCGAAAGATTTTTTTTCAATTTCACAAATCAAAGCTGGAATATTATTTTTTGCAGGTACTGCTTTTTCCATCAAAGAAATTTTCAATTGAACATTTCTGATTGGTTTTAAAATTGGTTTTTAGTGTCTTTGTAGCTATCAGGGGAGGCTTCTGGATAGACTGTTTATTTTCCTTTCTCTCTTAAAGATATAAAATCTGATGCAGTTTGGAAATTCAATAGCACTTTGATTAAACACTGTGATTATAATATTCAATATATGGTATAAATAATATTTTTTAAAAAGTATAGATTCCAAGGTCTGAGTAGTTTAAAAAACTTTCCAAGGCCTCAGTGAATGCATCTTCCAGGAGTGGATTAAGATGTCAGAGGAGCAAAAACTAGTCAATTTTGTAATTCAAGAAGGAATATTTGCTCATATAAACTTAATGTAGCCCAGACGATCTCACAAAGCATTTAAACCATGTAACAGTTTAAATATTCAGTTCAATACTCTAGATGGTGTTAGCTGCAATGCCTGGAAATGCAGTATTGTATCTGGAAAGCATCTAAGCAGGAATGTGGCACAGCAAAGCAAAGTGCTCTTCACTTGTTCTTTTGGGACAGTCTTCAGGTAGGGAGGTTTGAAAGAGATCACACCCTGTAAAAATATACATTCTTTCTTCTGATGTTGCTGATACTGCTCCACATGGCCTCAAATATGAAAATGTATTCAAATAAATGCTTACTTAATATCTTAGATTTTACTCTTCAAGTTGTAAAGTTGGATTCTATTGTAGAATTAAACTGGAATATTTTCAGGCAAGCCAAATAAAAACCCACCAGGCATATTTGTAGGCCAGATTTTGTCTTCCCATCATGAGGCTCTGATTAGACCTTGTCTTATTGCACATGACCAAAGCTTGAGCCAGGTCTTTCTGTCCTGAGAGAACCCGATGTCTCAAAGGAAGAATTACTGTGGTGGATTTCTGTGGCAGCCCATGAAACTGAAGTGATACATGCTACAAATAAATCCTCAAAATTATTTCTTTTAATAATTTTTTACCCCAAATTGTTTCAGCAGTCCCATTACATGAGTGCATCATCAACAGCTGTCTTGGCATGAATGAAGGGTCAGGAAAAAGCAGCTGGAGGGAGGAAGGTATTTCTAAAAACCAGGTTTCCATGCTTAGCATGTCCTTTCTGCCCATAAAACCAGTTTCCATGCTTAGCATTGCGCTTGTGTTTTTTTCTGCCCATGTGAAACTTCTGGCCTTGAAACCCTGCCTGGATGCTTGACCCTCAATGGCCCTGAGTCCTCTGTGAACAGCATTCACAGAGCCACCATAGTTTAGAGATCAGAGCGTAATTTATATATTTATATATATATATTTATATTTATATTTATATTTATATTTATATATATATATATATATAAACAAGAAAATAGCTAAATAATTGACTGCAGCAATCCTAGCCAGCTCATGCTCCACACAATCTGCTCTCATGTATCAGGCCTGTTTAAGGGAGAGAGACAAGAGAGACAAGCAGGAGCAGGGCCAAGGAAGTTACCTCAGCTGTGTCCCAAGTGAAAAAGCATTTGGGGCTTGCAGCAAAAGCTCTTGGTTGTGAGTGAATGCAGTGAACAATTCCCAGTGCAAAGCACTTATCTTAAAAGCAGAGCTTTGAGCACACAACATAAATCAGAATTCTGAGTGCTTCTCATCCCTTACTTTTCTCAAATCCTGCTGGAGGGGTACAGAAAACTTAAGTTACAGAGTTGCTGATCCACAGCAGGAGTGAGCAATAACAACTGCCTGACACCCTCTAGCCACAGCAATGACCATTTCTGCCATGACCTCTGCAGAGGTCCAGGACTGGAGAAACCACAGCTTTGATGAAAAGTCCAGCCTGACTGGTGTCTCACTCTAAGGTGAAGGTGGAAGAAAGCTCTTCTCCCTGTTTAACCATGCCTCAGCACCTCAGAAACTCATTGTGACTGGGGAATGTGCAGAGAATCAGGCACAAAGCTGCTGCTGGAGCAAAGTCACAGCATTTTACCCTGGTGATGAACTTTTTCTCTCATTTCCATTTTCACTGAAATATCAATTTGCATTTATTAAAAAGCTCTTACCCTCCTCTCCAGAAAAAAAGAAAAAAGAACAACCACCCTGATCTAAAGAAAGAGATTGGTTTACATAAAATCCTATTAGTTTAGCTGATTGCTTCCAAAACATTTCTGCGAAAGCCTTCCATTACCATACAAATGGTGCTGGGCCTTTTGCAGGCTAACTGCTAGAAAGCGTAATGATTTGGGCAAATATTCATCAAGGCAGCTGCTTCTGTGAGCGGGTGTGAGCTTGCTGCACACCAGGAAAGGAAAGAACAAGAAATAGCTGCTCTCCTCCACTGTGAAGGCAGCAGCTACAGCAGCCCCAGCCCTTTCCCCATATTCCCACAGCAGCATCCCAAACAAACAGGGAGCACACGTGTCAGTGAGCCTGTGGAGCCAGGAAAAATGAGGAATACAGAGACAGTGGGGACTTTGGGAGAGGAGGAGGCACTGGCAGCCCAGAGTGACCACGTGTGCTGGAGCAGAGCAGCCAGGAGCGTGCCCACACCTTGGCTGGAAGCTGCATTTCTCCTCGGTGTCATCATTTTCCCCTCTTTGCTGGAATAACCACGAGATCCCACAAGCTCTTCCTGGCCCATGAAGCCAAGAGAACTAACTGTGCTGGAGGTTTATAGACCCCTGTGCAAACAGCTTTTGGAGGTGTTGGCATCAATCCTGATGCTCTGGGCTACCTGACCTTGGTGAAGATGCCCCTGCACACTACACGGGGATTTGACCAGATGACCTTTAAAGGCTCTTTCCAACCCAAACCATTGTGTGCTTCTGTGACCCCTGAGGCTTGCTGGTCACCTCTTTGGGGTTGCAGGGTGTGACCTGGGTGATGTGAAAACAGTCAGGAGTGAGGACAGCACCTTGGTGGCCACCTGGGCATTGTGGTGGGCAGAAAGTTCTCTGGGTTTCTACAGGGAAGCTCCCCACTGAAGATCTTGCAAAGTCTGCAAAGATTTTGCCAAGTCAGGGCTTTTGAGTGTCTGAATAACCACAGTCTCCTGCTGTCACGTGGATGATGCCTGACCTGTTCCTGTAGAGGTAAAGCCTTTCTTAAGCACTCCCCAGAGGTGTTTTTTATGAATCAGACAGCCATGTGAATGAGGCAAGGATCCAGATCTAAAATCATACATTTGGAGAAGATCCCATATTTGGGAACAGAATCTGCACAGAGCTTGGTTTTGTACTTTAACAACAATCATTGCAATCACCTTCAGGAGAACAAACATCTCATTAATAGCAGTCATGGGATGCAGTAACAACCTCAGTAACTACTGTAATGCAGAAAGCCACAAACAGCTTCATTGGCCTTTAAGAAAAAAATGGGGGGGGGGGAGAATATCAGTGAGGACTAAAGACACAGCATGAGAGAGCAGTAAAAATTTAAACATTCAGCAGCTATTCCACTTAACATTTATAGGCAATTTCCTATTCTAATAAGACAAAATGAAAAAAAAAAAAAAAAAAATAGAAGAGCTATGGTACCAGGGAGATATCATCAACCATTGCTGAAAATAAAATAAAATAAAACATCAAATCCCTGGGACTTTTCATCAAGGGGGTGAGTGAAGGGAACATACCAGTCCTAAGGTTGTGTTGCAACTTCCCCAAAAGCACCTCCCAATCTCACACCACCAGCTCCTGGCAAATGAGTTCTAATGACCCTGTATGAGTCTGACCATCACTGATAATCAGAGGGTCCTCTCCCCCAGCCTGTTTTAGGAGCTCTGTGTGGAAACAAAATGCAGGGGGATTGCGAGCTGCTCTTCCATCTCCAGCATCTCAGCCACCAGTGATGAACACGGGCTGGGCTGTTGAGGAAAGCCCCCAACAGACAGTGGAGGTGTTGGTTTTAAAACAAGCACCCAGTCAATTCAGCATCTTTGTCTCCTTTCTGGGAAAATTTTTCCAAAGACACCTTTCTCCTCAATTTATCATTTTCTAAAGAATTAACACACCATCTAGGAGTCAAAATGACACCAGAGCTGAGCAGGGACCTTTCTGCTTGTTGGACTGGGGTGACACAGCACAGAGGGACCATCCAACAAAAGAGACTTGGTCACATCTGGCCTTAAGCCCAACTGGCAGCAGAAGCTGGAGGGATGGATGTATTGAGGGACACAAAAGTCTGCTTTTTGCTTCCAAAGCAAACTCAGACTGTGTCTGTCCCTGTGTTTTTGCTGTTCAAGGTCATCAGTCAGTTCAGTGTGGCACTGCCAACACCAACAGCAACCTCTGTGTGTGCCCCCAGCCACGTCTGCCACGACAGGAAAGCACAACATCCCTGGCAGGGCCATGGCTGCTCTTCAACCACTGCCCCTGCCTGAGCAGGGGGTTGGACCTGGTGACCCACTGTGGTCCCTTCCAACCCAACCCATTCTGGGATTCTGTGATTCTGCTTTCTGGGAAAGTAGGACTTGGACTGTCCAGCCAGGTTGAGCCCTGGGGTAGGTCCCAAACCTGACACAGAAGATCAACAGATGCAGAGGGACTACCAAACCCCCAGTTTCCTTTGTCTGCCTACTCCCAGCCTGGGGTGTGAACAAAGAGCAGCAGGCAGGCAGCAGACAAAATAGCTTTCTCCTTCCTTACACTTCCAACTCTGCCCACAGTTTTCCAGCTGCAGCCTGTCCCTGATGCTACAAAAGAAGTAGAGGAGAGCTAAAGGGAAAAACAAAAAAAGCCCTTTCTGAAGACATCAGGCCAGTTGTACACTGGGAAGGAAAACCCTCCCTGATGCGAGACCCCTTCCCATCTGCTCCATGGAGGTGACTGGCTGAGGCAGCAGAGCGTGAGATTTGATTATAATTATTGTCTTAACACAGAGCTGAAATTGTTCCGAACACATGGAGCTTCTGGGAACAGGCAAGCATCCAAAATAATCTTCAGGCTGCAAACTCAGTGATGAAGAGATGGTATAAACCAACAAACATCACAAAACCCTTTGGAGTCTCGTTCCCATCGAGCAGGGTTATCCCTGTCAGTCTGCAATTTCACCTCCAGACAGTTCCCACTTTCCTGCTGGCCTTGGCAGACACATTGTTTTCCAACAAGGAAAAAAATACATTTATCAAGGGACCATAAACCAGCCCAACCCAATTAAATCAAATCCTGTGGCTGCTGGGCTGTGCTTCTCTCCACAGTCAATTCTGATCTGGTGCCTGCCGTGCAAAACCAGGGACACTACGGAATGCAGCAGCACAATTAGGACCAAAGCCCAAATTTGTAAAGGTATTTAAGTGGCAGTTGGACGTCCAAATGTCTTTATGGAGTGACATGCAGTTCTAAGGGCAGAAAAAGGTTTTTTTAGAGAGGGGAAACCACCTCTATTCCCATGCATATTCCTGGGAACTCCTACACAACTCTAGGTAGAGCAACACCTGTAGCTCAGGCTGTGGGAAGCCAGAGGCAGGGGGGCCACAGCACCTTCCCTGGCCACTCCTTTTTCTCTTAAGCTCCAGAAGTTGGAAGCATTCATTACTCTCCTGCTTCTCATTAAATAAGCCTGACTTCCTGGAGGCCAGGTGGAGCTTTCAGCAGTCAGCAGCACGTGGCAAATTAGAGCTAAAGGGTTTGCTGGAACATTTCACACTTTACATCCTTGGGAAAGACATTTCCAGCAGTCCTCACCACATCAGCCAATGCTTTTTGTCTGCTGGGTAGCTCCTGGTGGCAGAGCAGAGCTTGGTGAGCACTAGTGGGGATTTTATGCAATAATTGGTCAGTGTGCACAAGGCTTAGGAGTTTGACTGCTGGCACCACTGAAGCAGGAATTGGCTGCTCCCCCTGAGTCTTGTTAATACCCAGATATGCAAAGGAATCTAAATAGCTTATGATATTCCAGGTGGGCAAAGCACTGTGTAGGGCAGGAGCTCACAAAAAGTCGATCCAAGAGAATTAGCATTTCTTCTGGCTGCTGTATCCTGCCTAATTCTAACTCCTCAAGGAGTTATTTCACCATGGCATCTGTAAAATGAGCTATGAAATTCCTATTGTGCTGACTTGGCCATGGGTACCCCTGCACGGGAAATTCACTTAGAACACCCTTCAGAGAAATTCAAGGTTGGAATGGACAAGAACAATCTGCAAGCAGCTTGTGTGGGTACTGCTCTGAGTGGGGAATGAAAGTGCCCCTCAATGCCTCTATGTTAAAACTTCCTTTGTGTGCCTCTGCAATAATGCATGGCTGTATTTCCCTCTTCCAGCGTGTTCCTTCTGAATCCTATTTCCTGCTGGCATTTGGAAGAGCAAACAGCAATAACAAGTGTGAAACCTCTGTGGCCTTGCCAAGTGTGAACCAGTTTCCCTGCTGGGAAAGGTTCTAGGGAAGGACATTCTGGACAATAGGAGCAGGTGCTGCCAATATTCTGTTCTAACCTTTTTGTCAAGTGCAACGTGTTTTCGTTAATTTTCCTGCTGTGGCAGACCTGCGAGCCCTGCCTGCTGTGCCAGGCTCCTCTCCTGGCCATCCCACGTTGCACTGATTCACTCAGCCTCTGGGTTCTTGCACATCTCTATTACTCACAGAAAGCCCTGTCCGCTGACTGCAAATGCTGAACAGCTTGAAGACATTTTATATCTGATTAAGCACTTTATAAGTCTGTTTATGCAAGTATCAGGCCAAATTTCCTCATTCTGTAGGCATAAGAATATATTTTTTGCTTAGTTCAATAAAACTATTTGTATTCATCTCTACTGATTCCACTATTGTTTTCCCTTGCTCAGCAAGATGTATATTACAGTCTGTTTAATTGTGTGTTTGATCTTTACTACTTAACCAGCCCTATTTATCATTACAATGCATCAGTACATTATAAAGCTTTCAGGCACATTTATCAACATAACAAAGCTCCCACTACAGAAGAGTCCTCCAGGGAAATAAAGCAACAACAACAACAAATACTTCAATGCAATTCACTTAACAGTACAAATATTTGTAATTACGAAAATCTTTAAGAGTGCTTCTTCCATAAATGGCATGTTTTACTTAAAATTGCTTTTATAATGTGATAGTTCTTCCAGTGTATGCAGCTGATGGGTTC
The DNA here is from genome assembly GCA_018697195.1 of Certhia americana. Taxonomy (NCBI): domain Eukaryota; kingdom Metazoa; phylum Chordata; class Aves; order Passeriformes; family Certhiidae; genus Certhia; species Certhia americana. The sequence continues at coordinate 59,949,475 of CM031860.1, read as the reverse complement.
CTCAAATTAAAGAAAACAAGGCCAAATTAGCTGCTTTCTCATATATTCCCTTTTGTGAAGACAGAGCTCAAGTTCACTGATGTGCTACTGAAAATTTAGTTACTCCTAATAAAGTGAATTTAAAATATTTAAAAAACACATGCGATTAATAACTAATAAATACATTACAGTGTGAATGCAATGCTGCAGCAAGCTGCAAACCATGTGGGAACCAAGCCTCAAACAATCAATTAACTATTGATTGCAATGCCTATTAATCATTGATTAACCCTTTATAAATAACAAATACATTATCCTTGCTGTAAACTGGGACCATCAGGTTCTTTTACATGGTTCTTCATGTTTCTCATGTGCATCAAAGACAAATAAATGTAGTTAATCTATTTTAATTCCAGCAAAATATATGCTTTTATATATGTAGGATTTTGGGGAAATCTGCTTTTACTTCATTAGCAGGTTTTTGGAGTTTTTTGTTCTTGTGTTTTTTTGGGGTTTTTTTTGCTTTTGCCTCATAGGAAATTGTTGCAAACTGAAGGGCATCCCAGGAAGTTAGCTGAAAACCATCACCTCACCTGATCAATCACACTATTAAAACAGCCAGAACTCTTTGAAGCCACAAGAACTGAAGATGAATTCATGAATACAGCTCTTAAAATATCAGCTAATATGATCTAAAAATCATACTAAGATTCTGAAGGCAAGTACTCAAAAATTAGCAAATCCAGACCTGTGATATTTTGAGAACATCAGGGTGGCCACATGAACATTATGATGCTGAAGTGACCAGGACCATGTTGCATTTTCCATAGGACTGCACAAAGCCTTCCACTCAGAAATCCAGTGGCCTTCCATCAGAAGACCAATGGTCCATTAATAAATGATTGGTCAAAAATCTGTTTCGCATCTACTGTTTTCTTCCTAGACCAGATCTATCAGTGTTATTATTGTGCCTAATTTTAACACTTATACTTTAATGCCCAGTCTGCCAGTGACACAGAGAAAGAAAAGAAATCAAACACTGCCCTTGTTTCTTGACGTTACAGACCAGGAGATTCCCACCACATTCCAAAACATGGTACATCAGATCATCATTTTGGGGCTTGCCTTTCCAAGCAGAACCATTGCCAGAGAAGAGGCAGTGAAGATACCACTGAAGCCTTTGCAGGACCCAGGCGTACAGGGGATGAACTTCATGTCCCAGCACCTCTGAAGAACAGATACCACTACCCAAATCCAGGGAGGATCAGCAGGGCAGCGAGGTGCATGGCTGCAAGGATACTGTCAGGGAATTGGACAGCAAGGGTAGGACAGGCTTGGATGTGTGAGAGTTGTCTGAAGGGAGCCAGCCAAAAGTGCTGCTGTCATCATAGAGAGGGAACTGGAAACTTCCCCATGAGGGCCCCTGGAAGCTACTGAGAAAACAAAAAAACCTCCAGAGCCTGATGGAAATCTGTAACTTGAGACATCTCCAGTAGGCAAAAACACGAGGATGTATTCCACAGAGGACAAATTCTCATGGAGTCAGGGTAACAAACAACATAGTCTGTGCCCCAGCTTTGGAAAATGCCAAGGGTGCCTATGTTGCCCCTCTGATTTTCTTTGTTTCATTTTTTCCCCATATTTATGCCTCTAAAATATTTTCAGAAATACTTATCCGATATTCATTTATTTGTTTACAAAAAGAAGAAATCATTTACAGAACCCCTGTCCTGGACAGATCCCATCTGTAATTTAAGAAAGGAAATGACACCTGATTTGTGATTAACAGGGGAGTCAGTTCAGGCACAGCTTTTTCACAGTCTCACTGATACCTTATCCTCTTCAAACTCTGGGCCATGATGGCAAAATCTGTTGCCAACCTCGAATGACGAACCCGCAAATAAGAACAGGAGCATTTACAGACTTTCGAAGGGAAGATGCTCCATGGCAGTATCTAAACACACCGAAATAGCTGATAAAAAGTAATATTGATGGAGGCGGCCTAAAGCAGCGGCAAGGAAAGCCCAGCCCGGTTTTCCCGGGGGTTCCACACGTCGTTCCCATGCACAAAGTGCATTTTGCCACCTAGTGGCTACTGCGGAGGGACCTCCGGTGTCCTGCACCTTTGTCACCATCAGCCTCCACCCCTTGGGAAGGAAACAGCAGAAGGGGACAGCAGAAGATAAAAAAATAAAGCATGTATGACAGGCACAAGACAGATGACCCGGAGGTCTGAAACTGAGCCGAGAAATCAGTAGAAAAGCTCGTGTACCACAGCCCGGGTGTTGCAGAGCCAGGACACGACCCTGGCGGGGAGCGGCGAGCACGAAGGAATTCTGAGAAGGGAATTTGAGAAAACAACAGCTCAGCGTCTGACTTCGTTCCTACTGTAAAATGCAGGGCTTGGCACGGGACAAGCTTAGATCATCCCTTCACTGTGGCAAAAGGCCTGGGTTGGTACCCAGCAGACGCCACTCGGCACCTCCAGGAGCCCAGGGCTGCTGGGTGGGGAAGGAAGGACATCAATTCCATCACTTTCTTCTCCTGGATTTTCATGTATTTAACTTGCTGAGGTCAGGCAGCAATTTCTATCCCCTGACATGTTTGGCCAGGCATAGGCTACAGCAGGCTGGGCAGGCACTGCAATTCTGACAGTCCAGACCCCTGGAATGAACACACTGAAAAAGCATTACAAAACCCTCAACATATCACAAACAAAACATTGCCCTTTCTACCCAAGAATCTACGTCCCCAAAGGGATTTCAAAGGCTGGAGCTGAGCCTAAGCAGCTGTTTAGGAGTGCTTCCAACATCTGGAATTTTAAACCTCACAACAACAGATTTTGGGGCTGAATTATCGGATGTGGATTATCAAAGCAATTTTTCAAAATAGTTCTGCAGGTTGGAGAAGTTTCATCCTTCTGTGTCCTCTGGGGAGGGATTTGATGGGGGCTGCATGTATCTGGAGAGAGAGGAGATAAAGAGCAGCACATGGAGGTACCCCTTCTGGAAGACGTTTTATTTCTGCTGTGTGCATCTCCTAAGTAGCAAAGCCACTTTGAAACTAGAAAATTAAAGAACTACAATGAGAGGTTTACTCTGGACACACTCAGATCTGGAGAGACTCTCCCTGGTTTTCTCCAATGTAATCGCAAGGATTTAACTGAAAAAACTCCATACATGAGGAGCTGTTCCTCTTAGGATTTCACTTAGGTCACTGAAGACAAGCAGAAGAGAGAGCCCAGACAGATCAATCTAGATGTGTCTCTTTAGTTCTGAACTTCGCTGTGTCACAGGAACGTCACAAACTACTGGGAGCCATTGCAGCTCCACTGACAACTAACTGCAGATGAAAACTAAAGAGGATTGGGGATCACTCAGACATCAGAAACTTTATCCTACTTCCAGCAAAGTTGGATGCAACATATAAAGAGAGTTCTCCAGTCCAGACCCTGTGTCGCTTGGAAAGGCATTCACTGGAATGATACATTTTGCTCCAAGACACATCTACAAATCCAAGTGGGATATGTGCCACAATCCGAGGGGGCACAACTTAAATAATGCTCTTTGAACAAGAATCAAGACTTCTAGTTTTCTGTAAAATACGATCAGAACTCAGCCACTAGCTACATGATGCAAAACCATGCCTTATTCCTTTAAATTTATGGAGGTTGAAAACCTCTGAAATGAGCTCTGAGTTGCAGTGGAAGTTTTTCACTCTTACCTGTGCTTCTTGCAATATGAGGGCTGTGTGCTGCTCTGAAAATGGCTGGTCTGCAGGAGGAAAAGAAAAAAGAAAAAGAAAACTACAGCTGTTCAGAATATAAATACTTGAAAACCTCATTTCAGCCATCAATTTCAGGATAGGCACTCCGTGCTGGGTATGGGAAGTGGTACCCTTGGAGCTAATTACAAAATGCTGCAACTTAAGAGACAAAAATCTATCACCAGAACTTCACAACACAATAAACACATTTCACATACGTAAGACCTTGAAAAAACATGAGCAAGCAACAGCAAAATGAACAAAAACTCATATCAAAAAGAGGCTGGAAATCCCCTGACCCCATTTTCACATGGAAACCACTGGTGCTGATAACTGCAAATGTGTTACTGGAAATCACCAACAGCAGATTTTCTTTCTGTTGTGGTTTAAGAGCAGTAAAATACAGCATGGACTTAACTTTACATGAGGGCTTAACCAAAATCCTACTGAACAGCAGCAGGGACTTAAATGGGATTTACTCTGGTGCTTTTAGGTGTGCTGAGGAGGAAGTTTGCTGCTTCCTGAGCTCCCAGGGATGGGGACAGGCTGTGGAGCTGACAGCTGTGTTGGAGGCAACTGGCTTGAGAATTCAATCCACTGCATTGGGCGGGACACTTTGCAAATGGCTGGAGGGGTCTGGAAACACAAGTCTGGGGTGTCAGCTCCTCAGGAGATTTATTTTTAGATGTTGATTTGCTGCCCTAACTCCTGGAGTTTATCCGGGGAGCCAGCTCCATAAGCTTTTCCCAAACTCTAAAAGGTCTCTGTTTACACAACACAGACAAATAAATAGCACTGTCACATTGACACATAATTGTCTGCTTCTAATATGTCAAACTTGACACATAACAAAAGGTTATTGTGGCAATTTAAGCTATAATCTTGCTCCACTTCATTGCTTTAAATCTTTGACCCTTGAAACATTTAATTTTGGGGTTCTTTTCAAACTTCCTTACTTTATTTCTTGAGCCAACAACTCCTTATCCTTTTTAGGCAGTACACGAGAGAAGGGGAGGGGGAGAAATGTAGTTAAAGACTAAGTAACAAGTATCTTCAAGGGACTGGCATGCTGAGAGAATTATCTGTGTCATCTTGGGCATGTCCCAAATGCCTCTAATCATCCCAAGGCCATACTTTAGTCTGTTTATGGTGGCCATGACACCATCATGACCCCCCCAAGAACAAACAGTGCTGCTTCAAGAAAACACTCCATTATGGCTGTGAACAGAAGTGTAAAGGCAAAGTGCTGAGATCAGATATGAAGAGGCTTATTTGTTTTTGTGGTACAGAAAATGAAGGAAGGAAACTCCAGATGAGGATCTGCATATTAAAAAAAAGACCAACTGGGTGATCCCCAACCCCAAACCAGACAGAAAAAATGTAATATACAACATGGACTTGGTGAGGTGGTGTGCAAGGAGGTCAGCCAAGGAGAGCTGAGTCTGTGTCAAACTGAAACTCACAGATGGAAAGTGGAACTGCCTGCCACAAAAAGGGAAGGATTCTAGGGGTAACATTGCTGGTCTGCCAAAGGCTAGAAAGAGACAGGGAAGGACACAAGGCAGATGTTGAGGGGCTGATCTGAGGTGTGAGAGCCAGGTAAGGTCCATTCTGCAAGAGGCATATACAAAGTGTGCAGATGGTGGATGAAAGGAGAACTCAGATGATGAGAGCAGGACCATTCAATGTGGAGCTCTGGTTGCTAATGAGGGGCTACCTAGGCAAAGAAGGACAAAGAAGAGGATTAATTAATTTCCTCAAGCACTTGTGACTTTGACTCCTTTACCAAGGAAATTGGAAAGCTGATGGAGGGAAGAAGACAACAGCTGAAAGACTGAGATCAGAAACCCTGAAATTCCATCTGCAGAAGTTAACCATGTTGGACTGTTATTCCAAAGGGCAAAAATACAGAGCCACAAAGAAAGGATGGATAGTGCAATGGAAGCAACTGGGAAAGAAAACAGATGAGTAACACAGTTTGTTCCTCCTGGAAGATGTGTCACTGACCTTGGAACAAAGGCAAAATGGCTAAAATGTGATACATTCACTAAATTCAAGCCAGCCTACATGACCTCATGTTTAACATGAAACAATAACTGGAATTTACAGGCAGGGAAAGCCAAATAAAGCCATTTAAAAATTACAGCGACCATCATCTCCTGGTTAAACAAGCTATTAAAGGAAACAGCAAAAAACGCCCATCAACTTGACATTTTAACATAAATACTAGAAATCGTTCTGAAAGATTTACTGAATTCAAAACATGTTATCAGGTTTAAGGAAGATTCATATCACATATCACACTTCAGAGCTTTACTAAGTGGTGAGAAAAATGATCTAATACTACACTCTGCCCGTAAAACTCATGACTTTTTTTTTCTTTTTTCAATTTACAAAATAGTAAGGTTGGAGTGAACTGAATAAAGGAAATATTGGTAGTGCTGGCTTCTCCTTCAAGCAGAACGACCAACTGTAACAAGAGAAAACTCTTCAGAGACAAGGAGCAAGCTGGGAACAGATAGACTGCAGCAGTCATGGTCATTTGGAAAGCCAGCCTTAATCATTTGAGGTGGAAACCGGACAAGAAAATAAGGCATTTTGTAAAAAAAAAAACCCAAAACCCTGTAATAAGGGAAAAAGCCTTGAGGCTTGTTAAAAAGGAAGTTAAAGTGTCTTATCCTGAATGGGAAAAAAAGCCTCTAGTTGTTGATTTGGTTGCAATCTTGTACAATGTTTAAACAATGTTCTCACATTCGGGATTATAAAAACAGAATTATATTAAACTACAAAGGACTCAAACACAAAACAAAAACCCCAACCCAAGCTGCAGAGACTTCAGGACTGAGTCCCAGGATTTCCCTGTTGACAGAGAACTTTTCTTAACCCTATTTAAACTGTCATGTACCAGCATTTCTTTTACGTTTCTCCTTCCTCCACAGAATTTACTTACAGACATTTCCCCAACTAAGCCTTCACTTTTAAGATGAAAATACCCAATTAGTCCAATTTCTTCTCCTCTGAGTCCTGCACATCATCAGTGAATTAGAGAGCCTGTCTCTCCTATGATTTCAGCTCCAGCTCAGTCTTTTGAAAATGCCTGACCAAAATTTCTCAGCAAATCAAACAGGTCCTATGCAACATCTCTGATTCGTTCTCAGACCTACCAAAACCACTGTGCCAGATGAATCTGCCACCACACTGCTCCTTCCCACAGCACCAATCACCAGCCCTACCCTGGGTCCTTCTTCTGCTAAGTTTTTGTTTGATTTGCAACCACCTGACTTGGCATCTGCATAACTGGCAACTTTTTGCCTGTTCTTGGACAGCACCAAATTCTTGTGCAGAGCCCCCTGCCATCCTGCTGTTGCCTGCACCATTTTCATCATGTTTAGCCTAATTCTTTGTCAAGACCCACAATTCAAATAATGCCACCAAAAGCAAATCATGTTCATCAAGGCAGGCACTTCAATCAAACTCCTCTTTCAACACTGCCTCAGGTCACCTGTAGCCTCTGCTGCCATCACCTTCTCCACTCTCTGTTTTCTCACAGCATCTTCTGCTGTCTACACTCATTTAGCACATCCTTCACCAAAGACAGAAAAATCTCATCACATTTCCACTACCCAACAAAAGCAGTCATAAAAGAGAGAAGGTTACTCTGGCTTAACAGCCTTTGGTTTATTATGGGCCACTTTTCCAATCAGACATTTACCCCAAGTTTGGCTTTACATTACTTTTCAGATTTTCCGACCATAGCCCAAAGTCAGTGTCCATCAGTCTTCTCACAACCCAAGTGGCTTTTCCTTTCTGAAGCAGGAAACTGGATTACTCTGCTCCAGTCTGACCAAGAGATAACCTCAAACACCAATATAAAAACATTGAACATTTCAGGCTCAAATCCTGAAAAGATTTGTACCTCATTGTACCTGAGCAAGCATAGACAATAGCTCAAATGCTTCTGAACCAAGCCCAAGAAGTGCACACAATAAACACCATTTCTAGTTCAATTATCGATCCACCAGAAACAAAATGTACTTACAAGCCATGTCCAAAAAATGCAAGGAACCCTCTTGGTTTTTCCTTGGGAAATGGGGCTGCAACTGTGGCTGACAGCAATTCTTGGCAGCCAGATATTAAATGTTTGTTTTACATATGTTAAAGGAGCAACTTTAGTCTGACAAAGCAGCATCTTAAAATATGAATTACCCAAGAAATATGAAATCCTACTTCAACAGTAGGAGACTACATTTCGTGTTTTGCAAGTTTTTGGCCTCAAAGCTCTTAGAAGTGTCTTTGTTGGGATATCTTGCAGCTTTAGGGCTGCTTCCTGTTTCATTTCACAGAAGGAACAGAAATAGTTTTACCAGCAAATCAATTGTAATGGATGACATTTTTAGGTCTAAATGTTTAATAGCAAAAAACTTCCTCTCTTCCACAGAGACAAAATTTCACTGTACACAGTGCTCCCTGCATACAGACCCCAAAATTTCTGATTTTGTGATTTGCAGCTTCTTACACTCTTTCCCAAACTGAGGTGGAGGCTAAAACCAGCTCACCAACCTTAGGTGGCTGCACTGTTCAGACTAAAAGTGAACGAAGAGACAACAGAGCATCAAGGAGGTTCAGGTCCAGGTTCACTTTTGCTCACCATAGAATTCCCTCCTGAAGCAGACAAACTTCTGTCTTTTTTTTAGACTTTGCAGGGATGAAGGATATCTTACCAGGAGCACAGGAAAGGCTGGTACAGCATCCTGCTGGATTCTAACCTGCCTTGAACGCACTTCTGCCTGTGCTCAAAGAAACAAACTCCTTCAATACAGCAAATGCAATTACATCTTGCTGCACCCTTCCATCATCACAGAAGCAAATAAAACAATGGACACTTCTGGTGTTGGACTTCGGCAAAAGACATTTATTATTATTATTATTACTGTTGTTGTTGTGTTGCTGTTGTACCTCCTCTGCTCTGCCCACAGTGGTGGCATAAATGCTGTTACCACATTGTAGCTGATGATGCCGGTGTACAAATCAAAATCCATCTTAATTTCAAACTCCATTAGAAACACAGGAAAAAAGATCAACATTTACGAAATGTAAAGGGAAAAATGGTATGGAAAGAATTTTTTTTTTTTATTTTTCAAGCTTCCAAGACAGTATTACAAACAACAGGGAGCAAAGTAAAGCTAGAAATGAAATACTTGACAGCATCTGTTTAAAAATTACAGCTAAGAAACCTAATAAAAGTTGAATAAACAGTTACTAGAAATAAAAATTTTTACACATATGATATTTGTCTGGGATTTTTATTTCTTTAAAATAATTCATACAAATGGTTACAGTCACAAACATGATTTTAACCAAAAATATTGCTAGCCTACCACATTACCAGGAAGGAATCAATGTAGGCAATGAAATGCTGCTACTTTTCAGTAGTCTAGTGCCTTTTCCAGATACCACCAATAATATATACTTTAACTGGTGACAAAAAGCACAATGCTCGTTTATACAAAACCTTTTTTTTTCCTCAAAATCTCTTTGCAAGGTTGTCTTCATTTTGAAATAAGGGAATTCATGCCAAAATTAGGAGAAACTGTTTTTCTTTTGTTTACTAAATTATTCTAAAAAATAAGACAAGCAGGTAGAAAAAACAATGCACTGTGTGGCGTAGAAAGAAAAATGGGAAAAATTCATTGTCCTGAGAAGTTTGCCAACTGCCTCATTTTTGGGCATGTTTGAAAATATAAAAGAAAGGATTTTTAATCTCAAAACTGGTTTGCTGAATGCCTCCCTTATGTTTTTTCCTTGTTGACAGCTAAGCAAACAAACCCTTTTTAATGTTCTAGAAACTGTACACAGACAAGTACATTCATGATATAATTAACTACTAACTTCTCTTGCTTAACAAAGAACCCATAGGACACAGAAACAGTGAATCAGTCCACTGGACAGGGACAAACTACAATTTATACGGAGGAAAAAAATGTTTCCAAATCTTCTTTTTGTCTCCCACCTTTTCCTTTTATACTGTATATTGGACCAGTTTCTAAACCAATAATCGTCTCCTCCTGTAAGTTCATGGTTTTGCCTTTAATCAAAATCCAGGGTTTTGTGTTGTGTTGTTTTCCACGCGCTGCGGTTGAAATCTCCGATGTTGGGAATGCTGTTGTTGGCTACAATTGGTCGCTCGGGTGGTCTCTATCAGCTTCTGGTTTGACAGTTTGGCCGGGGGAAGGAGCATGGGGCGGGTGGGCTACAGCAGGGAGGCCGTGTGATAGAGACATGGGGTTGGGGACTATTCCTTCTACTGCTGCAGGTATGCCAGTGGAAGCCACGCTTACAACGCCCGGGGGATACCTGCTGGGAGGAGAAAACCAGAGCAGACATTAAAATCAGGAGCTGACTGAGCACAGAGCCCACCCTGCCCCCTTCTAGAGCTACAGAGATGATTCCTTTGCTTTCAGACCAGTTAGAGAGACAGGGATTTCAGCTCCAGATGAGATGCCACATACAGATGCTGCTACATAAAACAACAGATGATGTATTTTACCTAAGTGAGACATGAACGTTTGCCAGATTGTTTCTTCAGCTGGAGTAACAGCACAGCAAAGGAAACCACTTTCATGTTTTCCTCCTCTCAAAGCATAACCTCAACAAGAAGTAATTCCAGCTGGGTCTATGCAAGACATTATCTACAACTTTTCCTTTTCTTCCTCTTTCATTCTCACATAGGAATTTTAAATTTTCATTGTTATGGTTTGAAAAAATATTTCTTTACACTATTTTTGCAGTCTTAGCTTCTTGACAGCTCTCCCAAAAAGCCATCACACCCCTACACTTGTAAGATGACAAACTCAAGCCTATTGCACCTGAGTAACTTTTTCAGCAGCAAACTTGCCACTGCACTTATCTGAAGGAGAACCAGTGCCAGTTACACAGAGGACAAGTGCTTTAGGCAGACTGCAAGGCAGAGAAATGTAAACACAAAATTTATGAATAGTTTTGAAGATTTCTTTACCTGGACAAAACCTGAGGCCTAATCATGCATTCAACAAAAGAATCACCCTCTGATTCAGCTCAATTTTATCATGCCTCTGATGTTATCAGGCTGAAAAAATCTTGCAAATCTACTGTTCCAATCCCAAACTTCAAACACAATTGTTGAACACTGGTATTTCACAGTGCTGCATAAAAACAATAGCTACACATGGATTTAATAAAAACTCGTTTTAGTTTTAGTCAAATACCTCAATACCTATTTGCAAGTTATGTCACACTGGCCACTTAGCACTGACCCTGACTGAGCCTCCCCTCATCATCAAGTTGCACACTCATTCCTCATTTCCCTTATTCTCTCTTGCTGTGCTCTGTCCACCCAAGCATCTTGGTGAGAGCATTACCCATTTGAGAGCCTGAACACACAGAACTACCACTCACTGCAGCTTTTGCTACCCAAGTATTTAACCAGAATGACATGGGTCAAAAGGCACTTGTAAAACTTTCTTCAAGTATCACATTATTCTGCTGTTGATCTTCTCCTCGTCAGAGCTCAATTCATCAGGGAATTTCACCCCTTTTCTGCATCTTTTCCATGTAATATGTGTTTGTGCTGCTCATCCCAAGTTCCTCCAAACTGGCAGAAAATTTGTGCAGAATTTAGGCAAGACTCAGGAGAAAAAAGCTTGATGCAAGCACGCTGACTTGCTCTTTTACTTCCATCACAGAAACATCATGGGAACTGCTTTAGGAAACAGAGCCAGAGGGGCTCAGCAGGACTGACAGGGCACAGGGACAACAGGGACACCACACTGCTCTAGTTATCCTGGGAAAGACTCCTCCACACCACAACACTGTAACCTGGCATGGGTAACAAGGCTGTGACTGATCCCACTACCTGTAGGCCAGATAACTTTGTTCCCAATTGTACACATATTTACAGGACTTCCTATGCTAATTCCCTCTCTACAGAGGTTCCTTGGAATTAATTTGCAGTTGCTAATGGAATTAGTTGCTTGTTTCAGTAACTCCATTTGAATCTTATTAATCAAATTTGTTTCAATTCCTCCGAAAACTGTCAGACTGTACTATTTTACCTAAATTTAATTTTGAAACAGCTTTTTTGTTATTCTAGGTGCTTTGCAAGACACAAAACATGACACAAATTTCCATTTAAAAGTCCTACACTGCAGCTGTTCCCAGCACACAATCTCTACTTTCTAACAATGTATTCCTTGAGTATCAACACAACAGAGCTGGAAAAAAGTCAAGGAGAGAGCAACTTCTGCAACTGTTTTCCTCTGGAAGAAAGGCTGAGCCTCCCCCCATGAAAATGGACAGTGCTGAATCAGTTACCTTATGAGCACATTAAACATTTCAAACTGCACAGCTGTCATTCTACTCTGACTCCAAACAACCTTCCTGTATATGAGGACATTCCCTTGGACACCAAATCATAACCACCAGGATTTCACCTGCCAGCATCTCACCTCAGGTACAGGTTTCCTCCAGACTTTTAGCGATGTCCAGAAGCCCTACAATTGTTTTTCTTGTCCTAAAGCTACACAGTGGCAGCAGCCAATGTAAAGATACCATACTGTTCCACAGAAACTGCGGGTTTTTTTTACTTGACAACTCCTAACCCTGCTTTGCAATACCTTTTATAATTTTTGTCCCTTTTCAATTTAATCATCAGTGTTGCTCAAATCCTCTCTCTGAAAAGGCATATACACTCAGGTCTTTATCCATGAGCACATGTGTTCTATCTAAATTTCCCTTTTGCTACTATTTATTGCTTTTCTAGTCTTTCCATTTTTTTCTATTCTTAACCAGCAAATACATCCGCTCCAGCACTTCATGAAGTTTCTCTTTATGTTCCTCTTCTGGCAGCAACACAATGAAATGTTTTCCAGGTAAAATGTCCACTGAACTAAATTTTTGTGAAAGCAGGAGTGAGTAGTAAGTTACACCTCTTCTGTTAATTCACACTCTTCCATCCCCTTCCCCCACACAGTCTTAATTTAGGATGAAAAATACAATAGCCCTCTTAATTACATCAGACAGGCAATTTTAATTTCTACTTTCCTCTCATGTATTTTTTAAACTGCAGAAGCACCTTGAACTCATTTTGTTAAGCTGTTCAAGAAACTGAGTCTGTCCTAGAAGAGGTTCAATTTTTAGGTGCACTCTTGCTATCATGCACTGAGTCTGAAAATGACCAGTGAAGTACCTCAACGTGAAATAACTCCTGAATTACCAACACACCCAGCTACTCTCATCCAAGTACTTCTTCTGTACTTAGGTACTCACAGAATCATGGAATGGTTTGGAATAGAAGGGATCTTAAAGATCACCTCATTCCAACTCCCTGCTATGGGCAGGGCACCTTCCACTAGGCCAGGATGCTCAGAGCCTTATCCTCTACCTGTCAGGAGGCAGGAAGATGTGTGGAAATGCCTATAAATGGTACAATCAGTTACTGGCTGTTGAATTTCTCTGTGCCTATGACCTGCCTGCTCTGTGACACAGGAAGTGGCAGGGGGTTATTTCACAGGCAGCTCGGTAACAAATACACAATAACACAAGATCAGGGTATGTTATGCTGCTTCATCAAGACCACTACAAATAATTCCTTCCCAGGAGAATGGTTGATCTTTACTCGTGGGATAGGTCCTGTTTGCATGACTTCTGAGTTGATAGGGGATCTTGCATTTTGCACAGTAAATGGTTTTGTTTTTCCCAGAATAGGATGATCTTCAGATGAACTAGATTACAATCAGCTGACTAATGCTCAATCTTCTTGGCTTGTGATATCTGATAATTTGAGATTTCTGTCCTACATCAAAATACAAGTAAATTCTATATCTAAAATAAAACAGCCTCATTAGTTTTAGTTCATCAAAAGAGATATCTGCATTTTTTAACATAAAAATTACTATCCCAGGTCTTATCTTCTAATGCAATTACATGAGTACGATACAGTTATTAGCACAACAAACATCACACTGTGAAAGACTCCAGAACTCACTTAGCTCAACATAATCTTGGACTGCAAAGAAAAGATGGAAAAATTTGGTTTGAACAGTCAATTCAAATGCTGTACTTACTTAATCCAGGTAGGAATTAAGCATCAGCAAACATTGCTATTGAAACTGATTTCTTCATAAAACCTGAGCTTCAAGTGATGCATATTTTGCCCTTTGCACAGTAGTAACTGCCTTTACCCACACTCAAACACTATTCTATTGCCTCTCCAAAAAACCTTTAACATTTATTGTATAACTATTAACTCCTGCCTCAAAATTCCTAAAATTAGTTTTATTTTGCATTTGAAAATAATTAAATCAGAATTTACAATAAATTTTCTTTATTGAAAAAATGGACTGAAACAACCACTCAGTGCTGTGTTTATTCTGCTTAAATTGAATACATATGGTCTTTACCTTGTAAATCATTAACTCCCCCCAAACATTCCTAAGTTAAAATTAATTTCTGGCTGCAAAGTCTGCTTCTGCTGGACTTGTGACCCCCAAAATGAGAACAAAAAGCTGCATTTTATTTGGCCATGTACCCCTGTTCTTAAGTGCCATGACAGGGTTGGAGTTATTACCTCTTGTCCAGCAACACCTGCCTTTAAGCCCCAATTACATTCAGCCATACCCTCACTACTCCAAACTCATGTCCATGAAACCAGATGCTGTGTGGAGGTGCTTGAGCTTCTCATTTAAGCAAATAAAAATACCCTTCTTAGATATTTAGAGCTATGGGTATACTTCCAGAAACAAACATCTTCACGTGATGTGATCACTAAATCCAAGTTATTCTTTTCCCTTGGTGCAACTATGGCTCCTGAGGAGGAGATTGTGGCAGAGGGTGGTGACACACATCCCTGACACCCCTCCATCCCTTTCTGATGGGATTGTTCCAAGTCATTGGGACAGGATAACTTTGCTTCACTTCTCAGCAGGGCACAGCTGGGTTCCCATTTGGAGTAACACAAAATCAGGAATCCCCCCTCTACTAAAAGTATGGGAACCCTCCTAAAGAACAATAAAGGCAAAGTAGATGCATGAGGAAGGACAGTGGAAAGACCAGGATCAGGATGATAATGAGGTATGACAAAGTAGTGAGAGGACTGCTCTGCCCCTTTCCTCAAGGCACTGAGGGAAGCAGGCATTTGTAGCTTTCTGACACTTTCATCCTACTTAGGGGTAAATATCATACTGAAAAATACAAAAGCTGCAGGTGTTTTTCATAAATAAAAATTGTCTGAAGCTGGCTAGTAGGAAGAATCTGCTGCTAGAAAAGCTGCTAGGGATAAAGACTCTCAAGAAAACAAAATAACTAAGGAATGTGCATATTAGATGTAAAAAATTGCCCCTTCCTATTAATTATTAAGACCTGCTTTCACAGTTGACTGAGAATACATAGAGCAAGTCTCTCAAATGCTTCTGCTTAAAAATTAAACATATAATTTAGAAAAAGCTATTTTAAACATATTTTCATAATCACCACAGGCTGTTCCACTGTTTCCAATACTGAGTTACTTGTTCTCTCTTATGTCTGGAGGCCAAAAAACAATGTAAATTTACTGCTGAAAGTCTTTCTATAACCTACAGCTGCATCATTACCTTCAGCAAAGGAACATAAATCTTCCACTGCAACATTGGAGATGACCAGAATTGTTTTACTTGAATGTACGAAAAAATGTATATTGCTCACATACTAACCCAACAAAAAAAGATTTTAAGAGAATTCAGAGTCAGACACAGCATGACTGACTGACATCAAGTAGCAAAACAAGATTATTCTCCTGAACACAACGATCACAAAAACAATATAGCTAGTGTGCAATGCAAAACACTTCAATCATTAACAGGAAGGTCTTTTATCTATTCTTGAACACCTACACTCAATTAGGGAGGAATTTCTTCTACCTCTTCAGCACACTTACCTGTATGCAGCACCATTAAGCTCTGGATGAACAACTCCAGGGTCCATGCTCGCCCAATGTGTCGCTGCAGTCAAGTGATCTTTGTTAACACAGTTTTTCAAACTGTCTGGAATACGACCTAAGATGAAGCAAGGAAGAGAAAATAAAAATGTATAAAAATTGTGTGCTTTATACTCTGAGTATGTCTATGTTAGAAATATCTAGAAATATTTGCATATTTAAATCAATACATAAAATGACACTAAGAACTTGTTTCTGATCCTTGCTGTAGCCTTTTGCCTGGGACTTAGGTAATAATGGCTGAAATGCTCTGGTTAGTTTTCATTTCCCTGTGTCTCTCTATCTCTTGTATACAGGGTCTCAGTAAAACCAACATCAGTAAGACTCCTATTTCCAAGAAGCTGTAATTTAGATATAGAGCATAGCTACCAATCAAAATCAGTAATTTAGCCTCCTGCTTTCTGTCCTTAACATCGCTTTACTCCTTCTCCTTCCACTTGTCACAGCAATTAAAAACACCTAATGAAAAATACAGAATTCTGAACGGAATTGTGCTATAAACCTGAATGTAACCAACACATTCCCTGTCATCCTGATATTTCCCTTCTTTATCTAAATTGCTCTTCACTTTTATTTACTGCAATGTATTAATCCTCAGCCATGCCTTTCATTCCTACATAAAAGGAGAATACACCAGAATTTTCTTTATTCACTTCTTCAAAACCTTTCCTTAACCCCTGAAGAACAACTGAAGTTTTAAGACTGGAAAATCTATCAACCTGATTCAGCACATACTGGACAAGCCTGTGACTATCTTCTGCAGAACTATCTTCAGCCCTGCAAAAAATGACATGAGCAGATCCAACACTGATTTTCTTCATAGCAATAGGAATGTTTCCACCTATTTTAACAGGAGAGAGATCAACTGGAGCATGTTTTTTTTCTGACATCTGTTTTACTGTGTCTTCACTGAAGTTCTATCTCACAGTGTATTTGCACATAGAGGGGCAGAAAGAGGCAATTTTAAGTCTACCCCTGACATTGCTGGCAATGGTAGAAACCCTTTCAAAAACTGACCATGCTCCATCTATTAAAGAATTCAGCCTTCTGTCCCCAGCTTCCTACTGGAAATTTGATTAAGGATTTCACGATTTTTCCTTGCTCTTTCTATCCATCAGCCTGGCCACAACAAGGCTGTGAAAAAGCCTTCTCAGAAATTGCTTTTTGTGCAATGGATACCATAAAATAGGTGTTAATCCATGACTTCAGCTGATGTCCCTGAACCTGTCATGTCACCTGTGCACAAGCTGAAAGGGCTTTTAGCTCAGGGCTGAACAAGGTGAGGTACATGCCCCGTTCCATTATAGGTGAATTCCAACCATCTAGAAATCATCTTCAAAAGGTAGCTGAAATATACATCCATCTAAACTTCTGACAGAACTGTCCACAAATTTAAACAGTATCTTCTTCTGATGTTTATCCTTCTCAATCCTGTCTTCTTCTTTGCCCTCCTTGTTCTTCATTTTGCTAACTTCTGTTGGCATGCTGTACTAATCTCCCCTCAAAAACAAGTATTTAATTTTTTTATTTTAAACTTAAAATGATCTTTTCACTTGCCATGCTTGTCTTCCTCTTACTTCCATTCCAGTGGTCCTCTTTATTTCAATACTTGGAATGTTTTCAAGTTTAAAAATATATTTCAAGGTATTTAATCTCTGCTGTTTATTTCTATTTTACACATCCCAACATCATTGAATTTTAAGCAACAGCAGAAACACTTAACATTTTTATTGTCAGATGGTAGTCATAGCCTTCATTCCTGCACTTCACACTTTTTTCCAATTATCCTCCCTCTCTACATCCTCTCTTCTTTGTGCTCCCCTACGGTTTTTATATACAGCTTTATCCCACATTTCCTGTATCTTTCCTACATTTGTTTCACTGCAATTCAATGTCATTCTCACCTCCTTAACGCTGGTCTCAGTTTGATATCTTACTAAAAACCGTATGTAAACACTGAAGTGCTGACAGCTTCGATACAAATCAATGATCCAGATCGCTGAGAGCACCATCACACACTTGAAGGAACTGTAGGTCTGACTTCCTAGGCACATACGCTTGGGCTACTGCACAAATTTAACATGAAACTAGATCTGGATAAGCTGCCTCTTCTTTTGCTTTCAGACCATAGCCTATTAATGCTGATTTGCACGTCACTTCTTCCCCACTGCAGGTACTGGATGGATGCTGGTTTGTGCAATCTCTCCCAGAGCTATCTGGGAACAGGCAAGAGTTATTGAACACCCTAACAAACACATGTACCACTGGAGTTCTGGAGTACAGCCACAAGGACCAATGCCAGCAACAAGATGGTCAGACTCTTCAGGTCACCTCTAAAACAGAGTGAAATTGTCCAGTAAAGGACAATTCAGATCAGGAGTTTAAGAGGTGCCTCTAATTAGCACCCAGAAGAGAATCTTCTTTCTGCACAGGCTATAAATGAAACTAAATTGCCCAGCCTCTCTAGGCACAAGCCAGAGGGAAGGCTACTGCCAGTGCTTTTTGTGTAACAGAGCAATGTGTTGGCACTGAACTACTCTCAAGGTGACACAGATGGCCCTGCATGTCTGCAGAGCATTCAGACAATATCGCCAAGGGGGACACAGCAAAGTCCAACTAAAGAGAAAACATTAGTGCTTAATGAATCATTTTCCAGTATGAAAATCCTTCCTTTTATTTTAGGCTACAAGGGATTCAAACCCATGCCAAATGGCTCAGTCTTCTCATTTTATTTATTAGCAGTGCATGTTCGAGACGTAGCTGTTTTCTCTTATGTGAGCAGTTTATAATTACATGGCAGTTATATAACAAAGACACTCTGCCCTTTAAAATGCCAGACTTCTTTAGCAAGGCTTTAAAGAGGGGAACATCTAAAATAGAATAACCTCCCAACAAAATACTGAAAACTTTACGTAGAGATCTGCTCATGACAAGTATAAGGGAGCATCTAGGAAAAGCTAAGGAAGATTCCAGCAATACCAGGAGGACTTGCAATCAAACCCATCAAATGGATAATAGTTATATACAAAAAAGAAAAAAGCAGATGATTTTTCACATATAAATACGTTTCCTCTACATGAAAAAAGTACTTATTTTGCAATGCCTGCCTTCCCTTTGTAATTACAAAGAACCTCCAAAATTACTTTTTCCAGTTCTGAGAACAGACTTAGTTGGCATTTGCTGATTTCTCTGTTCCAAATATTCGAAACAAAACCCAAGGCTGCTTCTTTTCGGCATCTTTCAAGACTGAAGAAATAGGTTTCTTTAAAACAACTACACAGTGAAGGAGCTAATAATAATGTGAGTCAGTACCTGTGATCGCCCTTCGGATCTCTCGTGCTGCTTCCTCTCGCATCTCAATTGAGGCTTGTTCACTATACCAGGCTGCATGTGGGGTACAGATCAGGTTGGGTGCATCCTTCAAGGGGCCCTGACTAAAGCTAAATGAAAATTTAAAACAAGATCAAATGACAAAAAAATATTGGGGGGCAAGGGTGAAGCTAGGTGGGGAATCCAGATGGATTTGTACGTACACAGATTAATGTCTACAACACAAAAGAATTGCATTTCTGTTCTTTACTGAGTTTGTTTAAAATTCTCTCTGTTAATTTAATGTACTGTTTGGGGTATAAATAAGGAACAATCACTTTTTATAGACTCAAAGGATGGAACTTAAGTAAAGCAGCAACATTAGCTTCTGTCCGATGCACTTATTGTAACTACAGCCACTGCCAATCCAGTTCTGGGGCAGAAATGCAAAAAGGAAAACTCATATTAATTTAGGATGCCATTCCATTTGTCCAGTTCATCCCAATTTCACTTTTATTGCATTAACCAACAAAACTCTTCTCCTTCTGTCAGTATGACATCTAATCATTTAAACAAAAAATATTACAATTTTTTTCCAAATCAGAAGTGTGTGTATCAGCAGCCTCTATATCTTTTGGATAATTCAGGGTGTTTTTTTCTTTTATTTTTAACGATTTTTTCTCTCCCATTTCTTTACAGAAACTCCACAGAAAGAAGGAAATCTTAAAAAGGTTGTTTTTCAGGGAAAGCAATGAATCTGTGTAAAAGTGTTATCACAGATACAAGGTAGAGAAACTGAAAATAATGGAAACTTGCTCCTCCTATTTATTTCCAGTTTTAATAATCTTGCAGTCAACTGTAACAGGAGAGCAAATATTTTAAGACAAAAGCGTGCTTTTAGAGCTGGTCATAATTGATAAAATGATAGATTTCATTGGTAGTTCAATAAACATCAAAATATCTGGCAAAACTCTTGAATAAAGAGTTGCATGGTACAATCAGATAGACATACAGCACTGAAGCCAAAAGAAATTGTGGCTGTAATGCTGCAACTGCATCTCTGCACATGGCATCTCCGTGCAGTAAATGGGGTTTCCTGGAGCTGCAATGGGCTGCTTGTACAGATCCCAGAAAGGAAATGGGAAGAATGTATGTAGCTGCAAGTCCCTTGAGCTGCTACACTCTGGCTTTGCACAGCACTACTGCATTGTAATGACTAGGTTTAGGAGTAAATGAATCCAGGGCATGCATAAATAAAATTAAATATTTGTGATGTGGCATCGTGCCTCAGTAGATATAAAAAATCTGAGTAAAAGGGTATTATTCTATTTTTTCAAAGTTTCTATTTTCCCCTCGAGCTGGAATGAGAGATACTGTCCTCTCTCCAGTCTTTACAACCTGCCCTGAATCTGTTCTTGTTCAAAAACTTCTGTGGATCGTTCCAGTTAAAAATAACATTTCTCCCATCCCAGCCTGAAATAGGCTTGTCACACGCAAGGACTAAGCTACAGCGGTCTGTTCTCAAGACTCAAGGACACATGAAATAGGCTCATCTTGATGAGGAGTGCTGATATCTCAATGCCAACACCACATAGGGGAGTGGCACATTTCTGCCTGAAACACTGGACTTGTCAGTCATTCAAAAACTCAGGCTTGTGCTACCAGCCCTACTACTGACAGTAGAGTTACTGCTCCCCTTACAAAGGGTAAAACAAAACAAAACCTGCACTCTGACAGCCTTCCTGAACGTTTTTTTTTTTTTGAAACTCTTACACAATTCTGGCTTTCCTGCAGAGGCAATCTGGACAAATGTCTTTTCCTTCAGAAAGGTGTCAAAAAGCAGTTACTTCTCACACCACACCTCAACTCTTTGCCTTTGAATGACTCTGTTCAGCTGCCTCCAGAGCTGCATCAGTGGCAAAGGTGCACTCCCCTCAAAGCCATGCCCAGGATTGAACTCAGGTTCCTGTTATTTCTACTAAATAAACCCACTGCTTGGGCTTTTTTTTTCTTTTTAAGGAATTAAATAACTTTTTTCACTTCTAACCACATACACAAGCTCCATCTACATTTGCATTAGCCCAGTGCTGCACAGATTCATGTTGCTTTGCTAAGGAGTATTTAGCTACCAAATGAACGGAAAACTCAATTTACTTGTTGCTGTTGATTGTATCATGCACTAAGACTTAAAAATAAGGAAGTGAACAAAATAAAAAGAAAAGAAAAGGAAAAGCACCTGAATGGTTCTGACTCATGTACATCTAAGGCTGCCCCTCGTATCCTTCCTTCCTTCAGGGCCTGTGCAAGTGCTTTTTCGTCTACTAACCCACCTCGAGCTGTGTTGACCAGGAAAGCCCCTTGTCTCATCTAGGGAAAGTTAAAAACAAGAATGATGAAATAAAAATAAATGAAATAAAATCGTTGTGGCATTATTTTTACTCAAAAGAAGCATCCATTACAACAAAGACTATTCAGCTGGTTTAAACTGTAACAGTTATCTTCCCTTTCCATTAGAAAGTACCACCAAATGTGATGCTTCTAACATAAAATGCTATTTCACAGCACTTAATAACCTTTTGTTTCTTGTAAGTAGTGTCTTTTAATAGAAGCGTTGTTTCAGATATTGTGCAGTAACATGATCAAAAGATACAACTGTGCATATGAAAGTGACAGATCATTTTATGCCTTTTTATTTCACTGTGAAATTGCATGAGACAGAAACTACAGCACATTCTTAAACAAATTCATATTTTGTGGCTTTCAACTTTCACACAAATAAAAGCCTACATGAATTTTTCAGAAAAATCAATGCTTTTGGATTTTCAAACACTTTTCCCTTTAGTTGCCAAAACACAAGTAGATGTATGCATTATTTATTTTTGTTACTTCAGCTTCCTCCTCCCCTGTGAGACTTTCCAAATAAAGGTCTAAAGAATTCTTCTATTATTCAATTAAAAGGCATGAAAATGAATTTGGTTGAGAACGCTGTGTGCCCAGGAGAGAAGCTGTGCTGTGCATTGTGCAGATTAGCATTGTAGATGACACTACAATCAGTGTGGGGAGAACTACAAGAATTTACACCATAATATATCCACAACTTGAAAACAAAGTGGCGGTTTAAATAAGAGAAATGATACTGAAATAAACATAAATTACAACATCCTGCTTCCAGCCACCTTGGTATTTCATCTCTGACAGATGTATCAAACACCTCTGTGCATGAAGGAAAGCACATGAAGAGCAGGAACCATGGTGAAGATGAATAATGAAAATTTCATTTTGTACTGACTCCATCTCTCCTCATAAAAATAAGCAAATCCCAACATTTTGACATCAACTCAACTTCATGAAACCTACAAATCAAACTAAACCTTAGGTAAATGAATCCTTATGCTCAAATACTGATTCAAAACACCAAATTCATCAACAACAAGGAGGTTTGAATGAGTCAGCTTTGGGGTTTTTTAAATGAGGTCATAGGGAATATTAATATGCACATGCTTGCAATGTTTTATAAAGAAAAACCCCACCATATTTACTGGTCAACTCTCTGGTTTAATGTGGCCTGTCTCTCTTTGCAGACTCCTGGACCTACAGGAGAACCATCCATTGCTCTATACAGCAAAACCAAACTCCACTTACAAGAAGCAGAACAAAAGGATGCTTTTCTCAACTTCATGTATTTAACTTGGGAATCAGAACAGCAAAGAAACTGGGACAGGATCTTAAGCTGGTCTGGTAACAAGAAGAGATTCCTTATAGGAAAAAAATCACTGCATCTCCAGTTCTTGGGTCAGTTGTAGGAACTGTATCAAAACCAGCACAGGTGGGCTCACCCAAGACCCACTCACAGCTGTGCAGACACACCATGAAGGCTCGTGGGAGCTCATATACTCTCCCCATTTCTGTGCAACCTGGTCATTTGAGTTGTAAGTACAGCTTGGTGTATTTTCAGGCCCTCTGAAGAACGTGAAAATTTTACTTAAAGTGAACTGTGCTAAAAATCTTTTGTCCAATCTGTCCAACAACCTTGCTTGAGTTTTCATTTTAGGACTATTTACAAAACTCCAAAACTAGCACTAAGACACATTCAAATCAAACAGAACATGTCTGCATAAATGCATTCTAGAGGGGAATGAATTATGTGACTCATGATAAACTGTCAGGGTGGATGCAGCTGGAGATGATCCTTAACAATGGGTGGAAGCTTGAAAGAGCTTCACAGTTGGAACTGCTGACGTCTGTTAAATTCACCTACACTAAACCTGCAGAGCTGCTTTATGAAAGCATTGTGTTTAAACTGCAGTTTTTTTCCTAAATCTGTATAACTAAAGATGACCTCAGTCTCTTAAGAGCACCTGAATGCCACAAGTTCATTGAAACACTTCTCTGAGCTACTCTGGGACCACAAGGACAAGCAGGATGGCTATACAGAATAATGATTAATTCACTAGAAAATTTACTTAAGACAGCCACCAAATTTTCAAAGACATTTTAAGTTTAGATCATTTCAGACTCAACAAAATTCAGGGTGAGACTTCAGTGAAATGAGATGCGCCATACTTCTCTGTAATTAGTTTAAAAATTAAGTTATTACATGAGCATGCAATATTGAGCAAAATGATATGCAACGCTCTCTAGATATTCTAGGCCAACTCCAACATCTGTCAGCCTAAATCAGAATATGCTCTACACAAACTAAGCAGTCAGAGGGGTTACAATTTCATGGGTTTCTCTTCTGCTTTACTACCCAGACTGCTTCACCCAAACTCCTATCCAAAGCAAGAATTACCATCTAACACTTTCATTAATCCTTGCTTTGATCATGAAGGATAACAAATAGGAAGATAAATGCTTACAAGGTACTTTCCAGTACAGTTTATTACAGGCATTTAATTTCAGATGGCATAACTCAGTTTTAGAATGTTTTCTTTTGTTTGTTTCTGTTTTTGCACTGTGCCTTCTCCAAAGCTCAACACATTTCTCTGCCTCCACTCAGAAACTTCCTGAGGAAAACTGGACCCAGTTTCCCAACTGCTGTATAATAAAGTGACCAATGCTCAGTGGTCCCACAGAATTCAGTGTGATGCTTTTTGGGTCTAGATGTCTGCTTGAAAAGACATCTCACCACGTAATAACCACTGAATGTACCCAGCCATACAACAAACGAAGATTCAAGGCAGGGTGACAGAGCTCTGGTCTCTTAGGTTTCATTTTAAGCTTCTTAATTTTTTAGAGTTTTAAATCCCAAATCCTGATTTTATGTTGTGATGGATTTGCAAATCCCTAAACTCTCAAACCAAGAAGTGTGTTGCATTGTCAGTTTTCTGCCACGATCCTACATAACTGTGGAACATGTTCAGTAAGTTCTTCAGTTCTAAAGTGCAAAAGTAGCAGGTACAAACTATTCCTCAGAAGACAAGCAATGATTTTACTGCAAAAGCATGCTATTGTCATTATATATGACAATATATACATATATATATAAAGAACAGCCAAATCAACTAGTCTATCTTAGGGTTTCTTTCTGTATACTGCCTCCATTCTTATGTCTCAGTGTTTTACTTCTGGCTGTTACCTACACTGAAGTTGGAGTAAAAATTTTCATTAGGTGTCTGGCTTCTATTATCAAATTTTTCAATAATGGAGCAGTTACTACACCCAGTTTTTGAAATTATTTTATTCTTTTACGTATTACCTACAACTTCAGGGAGAAGTTAGTACTAATTCGAGGAAACATTATTTTTCCTGATAATGTAATGCTGTAAATGAGGTCCACCCTTGAAGTGCTCTGTGAGCATCGGGATTGAGCACAGGGGGGAGCCATTTAGTCATAATCCTTAAAATTGCAATGAAGGAACTCAAACTGAGGGACAACAGTGAAAAGCAGAATTGCTACCTGAAAATACACTCATAAAGGAAAAAGCTACTACAAGACACAGAAAAAGTGCTTCTACATCAATGCCACTTCATTAAATCTGAGCAATATTAAGACAAGCAAATTATTTCCACAAATTCAGTGTTACTGAGCCAAAAAGACAGTAAAAGCAACAATACATAAACAAGCAGCTAGTTCCTAATTAATTATAGACCTGTTTCATCTTAGAGCAGCAAAAGAGAAAGATTTTTATCATATAAGAATCTGCCTATTTACAGAAATAAATGCCAGAGTTAGCAACCAGCACTGGTGTGGAAGGCACCCACAGAGATCATTACCTGCTTTATGGTGAAGTCATTAATAAGATGATGATTGTGTTCATTCAAGTTGCAGTGCAGGGTAACACAGTCACTGTGGAACAGCAGGTCCTGCAAAGTGCTCACCCGCTGCAGTCCCAGAGCACGCTCCATGCCATCCGAGAGGTATGGGTCATAGAAAATCACACTGAAGCCAAAGGCTTTGGCACGTAGTGCTACTGCTTGCCCAACACGCCCTAGAACGAGATAAACACACGGTGAGAGCAGATGTGAAGCAGCTGGTGTAAGGTGGCCTCCTCCTTCCTAATAGCAATGCTTGTATCAAACCGTAACGCTTTGCACAGCAACTGCAAGGGCAGAAAACGGAGGAGTCTCCCATCCCACTCAGAATCATCCCTGGGATCAGAAATGGTACATCTGGACTGTTACACACTGCCTTGAAACGAAGCAGGAGGCTTGCACCTTTTGTCACCAGATACGTGAAATGCCAGAAGATGTCACGTAATCTGCAATAATCTGTGTAACGCAAGGCTTGCCTGCTGGGCCTGTTTATGGCAAAACACCACTGCCTGTGAACACATCCTGCCAAGGGCTTATCCTTACCCATGTCCAACCAGCTGGCTTTAATAAAAAGCTATAAAATTAATCCCCAAAAATGGAAGCAGTGACAGATAATTTGTTTAATCTGAAGCGCAACCATTCTCAATACATGGAATCTCCTTTCTCGTATTTTCTTTCATTTGAATAACATCTTTCCAGCATTAAAATGCCTACAAGAATCCTGTCATCTAAGGCACTAAAATAAATTTTATTCAGCTACCTGAATGATAAATAAACACAGTCCATCATATGGCAGCTAATTAAGAAGAGTGCAGACCCACTTGGAATTCCCACTGAACTTTGCTTTTGTGTTCCACTTTCCTTACTGTTGTATTTTAGAGCTGCTGTGTCCAAAAGTGCTGTATGGGCATGACTCCATACCACATGTACCAGGAGGCATGTATTTCCCTTTGACATACTACAAGTAAAGCTAGAGGGGAAAAAACCCTGAGTACATCTAATGAGTTGCAGACATTTTGAAGACTGAGAACTCAACTTTCCAAGTTTGAAGTTTATAGACCAGATATTCACAATAGAGTACTACAAATGTTGGATAAAAACTTTTCAAAAGCATCATTTGACACACACACACACTGTAATATGAATGCCTAATTATTAAAAAAAAAAAGTCAAGTTATCCTTTATAACGTCTAAGGCTGTTCAAAAAAGCATCATATTAACCCAGGGAAATCCCATCCCTTTCTAACAGTGGGATTTCCTTCTGCTCTTCTGTTTCTCCTTGAATAAACTTCAGAAGCCACAGCAAGAAAGGTTTTTGCTGATCACTTAATGTGAACACAGCAATTCTGAAGTGCTTAGTGACAGATGTGCTTGGAATATTAAACAGTATATCAATCTGACAGGGTTTGTCTGCTTTTCTTTGGGGACACCAGGTTAGAATACTCCTCAAAATCTTTCATTTCAACACTTGCATGCATGTTATTTGTTTGCTTTCCAAGCTGTTTTTATAAATTTGAATTAGAAAATTTTCAACACAGAGACTGTATTGTTTCCAAATTTTGGCATGTTCACAGCTGAAGGAATCAGTCACACAACTGTAAATATTTTTTACTTTTTTTAACAAAGCATATAACTGTTACTCCAGCTCCATTCATTTTCACATGCAACATTCTGTCATCTGTTTTTTACACTCTTTACAACACTAATACCTGAGGGTATTCACAACAACAAAATCTCTTACAACAGCCTCTCCAGTTGAAGCTCCACTCTTGCTTCACCCCACCCAAGCTTTCTTCAACGGGCACAAAAGTTTCCTTCAGAAACACTTGGGAATCATTTCAACCCTGCTTCTAACCAGAATTATCCTATTGCAACTATGGGATAAAACTCTTCTAGAATTGACAACTCGTATTTAGTCGTACAGAGCTGAACACAAGGAATTTGCTAATTCCTTTTTAAATTACCATCTGACATAAAGAACAACCACAAAACTATGACTGGGTTTTTTTTTTTTCCTTTCCTGAAAAGCTTCTATATATAAAGACTCTCCTGGGCATGAGGGATGGTTCAAAACCTACCTCAACACACTGAGCACACAAAGTGTCCCACCTTTGGGACAACTCTATGTTACAAGCCCATCAAATTGTTGTGACTATTCATGGCTGCTTCCAGGGAGGGCAAAATCTTAAGCTCAAAACCTTAATTTCTCAGTCAGCAGTGTGAGAAGAATGCAGAAAATGAATGTTGCACACAATTGTAAAATAAGCAGAAAGCAACAAAAGCATTATTTTCAAAATCAAAGTTCTAGGAAGGTCCATTCATCATTTCAGAAGATAGTCTCAAACACCCAAGTCTCCTGCTACAGCCTCATCCATTCGCTCCCCCACAAGTCTCCCAACTCCCTCCAACCCACGTGTCCCAATTTATAGGTGTGTCTGATCTTGACCCTACCAATGACCTGATCTGAGTGTGACAGTACAGCAGCTGCAGGTCAAGGACAGTGTTCAGTCCTTGGGCAATGCACACTCATCCTACACTGGTATTACACAGTTTTATAAAATGACCTTGATATTATGGAAATGATGATGATGACCTGCCTGAAGACTTCCACAAAAAGAAAAAGTGCTTTTACTTAGCAGCTCTTCCCTGCCTGTGCAACGGAGTTTTTCCTTCTTCTTGGAGAACTCTGAAACGTGGAGAGTGCTGTTTTGTTACATTTCCTGCTGAACACATTAAGAGAGCCTGTAGCACTGCTAAGAGCAGATACTTTATTGCAGAGTAATACCACCCAGCTCTTAAGCCTTATTGTCTTGTAACACAGTTAGTAATTTGGAGAAGCATCTAGGTAGGGCAGTGGGACTGTTGAGAGAAATAGAGCAGGTGAAGAAAGACAAACTGAGTGATGACATTCACTGTGTTGTGGAGACAAATTCATTTAGAAGAATTTCACCTTTCTTGGGCGAGGAAATGCATTAGTCATTAGTCATCAGCATTTCCCACTGAGAAGGAAGGGAAAGGGAGTGTGACTTCACTGCTGTAAAATTATCATTAGAGCAGAACCAGAACCAGATGACTATTCATCCAAGTACTTACGTGCTGCTGTTCATAAATATTCCTCCTTAAAAAAACCCACAAACCCCTACATTTCTAGATAAAAGGTGAAAAGGTAGCTTTTTCTTTTTTTTTTTTTTTTTCCAAATGTGGGGCTTATTATCCACACTTGCAATGCATCACTTAAAATACAGGACACCACACGGTAATAAAGATTAAAACTGACAAAGACAGCTAACTGTTAAACGATGCGATATTATTATTTATGTAAGGCTCAAAGAATGAGACACTTAAAGACAGAAAGAGGCATGGGCTGTGCCCTAAAGAGCTCAGGGGCTAACTAAACAACACAACAATGACGGATGGGATCCAACAAGCACACGAAGGAGGCATTATGCTGTTGAGTCTCTGCTTATCTTCAAGCTCAATATTAGCAGAGGATGAGAGATGGGTTTAACTTTATAGGAGGAACACAGAGTAATAGGATTAAGCAGGACAGACCAAGTGTCAAAGCAGGAATATGCATGAGAGGAGGGAAAGAGAGTGGGTGATGGAAAGAAGGCAAGTGAGTCACGAAACTTGGCTAGATCAGTGGATAAGGAAGTGAGTAGCTGAAACTTTGGAGACATAGTCATTCCCTAGCACAGAGATAGGCAAGAGCTAGGGTGTTTCTCTTTGGCAAAGAGAAAAGCCCAAGAGCAGATGTTAAGAAGGTCTGCAGTTAGCTGTTGCAGCAGCAGTGATAAATTTAAGCAAGCCTCTGCTGAAGAAACCACAAGTTTTAGGAAAAGAATAGAGAAACAGAGCCGTGGTTGAGAGGAGATCCTCTCAGACACATGTTAAGGACAACGGACAGAAACTGACACACTACACAGAAAGAGAGGAAAGGGCTTAGTAACAGATGATGAGAACTGTTTATTTTGTGTGTAATACATTCACTTCATAGCATCTGGGTGGATCATCACTTCTGACACTGACATGTCTATATAATAAACTGAGGCAAAACTCCAGATGTGGGGAGAGGCTACTAGTGAAGAAACACAACCTAAGGACAACAGTCTTTGGCTGTAAATACATGTTTGAATCTGAAACTCAAGACAGGTAAACTCTTGCAGTGATCTGTATGATAAAAGGGTGCACATCATAGCCTAAGTGCCTGAAGTGCTCACACAGAAATTCTGGTAAATCTTTAAAGTCTACATTTTTTCTCTTCATTAAAACATAGACTCATAGGAGTTTGTTAGAGCAGATCAGAATAAAAGTGTTGTGCCTATTCACATGCGTGCACGAGAATGAAGAGTGGAAGTTCTCAAAAGTGACTTTGCAATTGAGTATTCTTTGCAATTTTGAATGTTCTACGGTAGGAAATATATAGGGACAACAAAAGGCTAGAGATAATGACTGATCAATAATTGCAACAGATGTGTGCCCTTAAAAATCAGGTTTTATTAGCCTTTTTAGTGTAACATACACACAAAAGGCTTGCTTTTTAAAACTAATACCAAAACCTAGAATTTCATAAAGCTTTATACACATACTGGCAATCTGATTACCCATTTGTCAGTCATTGAGAACAAAACCAACTTAAGGAAGTCAGTGATGAAAGACTTTCTTTCTAATCTCAAGTCTGAATTTGTTCAGTGAAAACACCAAACTGAATGACAAGAGTGCAGATATCTCCAGCAAATGTGCACACTTTGCCTCAGTGAGCCAAAGCTTAAGTTTCAAAAACCAGGTATGCATTTCCATTTTGGAAACACTGCAGGCAACTGTCTATTATTTATGTACAGATGCTGTGACTGTAAGCAGAACAATCACTGCGCGTTTAAATGAAAAGTATAATTACATTAATATAGATTTGAGAAAGCAGTTTCATGACTAACTTCTTGAAAGACAAATTTTAAAGGCAATTTTTTGATTGTGAGGATGGTTCTGGTGTATTGCATGCTCATTTAAATGAGTACTATGTAACACCAGGCTATTTTCAGCTTCTGAAAGTAAGAGTTCGTGGCTTGAAGTTATTTGACAGCAATGTGTAACTGGAGCAGTCATTTAAATATGATGCTTTGTTGTCAAAATCATATTATTAATTCCTGTGGATGAACAGCGCAGCAATTACATCCACAGTCTATCAGACCTGTGTAAGACAAGCACATGACTGAATAATTTTTATATAGAAACTGACTTGCTTGTTTTTCTTCTCTACTTCTGTAACAGACAGTAATTAATTCATCTCAAGCAAGCCTGTCCATCTGTTGGATGCTGAAAGACATTTAGGGTCACTCAGAGAGGTAAGTAGGTGATTTTATTAGGTCTGGAAATGTTTCAAACTTCCTTGGATACATTCTTCCTCTCATTAGAGTTGAAATACAATTTCAGATCCAGCTCAATCAGATGCACACAATAACTGCTCTGCAGGATGTTACTGAAGAAAAGACTTTGTAGTATGTAAAAAACCGTAAAAGGAATAAAGTCCAAAGTAAACAAGATATGAAAATGGAGAAGGGATACAACACGCACATATAACTGGGCTGAAATAGCAGGATCCTTGTCCTGGAAAAGTCAAGTGATGATGTCTCTTCTTACAAGCAATGTGCCTTACCACAGGCAATATGGCAACAGAAAGACATACAGAAACTCAAAGAATTGAGAGAATATCAGCAATAAAGTAAGTTTTCTAAGGAAAATGACTGTCTAAAGGGAAAACATTTAAGTTCTATAATCATCGAGAATAAACGCGTGATGTGGAGTGAACAAATGTGCCATTTATAGGTCAAATCTTCACTTTTTTTTTAAGCAACAGACAGCAAAGATCATGAAACCACGTATGAAGACAACGTACCTAATCCAATAATGCCCAAGGTCTCCCCTCTGATCCGGGCAGCTCCAGAGGCCACTTCCCGGATCTGTTCAACGCTCTGTACCCTCGTGCCTTCCCGCAGGGCCTGGTGCAGCCAGGTGGTTCTCCTGTACAGGTTCAGGATGTGGCACATGGTGGAATCTGCCGTTTCTTCTACAGAAGCAGCTGGCACATTACACACGGCGATCCCTGCAAGCAGTGGGGGAGAGGATGCCAGCTGACAAATAATCCTTACTTTTTCCCATTTAACAGCAATACAGGAGCATGATGTTTAAAATTACAGGTATTTCAACATGTCTTGCACAGATTTCTGACTGTAATGGCAGGCAGAATACCTAAGATAATACCTGACAACTATGTGCCAACTTATTTCTCTGATTTCTTATTACTAATTATCGTGGCATTATTTATTGCAAACTAAGGCTGATAGTAAACAGAACACTGAAACCACAGAAAGAAAGCACTAAAGATGTCTGATAGTTTACAACACGAGTCTTGGTAAGCATTTTACATTTCCACTAGGCTTGGTGTTGTGAATAGCCAAGAGGAATCTGCTCTCAACAGTGTGGTCAATGAACACAGTTTAGGCTTAATTGTGCGAGTTAGCTATCCACCACTGGACAAATACCCTCCCAAAATCTATGCAAGTTACAAAAAGGATAAAATAATTTATAATGGCAGCAACTCTTCACAGGGTGACACATCCTGTATAGGTAATTATGATACAGGGAAGGACAATCTGTTACACACTGCACAGGGGTTTTTAGAATTATAACAAGCAACACCCCAGATCTTTCCTGGTCCCCCACATTAAAGGGAATCCATCTAATTGTCAATTGGAAAATGCAAAATCTCTTTTTGCATGGCACGCAAAGGTAATGCCAAGTAAGTCCATGTTCCTTACAGCTGAAAAGCTACGAGTGGAAGCCAGCGTAACATCAAGCAGCTTAAAGTGTTACAGACTTCCACAGAAAACCGTGTAAGGTGGATTATTGATTCAAGACTCACAATAAGCCTATTTTATTTCAAAAACACACGAAGCAACAAGTGATTGTAATTGCATGCAAGTTATCCCATTCTGCATTTTACCTTCCAGTACTCAATACACAGCAGTTAAGCAAAATGCTTGAAAAACTGTGTCCTTTTTGACTTGTCTCTCTTCAGTCTTTCCATGTACTGCATGTTCTCTCTCTAATCACCAGTTCCCACAAATGTTTGTGTCTCAGTTCTGCTGACTGAGACAACAGCACACAGTATAATTTCATGGTGGAGAAGAAAAAAAAAAGTGTTTTGTATCCTAAAAACACCCTGAAAGCGTTTTCACTGTTTGGGTTTTTACATAACTAAGTATTCAGTAAGTCCTCAGCTAATGCCAGAGTATCTTGGGAAGCAAAGAAGAAGAATAAACATTCTCTTCAGAAACAGCATCAATAGTAAAATGACAAACAATAGGCTCATACTGTATTTATCTATGTTTTACATTCAAATGCCTTTATTCTGCTGCCCAGTACTTTTTTTACAGCTTTCTCTACCTCACTAAAAACCAGCATAAGGAACATGAAGAACTATTTTTCTTGCCTCTGCTGTACAGATAAGCCTGTCTGCTGAGTCACTGCCCTTAAGACTTACAAGAAGATACACCAGCATCATTTGCTGGAATATTAATCTTAGCATCCTGC
Organism: Certhia americana; assembly: GCA_018697195.1. Lineage (NCBI taxonomy): Eukaryota > Metazoa > Chordata > Aves > Passeriformes > Certhiidae > Certhia > Certhia americana. The sequence goes on along the minus strand of CM031860.1, from coordinate 59,916,570 downwards.
TAACAACAATGGTAGCAGGAAATTCACCATTTTTAAAAATGGGGAAAAAAGCTCGACTGGGAGGGAGAGGTGAAAGACTGAAAAATAACATCCCTCTAAGTACATCACATTAAACACCTGCATTTGTTTATACAAAAGAAGTCTTTTTCATGGAGCAACAATGCAGGTTTTAGATGGCAACGTAAATTTAATAAATGTGTCCCCTAATAGCGGCCATCAACAAAATTATCCTTTAAAAGGAGCTCAAAGAATTATATTATGTATTTGGGAAGAGGAATAATATACCTTCTTCCCTAATAGGTTTCCTTAGGAAACACAGAGAACCGAAGTCAGATAATTTCTCTTCTGAAAGGCAGAAATTTATTTTTCCCTATTTTTCTTCAACTTTAAAAGCAGCTCATTTTTGAAAGGCAGAGACACAGCGAACCACAAAAAGCAGTGAGATGCAAGGAAATGAAGACACATTTCACATGGGAAAAGACAGCACTCTCATCTCATATCCATCGATCAATGCTCCCTTCCCTTTTCCCACTGCTTTCAGTGATTTTGTGCACAGGTTCAATGCTGAAAAATGCAGGAGTCAACAGGCATTACCTGGGCTCCCACTTCACTTGTATCCAGCTACACCCACAAGTTGTATGTACTTTCTAGACAGCTATTAATAAAGAAAAAGATTTTTTTTTCAAGAAACACATTTTTTCATGCTTTGTAAGATTAAAAATGCTAATATGAAATAATGCTTAATAGGAAAAGCTGGTAACAACCCCATGTGCCAGCACTATGAAAAATAAGTCAAGAAGTTACTACAGAAGTTCAGGAATACATTGGACTCTGGTCTAAATCTACATTTCAAAAGCAAATCTGAGCCTTTTATAAAAGGCAGATAACTCTCATATTATCTCCTTAAGATTTGTATTACTTATACCAGTTCAACAAATAGAAGGCTCTTTGTCTGTGTTATTTCATTCCAGCCATTTCACCAAAACTTAATATTAGAGATCTTACTGTAATCTTTCCATCATTTACTGTTTTTTGACAGAATGGATGATAATATTTTGTAGATTAAGGGCTGCACAAACAGGTTGGACCCCAACATCATAACTCAGTCTAATCACAAGACAGGAACTGAATGATGAGGAATGTGTCCATTTAGCATTTCATATGAGCAAGAACTTCCCAAATCTGCTGTATACTCTGGCTTGTATTACTATGTGCCTGCATTTAGGTTGTAACTTGGGTTAAAACCCTGCATAGAGACCTGCAGCTGAGACAGCCAGCAGACCTCTGAAGATCTTCCTCTTATCAGGGATTTTCTCCACAAACTGGGCTCCTGACTGGTCTGAGCCTTTGATCTGCACCTACATTTTGGCTTTTGATCTAGGATTTTTCCCCAGGCCAATCTCTCCACACACACACAGGTTTTCTGAGGCTCACAACACGTATCTGTGGCACCAGTTAAAGCAAGCAAAACACAGTCTTGCACACTTTCAGTCCTGACCTGTTCTTTATATAACTCAGCAAGGAGTGGTTGAGGCACTGCCACCATTACAACGAGTGAGTGTTTTTTTTTATCATCAGCTGATAAATAAACCACACTACAGCTCCTCACTACATCAGTGGGGCCATTGCTAGGACTAAGCACTGCCACAGGGAAATAAATGTTTCAAGATCTTTCCAGAGCATAATGAGAAACATACTTGGCCTCCACAATCTTGGAAAAGAAACAAAGAAAATCTGTACTTCAAGTGGTAGCTTGACCTTTAGATTAAAGGTAGGAGATACTTTAACCGAAAGTGAGAAAAGTACAGATCACATTGTTGCTTTTTTACAATTAAACCTCAAGCACCATCTCTTCACAGTTTCAGTAACTGAATTTATTCTGAAAAAGCAACAACTTTTATTCTCCTATAAAATCAGTATTTCTATTTTATGGAGTGGTTTAGTACTAAATCTCATGCATCATAAATAAGTCTCAGACAGTTGATAATGATCTCATTTTTTATTCAAGCAGAAGTAGTATGCCACAGTGATGGAATTATATTTTGTAATTGGATTACAGCAGTAGTGGTTAAAATATACAATTGGGGTAAAAAAGGAAGAGATGAAAAATTATGGCCTTACTCCTTGGGTTTATATTGAGCAGGCGGATTGTCATCCTGCCACAAAGCTGTTAATATTATCACTTAATTAACTAATGCTAGTATCTCCATAATGAGTTTTATACTCTGATGGGAAAATTATACAGCTTACATATGATGCTAGTATAAAATACACAGAAAACATTAATACAAAGATTTAGATGCTACCAGATTTCTGGAGGCAAGTATAAGATGCAAAATAAAGTCTGTAATAGCCATACCTAAATCTCCAGCAGATTTGATGTCAATATTATCAAAACCGCTGCCAATTCGGACAATTATTCGAAGTGCTTTAAATTTCTCCAGGTCTTCTCGAGTTAAAGTTATAGTGTGATACATCAGTGCACCCACTGCTTCATTTAGTACCTGTAAATAAAATGGGAGAAAAAGATTTTATTTTTTTCTTTCACAGAATCTTAGCTTAATCTCATACATGTATTTTCAAGAATAAAGGACTGTAAAAGCATTAAATACAGATTCAGGTGGGTTTTTTAAAGGTTATTTCTCCAAATATCTCCCAGCCCTTGGTAAACCTTTTTCATCTGAAGTCTACAATCTAGCATGAGGGGATCAGCTTCGAAAGAACTAAGTGATCTGTACTTATGTTCTTAATAAGAGGAAAAACTCTCCTCATTCCCCACTAAATGCTCTGCAATACTGACCCCAAGAACAAGTGCCACTGGACTGCATCTGCACACACACAAGCAGCACAACAGGGGAACAAACACTCCCCCCAAACAGTGAGTTTAGGCAGGTGATATTCTGCTTTGAGTACAGTTACAGAGCAGTATCTCTTCACAAACACAATGGTACAAACATTTCCTGCCCTATCAAACCCCTTGATACCTGAACAAAAAACATTCAGTGATTATAAATTCCTTTGACAACAAAAACTGAAAACTGTCAATTCGCACACAAGAACAAAGTGTTTGCCCCTTGCTTTACTGACACTGCATAAAAGTTCACTGATGGAAAACTGGATGCCACATAAATTGGTATTAAACTGAGATGCCAAACTTGACATTATCCAAAGCCTCTGAGAAATAAATTGCATGAAAGCTAAAATGCTGCAGAAACCCCCCTCACCCCCCAAACTTGTGAGAAGCAAAAAAGCAAAAATAAAAGATAGTCAGTAGCCCCTGACAAGTTAAATTATGTTCGAGTGTATCCAACCTACTCAAGAGCACTTAAGACAAAGGGGTGTGGAGTAGGGAGAGGGAGGAGGGAAGGAGTGTGGAGAAGGGAACCAGACATGCCCAGCAGTTTTGAATTCTGCTACTAAACAGTGGCACTGCATCCCACACAGCTGCTATAAATTTATTTTTCAGATGGCAGAGAGTATTTTCCTCTTTCTCTGCAAATTGCATGATTTTACCTCTTCAAAACACTTCCCTGTGCTTGTGCCTTCAATGCACTAGCTAATATCCTAATTGTTCTGCAAGACACAAAACATGCACAAATCATTTCAGTAGCTAAGCCAGCTGTAATGGCTTCAAGAGATTCCTATGACACACTTCACATAAAAGTTCTGCAGAGGCTCTAAATTTCTTATTCGATGGATTTTTGGGTCTGGTACATGTACAGATTATGTTATCTGAATTATTTCTGCTCATATGAGCATTTCCTAGTGTACTGCAAGGTCAGTAAAAATAATAAAATACATAATTTAAAAAAAAACTACTGCAGCAAAGCAGAGTCTTTAATCACAGAGGATTACAATTGCTGGAAACCAGGATCTGCAGCAGTGTTTTTAAAAATACATAAAGAAGAAATTTAAAAGAAAATAAAACCAAACTCCATAAAAAAGAAAGAAAAGCACTTCTTACTGAATACTTCACAAAATTATTTATGCTATTTCAACATGTGTTTCTGGACTGAGAACTTCAGTTCTAACTCAGATAAAAACCAGATTCCTTTGAGCAGAATTTTCATTTACTAGTAAGAACTGCAAAAAAAAATTACAAATTACACATCCTCCAAGAATGCAGCTACAACATAATTCAAAGACCAGCTGTAGGCTCTGCTCTTATAAAATGATTACACACACACAAAACTCCTTGATTTTAATGGTGCCAACAAGTCCTTTGGAGATTACATCCAGAAGCTCCCAATGAGAAAGACTGCACTCACCAGAATGTGCTACCTTGGGCTGTTACACAGGGTTAATAAAAACTCAACACAGCTTATTGGGTTTGCTTATCCAGTGACATTACAGCTGGCATGGACCAAGCCTGAGATATCCTACACAAGTCCCTCTTAGGATCAGAGAGCCCACCTAAAATGCCCTTAGGTTATTTCTACTACCACTAGAGGCTGAAATAAAATTGTTCAAGGACCTCCCTGCTTCAGTGATGTGGAAATGTCTTCAAATTCCATTGCAGCACTTGTTGCTTCAAGCCTCAAGGTCAAGTTATGAGATCCTGGCTCTCTCCAACAAGCCATGTCCCTTATTCTGTGTAGTATCATTTATTTTCCCCCATCCCTCCCACAGTTGCTCTGGATGCCTGTGCTGTAGGAGAAAACATGTGTGTAGCTATCAGATGAGCAAAAATTGAAGAAGTTTGGAAGTTCCAAGGATGCACCCCTAAGGCTCTGTCCTCTCCCAGACTGGAAAAGGCCCGTGGTGGGTGTATTTTGGGGGTGCAAAGCTGCCACTGCTTCAAGGACTGCATCCAGCAGGGGTTATAAAGCACAGCTGAACTGGCTCAGACATTTGTGTTTTATTATCAGAGTGATCCACTTTGGGAAGCAGATTTTCATTTCATAATCATGCATATTTTATTAACTCAGCCAGTCAAGACTGGCATTTGGACTCTAAGAGCACTGGTGTAGACCCATTATGACACATTTTTGGGGCCCATTTAAGTTATGGCTTGGCACTAGGAGGAGACAGAAAAGTATTGGAAAGCTTGGGAATGTGTTCAATAAAAGGGAAAATAATTCCTAGCTATAGCTTAATGCTGACACTAGCCATTTCCAAAGGCAGTTATTTACCCATCACATAGGATATGGAACAAGCAAATGCAAGTGACAAATCTTCTAGAATTTCTTTTAAGTGACTGAGCCTCTCCTAGGATTATAGGCTAGTTAGCAAGGAAATCCACTGCTAAAAATGTAATACCCTGCAAGTGTGTTTTATCACATTAATTTGATAATTTAATTATGCTACTGCTTTTTGCTACCAGACATGTGATCGAAATATGCCAAAAAGGCAGAAAATAATAGGAGAAAAATTAAAGTTAGAAACATTTGGCAATGGTGAATATTAATAACATCATGTAGATTAAAAAACCAGTGAAAGTTTCTTTATTTTGGAATTATTTGCATAAATCATATTCTCAGTCATTACATATATTAAATGCACACAAGGAAGTCTGACAAGTTTTTCAATGAATAAAATCAAAACTTGTCCTAAATCTGACATCCAGCATAAATATCAACAACTCCTGAAAACTAAATGATATTTTAAAAAAAGTGTGCACAGGAGTAACTCACTGATAATTTAACAGAAGAGATGGATGCACTGAAAAAATCAGGAAGAATATGTGATTTTTCTCCATCATTTTCCATAATGAACTTGATGAAATTTTTAACAAATTCAAGAACAATTTTATTACAAGGAGATCCAACTTGTGAGCAAGATAGCAGGCAATCCTGCTAAAAAACCCCAGAAATTCAGACCAGCCTCAGTATGTGGCAGTCAGACTCTTTGATGATTTCTTGTGAGGAAAAGGCAATGGAAAAACCTGACAGAAGAAGAGCAGAGTCAGCTGTGTTCCTCCAACAGCCATTCCTGCTTTCATCACACTGAAGAAAGGATCCTGTGCAAAAGCTGACACATGGGGCATGAGCTGGCTTCCTCCTGTTACCAAATGATTAAATAGCTCACCTATGCCTTTGGACTTCCTTCCAGGTGAACTTACACTGTTGAAAGTCTTTTCCATTCCCTATTCCATGAGCTGACTGCTTTTCCCATCACAACAGCTTGGACAGGCCTTTCTGCTGTTCTTCAACCTCAAAATGAATACTCTGCTTTCACAACACACCAGGACACCAAGGCTCTTAGGGAACAGATGACACAGTAGTGGAAGACATTTCTACTTCCAAGAATTTAAGAAATCCTGAGTAGTGACTACCAGAGGTTGAAATCCTTCTAAATATTTTCCCACCTACATTTTTCCCCCCTTTCAGCACCACACTATTTTAGCTATCACACCAAACATCACACAGTCACCACTGTGACACAAACATTCATTATTTGGGGAGAAACTCTGAGTATCTTGCTTACTTTTACGAAAACAAATATCATAACGTGCTAGGAACTAAACAGCAAGGCCTCTTCTTGGAACATCTCAAGACACTTCAAGATTTGACTATTAGAGGCTGATCCCAGCCACTCATGGATCAAATCCAGAGCATAGAACTTGCTATGGATACATAGCAAACACAGTACATAAAATGCCAAATTACTTCAACGCAGAGACAAAAAGAAATTATAAATTACAAGTTGAATATGCCAAAGGCTCCATCTTAAAAAACAAAAATTATCACTAGAAAGTGCTGCATTTAATCTGGTTCTAGAAACTACAAAGTGTTGCATTTCTTGAAGTTTGATGTGCCAGCTCTAAAAAAAATGTGTTCCAGTGTCACCAACAGACTTGAGATATTTTGCACATTTGGGTGGAACAAATGTACTTTACCAAAACGGAGTAGGCCTTGCCTTATTTAACTTGCAAAAAGCAGCTGCACGCTGAATTTGAAACCAATAGTCTGTCACATGGGGAAGGCTGCAGAGACTTGGACCTGCCTCCCTACAACACCACAAAGGGTCCATGTGAAATCAAGGCCATTAAAGCCAAAACCAAAACCCAGTGTGCTCGAGTGGTATTTAGTGGCTCTCCAAAACTCTTTATATTGTGTTGCTTTTTATAAGTTCTTGCTTCTCTTTACAAGCTCTCAGCTCCCTGTTAGGTTCCTATGATCCATGGTGCTGTCAGTAACCCACCTATTTCTTATAAACTTTACTCAGCTAGGATACTCTCTAGTGAGGACCCTAAACATTAATATTTAAGCTTATACTGTCCATAAATACAAGTATAAATATTTTACACAAACATAAACAAAACTTACTTGCAGGTTTTTGAAAACACTCTCTAAAAGCCTATATATCCATATATGATATAAACTACATATATATATACATGTGACATATAAAAATGACAGTGTATTTCTAGTCTTCTAAAAATTAACATTAAAAAATATATACATACAAACAGACATGCAACTACATAAATAACCTGTATAATCTATACACAGCTTCCTTTTAAATACTATACTGAAGACAGTTTCTCCAAGCCAGAATTTACTGACCATTACATGTAGTTTTAATGACAGAGGTCAATTTGAGAATATAAGATTCTGAAAATATTTTTACTAAATAAAAGGCTTCAATGAAAAATCTTTAACAGGAATTCTGTGTGTTAGTTTGTCTATTAATAGGGCTGAATTGTGTCTATTCATAAGGCTGAATTCAGGTCAAGTCTTTCAGACACTATAATGGATTGAACACCTATATACCAAAGGATATTATGGTGTTATGGAAGTCACTGGTGACAACTCAACCCAGTTTTTTTCCAAAGTTTTTCATAAGGAGTCTGATCCAAAGCTCATTCAGTTTCAGTACATTTACAAGGTTTTGGATCAGCTCTGAGGTGACAACTTACTCCCAAACAGACATTATTGTTTAGAACAAGGCTGCGTCCTGTCTGTGTTGAGAATTATCTGATGGAAAACTAAAATGCTTCAACTACATCATGAATATAAACAGCACCGATGGTGTAAACACAAGCTTTACTGCTAAAGAAAGAATTGGAAGTTTGAAAAAATATCTCACTTAACCATTGCTGTATCAGGGACAAATCAAAGAGTTGAACTACAGCACCATTCTGAATTTGTTTTTATCAGTTTCAAAACATTTCACTTTTCAGCTCCTCTCTGAAATGGTCTTTGATAAAACTGCCATCACTAGAACTGTTTCTACATTTAATTCCTATGTCAAAGTATGACTGAAAAATTTCAAGTTCTGTTGAACAGGAAGTTCAGCTTTAAGCTTTCTTTAACTTAAAACTACCAATATGGAAATGTCGTATCCTTTAGAAAATAATTTTATGTTGTGATCAGAAAACAGGAGTCAAAGGATCTGACACATGCTACCCCAATCTCTGCAAAGGCTGGGGCACAGGTTTACCCAACAGACTCTGTTCCCACCTCCATCCAAAGACAACTCACTGCTCTCATTCATGTTCTGGTCAACTGGGTAAATGCTGTAAGCTGTAAACCCAGTCAACCACACACTTTAGTCTTCTACCTGATTTGCAACAAGATGCAGGAAAGCACATAATTACAGAAAAAAGAGAATGAAAAAGGTACTCAGCTTCAAATAAACTCTTGACTTCTTTCCAGCCTGTACATTTTGTTTTAAAGACCATTTGTTATCAGTTGTGCTTCCTGTCTTTTCATCTGGGTTTGCAAGAATCACTATCTTCCCTCTTCTTGGTTGAGATGCCTGTTACCAGCTCTTGCACATTGTTTACATTTATCCCTCTCAATCTACACAGCACTTCCATGTTACAGAACACACAGCAAAGGTCAGGAAGCCCAAAAAGCAAAGAATAGGAACTCACAAAATCTTGGGCAACACAAAGACCTCAAGGGTGTGCTTGAGTCTGTTATGCCTTTCAAGGTACAGAACTGGAAAAGAACAGCAATATTGCAGGAATCAGAGTGCTGGGTAGGCTGCCAAGGAGCCAGGAAAAGCAGCAAACTGTGAATGGCACTGAAACGAAGAGGGATTGGGAAAACGAGGCAAACAGACAACGGAGCATGAGATGGTGAAAGACCTGGAATGAGGATGGAAGCAAACTAAGTGCTTTTAAATAACTTTTTTTGGATGAACAACTGTATTTTTGGCAGAACAAACCAAAACACTGTGTATACTTGGAAGCATTCTTAGATAGTTACTGAGAGAACTTATTTACACATCATTAATTGTAAAATAAAAGCCAGTTTAAGCATAGTGAGTAACTTTATTTATAGACAGTAATGCAATCTCTAATAAGAAATTTAAACACTGAAATCTTAAAATATTTTTACCCTAAATGACAGAAGTTTTCTGATAGGATGCAATGAACCGAACTCCCAGTTATGCCATGATAAGAGTTTGACAAACGTAATGCTCAACTTCACACAGCCATATGCAACATCTACAATAAAACAGAACTTAGGGGTTAAGGGATAAAAACATCTATTGCAGCCTTGCAGACTGGCTTCAAAATAAAATGGTTTTTCTAGGGAGAATGAGAATCACAGAGAGAAACCAAAAACCAATAGAACCTTACACATGACTAAATTATTGAAGAAGCATAATAAATGTCCTCCAACTACAAAGTTATTTCAAAACATTGGGTCACTCTCAGTAAATGTCACTGGCAGCCTGATTTTTCAGAAGGAGGTACATGTATCTTCACCATCCAAGTTGCTTTCCAAAGCAGTGGAATGGGGAACAAACAAATGCTTTGACTTGAAATGAAGCATAGTTCCACTACATGTTACTATGTATTTGCAACTTTACAACTTGTTACTTATTTTCCACAGTTTAATCTCCTCAGCCACAAAAAGTGATTGACAAATGAACTCTTGGCAGAAGGGAATTGCTACAGAACTGCAACTCAGTTACCCAGTTGGAGAAAAACTTCTTGAATGAGCACACAAAGTTAAGCTGTTTGCTAAAATCCTGCTTTTGACCCTGCACACAAATGGCATTCAAGACCTCGTTCCTTTTCCATCTTTGTGTTAAAACCTCTCAGCCTACTTGCTCCTCTATGAAGAAATACCTAGCTTGTACTTTGCTGTCTCACAAGCTATGATAAATTCCCCTTTCCACTCTATTTCCTTGAGAAACTGAAAACACGGTATTTTAAAGAACTGTCTTGTCCGTGAAACTCACATGACCAACAAAAAACCCTTTTGCAGGTTCTAAAATATTAATTTCTCAAACTCTCACTCCTCTCACCCCTGTGATCAAGGCTCCATGACTGTGAAAGCTGAATTAATATGGGTTCCTATTTTCCTAGACATCCTCCTGCTGCCTTTCACTCCTTTCCTCCCCAGCTGATTCTTGGTCTTTCCTCTTGCCCTGTGACCATCACCCACCTAAGAGTATTGAACAAAGTCAATCACACCTTTCAAACCCCATCCTAAACTTCCCAGCCTCTGGCTTGCTCCCTGCAACTTCACATTAAATATATCTGTATCTGCTAGACTATTAGTTCAGCAGCTCTTCTTAATATCTATTGTCAAAATTTGTATTTCTAACAGGGCAGTATCATTTAGCATGGCCATTTATGAATGTGTATTCACAAATACATGAACATTTTTGATCCTGTTTTAATTTACTCTTAATTTTAAAGCTTCTGTAAAAGCAATTTTATATTTAGCAAAGCACCATTCTCAAATAACATATTACTCAAACAGTACTAAAATGCAAATATTCCTCTAAAGATAGGTGAGAAAAAGTCATTTTTCCCGGCAGATGAACAGTGAACACTTTTCACACAGAAGCTCACAGAACTTCATGAAACTGATCTCTATGTTAAAGGATACAACAATATTATAATGAATTAAGGTTTGTGACTTTTGTTTTAGAAATTTACTACCTTGCAGACCTAAATGTTTTAGGACTGTCTCATCTTTTAGACAAGTGAAAATCTGTATTATGGCACTGTACTGAAAGGTAGCGAAAATATATTTTCCTGATATATTACTGAGATAATTAAGAATTTATTTTTTTTGTATACTAATAAAAAGCAAAGGGTGCAAGCTTTAGTATAATCCCCTCAATGCAGCAGTGTTGTAAAGATCAGCAACCAACTACCTATGCCACTCATCAGTTATTCAAATACTTTTCCACACCTGCAATTTGAGAGAGACACACTCAATCTCAGGATCTGAAAAGTTCATTTATTACACACCACTGCTAATATCCACTGTTTTTATGCAAGGCACTCACGGCACACAGAATGAATTTCCCCAGTCATGATGCACCAGAAGTAAATGATGTTGATTTTAGTAAGCATATCATAAAACTATACAGATGGAGCAGTAGCCAATGCTATAGCGTTCACCCAAAGAGCAGACTGCTCTTATCTACTAATAAAAGTAGAACAGCATTTATATTACTTATTCTTCATGTGTCACTTAGTCCTTGTAAATGGAATCCATGTATTAACTCCTAACAGTGGTGTGAGATAGGAAAACAGCAAAATAAAAGCAACTTCAATGTGATTGAAAAGAGATACACAGAAAAAAGGCATTCTATCACATTTTAATTCTTGATACAAAATTAAAGAATTGAGAAAAAAAGCTTAATTTCCTCTAAATTAAAATATTTTCTTTGAACCATATAAATTGTATTTTGTTTTGTTAAAAACCTCAACAAACATTATCTCTGCAGATCCATTATGAATGAAGACCAAGAAGTTTTCAAACCCTTGCACATGTTCTCAAGTTAGGCTGACAATGACCACAAGTTCCATGCAAATTTTGCGTTAGCATTTGTTCTGAAAACTCTTCTGCAGTGACAATTCTCAGAGCACAAGGCTGCCTAACTCAACCTGCACAATTCCTTGGCTAAACAAAAAAAAAAACAAAAAAAAAAATCAATCACGAAGTTACCCACACAGATAATCCAATACTTGAGATTTGTCTTTCCAGATGAAGGCTGAGCAATAGAAATGTTTCTAAGGAGCATTTTAAGATATCATGTAGTAGTATTTTGCCCAGAACTAACTCTCTCCATGAACCTAATTCAGTAGAGAAGCAGAGGTTCAACATCCAGCCAAGGACACGCTAAAACACAGCTCAACACAGACATGGAAATAACACATCCCTGACACAACACTGTTCTGGATCATTAAAATATCTGCAATTCCCTACAACACCTCAGTTATCCCTATTAAACATTACCTTTTCATGAATTTCTTGTGTAGACTGAGCATCACAAAATGCCACTGTGGCTACATCCTTCAGAATAGGCATTTCTACTGTACAGTCCCTGCCATCCAGCAATGCTACCAAAGGGCGCGGGTGCATGGGCCCATTCATGATCGGAGGTCGAATGCCTGCAAAGAAACACAGAAGTCTTGTTATTCAGGCCATGCAAATGCGATTAAAAATAGGTTATAGCTAGTCTCATTTATTCTGATGGCAGAAAAAAGATTTCAAGGACTGAAGCTAATAAAACAGGAACAAGTTTACACTCAGCTGTCAACCGAACACAGAAGACGTTACAAAGAAATTCCATGGTGGTTCAGAAACTTTGAAAGATGGATAAAACTGCTGAGAGAATAGTATACTTGTTTCTTAAAGATACATCCTTACTGCACTAATAAGAAGTGCCTGTGCAACCTTATTTAACCCTTAGGTTTTGATTGGATTCCACACCTTTGTGAGCTCTAGAAGGAGTGAGAAATATCTTGCCCAGACTTGCAAGAAGAGTGGGGCTTATGGAGTATCATAAGCAACTCAGTGAGGATTTGAGCATTCAATTTACATATATAATGATGATTCTGCTGAGACTAAAATTTAACTTAAAAAAGCCTACAACAGCAAAATTTTCCATTTACTCAGGATCCAGTGTCCAAGTTTATAGGCAAAGTGCTGATCTATGTAAGTCTGCTTAGACTTAAAAAGTTTTACCAAACAGTTCTACATAGCTTAGTCAAACACATCATACTTAATCCACCACTGGAAACTCTTAGAAAACATGGGAAAAAAGTCTGTCCCTAAATCAACGTCACACTCTGAGCACTGTGGATTGACAGAAATTCATGTCAAATATTTGGGAGAAGGAAAATCAGTCCAAACTAAAGACTTAATTTATATCCTCTTTACAGAGTCTGGATATGAAAAGTACTCTGTAAGATATTTAGAGAGCATCTCTTTAACAATACAGATGCTATAAATACACAGAAGTACTCAAGGGAATAATAATAGACCATTACATTTACAAAAAGTAGTTAAGCATGGGTGGGAAAAAGGACTTCCTGAGGAGATAATGAAAAGCGAAACAAAGAGTAAAACAATCTTTTTCCCTCTTTCAAAATAGGAAGTTTTAAGCACTGCAAAGTGATTCATGTCAGATATTTCTTGTATACAAATTTTAACATTTATTTTTGTTGCAGTGTGAATTTTAAATCATTGCTTATTTGATAATCCAAGTTAGTCCAACACCAATGCAAATGACTAAGGCACCTCAGTTAACTCCTACAAGCAATTCCTGCATCTTAAGTCCCAGCCTGTGTCAAAAAGCAAGTCCTGAAAGACTGTTTTCTGCATTTCAAATGGATGGAAAATCAGCAGAATCCCAGCTGTACAAGGTATCTGGGGAAGAAAACCAGCTGCTGGGAAGAGATTTTCACAACTCAACAAAAACAGCACATAACTTCCCCCTGGGACCAGCCTCAGGCCTGGGGCTGAAGGACAGCTCCAGAGACTGTTGCCCTCACAGTCTCTCTCAATAGCCTAGCCTGAACCCAAAATTCCATGCCCACTCCTAACCAACTCAGGATAGCTCAGTACCTCTATAATCTGGCATTTAAATTCTTTACCTATTCAAACAGTTTTTACACCTGAAGACAAGAGAACAACAGTCACTACACTTGGTTTCTTTTCTGTTCTACTTCCAGCATCTCCCCACATCTGATGATACCAATGGACTGACTCTGCAGTACTCTTACTATTTTTCAGATGGGAAAAAATACCCACCAGCAAAGTTGCCCATGGAAATTACACTCTGCTGCAAAAACACCCACTCCTAATCTCTACTATGATATACAAGCTTAGAAATGCTTCTGGCACACATTATTTCAGTAATATTCAGTCACCAAACAAACGGGAGACATTAATCTGTTTTTTTTTAAAACTGTGCATCTCGAGAGCGTTGTATTGATACTCATTTGAACCAAAAATGGTCACATAACCCTCATAACAGACATTTTTAGTAAATGTACTACATACTAGTAATGTGGTACAGGACACAAACACTAGAATATACAACATAAAAGTACTTACATTATTAATGGAACAATTCTACCCTTTAATAGAAATTTAATTATACAACTCTACATTAAATTTACTTAAAAACATCCTAGAATAAAGCATGCTACAGAATTGTTCACATTTTTAAAAAAATAGTATATATAACAGCACTAAAAAAATGCAATTATATCTAGAAACAAATGCAAAAATGACATTGCATGACCTCTTCATTTCGCTAAGGGTAACTGTGCTCACTCAACAACCGAAATGTTATGGTCATGGTCTTGTCAGTACAGCAAAGCCAGAATTTCAGTAAGAAGTCTGAAAGCTAGCTAAAATAAACAAACAAACAAACAAACAACAACAAAAATAACACCCCAAAACAACAAACCCAGAGAACTTCAATACCGAAGTTGTTGCAGATGAATGAGGAAAAATATGGCAGAGGTGATTCCCTCAGAGCTACAACTAAAGCACCTCAGTCAACAGCAGAGCACATAGTCCAAACTGAAAACAGTTTGGAATAAAAAAAAAAATAAGATTAAAAACTCTTACTTCTAAGGAACACTTTTTGACTAGAGCTATCTCAAAAAATCATGAAATGTTACAGCACTTAAACAGAGCCCTTTCAGATAATGATTTCTCTAAAATACATAAAGGTATGGTCTGTTTTTCCCCTTATGTCAGTATATCTAAGATTTCAATCAAGTTGCTTGTGCACTGTTGGGGCTAAGGGAATGCCAGACCAAGCCCCAAAGCATAGGAACAGAAGTCAAAAAACAACCAGAAGGACAAACCCTCCTTGAGAGATTTTAAGGCTTTTGTTAAGAATCCACAGAACTCAAATACATCAGTGACCTTGACCATGAAAAACCCTACAAACCTTTGCTTGCCAAAATCCTTTCTGAACTTCAGCACAGGCTTCCTGTTGCACAATCTTTCTGCCTAAATATCCTGCCACTGAATGGCAGGCAGTAATTCCCCCCCTTAAATTTACTTACAGGAACTTCATCACAGTGGCAGTCACTATTTAAAGTTCACATTTGGGAAGACATGGCTTCACTATGAATCAGAACCTTTTGAACAAAAAACTTCCTTTTCCACCATTTAGATACATTTTGCCTGGTTTTTATCTAGAAATGTCACACTGCCCCTCGCCTTTGGCTTTGCAGGAGACCCTCAGAGAGGCAGCAGAAAACACCATGTATTTAAGAGCAGTATCTTCCATGCCTGCATTTACAGTGACTAATGCAACTCTGTGCCACAGAGAAGTGACTGTAAAGTGGTCAGAAGTGACAATCAACACGACAAACATGAAACTGATTTAAAAAGATAATTTCACTTAGCTGGCTTATTTTAAGTATTATGGTACAGCATTTCACATTATACAGATAACAAAAATTATACCATCCACCCCCACATCCTATAACCTTTGTTATGGGAAAACAGTCTCAGTTTATCCTAACTCAAGACTTTCAGGAACCCCTACCAACCTGACATTTCTTAATCTGAGCTTGATTTCCAGGGTCATGAATCGATTTCTCAATGCTTTACAATCTTCAGTATTCTGAGGCAAAATAGCAGCCTGTCATTCCATCCTCATTTCCATGTCTTTAATTTTTCTTGCAGCCTCCTGTAATCTTGAACCAAAGCTTTTAAACTTCTTATCCACTGCAACCTCTGTAGCCTGGATGGTGTTCAAATTTTTACTAAAAATTAAACACAAACAATACATTAAAACAACATTAAGGGTCTGACTCGTGCTCACAGAATGCAGGAAACTCGAAGTTAAAGCTTCTCACTGCATCTGTACCCTTTCCCCTACGGCTGCTGGATTTCCACCACACCTGCTGTGCTGCCACTGGCCATTAACATTCCAGGGAAACCAGTGGAGTGTTAAGACACACTGCACCTTGCTCAGAACAGCAGGTGTATTGCAAATACACCTACCTGGAACAGTCGGCACCACTCACACGGCCAAGGCTTTGCCTGGGTGAGCAGGGATCACTGTGTGTGATCTCTAAAATAGTGTGTAATCTCTAAAATCCCCATACTGGAGGGCCAAGTGCTCCAGTGGGTACCAGAGATGGAGTGAGAAGCCTTAACTCTGAACTTGATGCTTTTGCTGGGTTTAAGTCAGGCCCTTAAGGTTATCTAAATGTATTAAAGAAAAAACCTAACACTTTGGCAACAGTTCTAATCCAGCTGTTTGTCTGGGGTTTCTGCCCTGCCCCCATGTGGAAACAATCTGGTGGAGAAGCTCTTATCCCAGT
Organism: Certhia americana; assembly: GCA_018697195.1. NCBI lineage: Eukaryota > Metazoa > Chordata > Aves > Passeriformes > Certhiidae > Certhia > Certhia americana. Next base: position 59,900,063 of record CM031860.1, on the reverse strand, counting down.
AACAGCTACTGTGCCAGTGGCTGCTGGAATTTTTCTAAATTAATACCAGGTATAAGGTGCAGAGACAGACAGAGCAGCTGTCCTTAGGCAGCAGCTATTCACCATGTGGCTCACAGCACAGTGCTTTGCACAGCTGCAGGCTGAACTAGCTCTTCTGGAAAAAAAAAAAAAAAACCAAAAAAACTATCAAAACCTTATTCTATTCCAGCTCTTATGGAAATAAACTTGGGAATTGAAAAAACAGTTTTCAGCTGAAGAATCTGAGAGAAGGCCAGCCCTGTGCACAACTGACTGTGGGTCCCACAAACAAGGGGATTAATGAGCTCATCATCCAGCTTTGCAATCAAAACAGGAATGGAAGGGCCATGAATTATTTTACCTCCACACCTTTGACAGCATGGGGACTTCCAAGTGATCAGACCAACCTCAGCATAAGATGTACTTTTTTTTTAAACTGGGAAGAAGCTACCTAAACAGGGTAGTGTCCTCCTCCCTCCCAAATCCAATCTGCATCTCCTGCTCCTTAAACAAAGGTGCATTGTTTGTGCTATACTCCAATGCCATTAGGCATACTCAGGACTGCAGGGTAAGAAAGCTCTCCCTGACATAATCCAGGCTATTAAAATGTATTTTAAACTTTTTGCAAAACAACTTTTTATTTTATGGTATGAACTGAGAGTAACTGAAGCAATCGCTTTGCCCAAATACCAGAGATTTCAAAGTAGGCTGCCACAGTTTATTGACAAATGTACTGAAATGCAAAGCTATCAAGATTAATGATGAACAATGTCATTTTCACATTTTTCTACTGCTGATTATTGTAACATCATTAGGCTGAGGAGTGTCTCATGTAAGACATACATGTTATAAGTAAAGGACACTGTCAGGTTTGTAGGCCCAAAACTTGACCTACCTTTCATTTCCTTAAATCTGTTTGCAAAGTCCATGTAATTCTTTAAATGTGTTTTTCTTTTTTCAAAACAAATGCTTCAATTCTTTTTTTCTGAAAAATACATCAATGCCAAAAAGCACAACACTTATCAGTAACCCTATAATCACAAACCAACAGGCAAATGAAATGAAGGAGAGCAGCCTGGCAAGAAACTTTTCCTGTCACTGGGGATTCTTTCAAGTGCAAAAATTAAATAAGGAAGAAAAATCCCTTGACAATGTCCCTTTCAAAGAATTTGTGGTAAAAAATTTCTTTTGTACACTGTAAAACATTGAAATGATTTACTTCTTTAACAAAATGCAAACTACTGAAAAATCTCATCAATATTTACAAACACAAGACCTGAAAATGACAGGTTGGACATTCAACTAATTTATAGTCTCATACATGTATCATGAGAGTAACCCCTTTGGCATTTACCTTTATTTTATATTCTTAGCTAGGTGTAAATTCAGTGAGAGCTGTCACTTATTTACCATAAACCCTCACAAAAATTTGCATTATTTTCAAAAATAAATGCAAATATTAATTCAAGGAAAGAATGAGTTGTCAAAATAAAAAATATCCTACCCATAACAAAAACACAGAACCTGTTATGAATTAGATTTGCCAATATGCACTATTAAAATTCCTAGAAACCCCATACTTTAAAAACATATTTTAAGGTTCCTGACCTATCATGCATTTTTGCATTTCAGACTGTTTTGGCAGACTCATTGTTTTGTGCACCATGAACTCAAGTTCAAGACTGAGATTCAAGGTAGAGCAAAACTCTCAACAGCAGTCAATTAGAAGTAAAATTTAAAATACAACTCAGGTAAAAGAATCAGTGAAATGGATGCAAGGGAAAAAAGAGCATTTATCATCCTTTAGTATTTTGATATTCAGCATATTTAGATGCTGAATATGCAACACAAAAATCTCATGATTCCACCAGAATCTGAGCCAACACTTTTTGCTGCTGCCTTCAAGATGAGCAGGATGCAATTTCCTATGATTTGGGATGCAGGATTGGAGGAAGGCACAGGGGAGAATACTTTTAAATAAAGAACACCAACAAGGGACAAAAAAATGACAAAAAAGTCACCCTCAGAAGGCTGAATTATGTAGCAGAGTAAATGTAATTTCCTTCTTTTCTCATCTCATTTAATGCTTCTAACTATATTTCCTAAGATTTTAGGAACCTGCTGCAAGGCTTATTAAAATTTAGAGGAACAATCCCAAACTGCTTTTCAAAGTAACATGATGGACTTCACAGTACACAAAAGCAAAGTGAGTATAAGCTGCACTGAAAGCACACGTGCAGCCCCTCTGCAAGCCCCCAGGGCTCAGAGGTTAACACTGAGCACTCTGGGACTTTACTGGATGAATACTGCTGCTATCTATGCTTTTTTATTTACCTGAACTCAGTAAGAACAGGTCATCTTCCTTCTTTTCTTTTTAATTTGCAAGAGACCAAAACAAAAATAAAAAACACAAGTGGTTTCCTGTGCTGTGTTGACCCAGTGATGTGCAGAGCAGTCACACCCACCCGGCTGTATCCTCCTGTTAATTGTGAAGGTTGAAATGCACCCAGAGCTCTGCAGGACACTCACGGCTCATTCCCTGACACGAAATGTAAACCCAACACCACTACTGTGTAATTACCACCCCGGTCCACAGCCCTCCATGTGTGTAAGATTTCAGCACACATCACATCTTTATTTCCCTATCTGTGAGAAATGAGCCTGGGCACCCAAGCGATCACCGCAGCAGACAAACAATGGCCTCAGCACAAACTATTTGAGACAATTCTCTTGGATGATTTTCCCTTTTGGTACAAGCAAAAAAAAAAAAAAAAAAAAAGCCATGACTTCTATTTAGAAAATTTGGCATTTCCCTGCTGTTACTAGAACCTGATTCATGATTCCTCACTACTTTTCCATACTCACACAGCAAGTAAACTTGTCATTTTCAGGACACTATTCTGACAGCCACGAGGACATGGGGTTTAGCTGTGTTTTTTAAAGGTGATCCCTAACCAGTCCTTTTTTTTTTTTTTTTTTTTTAATCTGGTAATTTTGCTCTTATTTGTCTAACATCTGCCAGTGTGCACACAAAATCCTAAATGCCTGTCAGGGTACAAAAAAACAAACATCCCACAAAGCACATCTTGAAAGCCTTTGATCAGAAATAATGTTCCGTTAAAGAGAAACAAAATAATCTGGCAACATTTTCTATCACTACACAAGTACTTCAAACATCAGTGTGAAGACTGGAAGTATTTCACATCTGTCAAAAAATTACTCAAATTACATATTTGGAGCATGCTGTAAAGATATGCCTAATCTTAACTAATACTTCTCTAAATAAGACTGAAAACAGTATGAATCACACCTATTTAATGTAAAATAAACAAGCAGTAACAGCACTATGCACTATGGTAAAATGTTTTAATTTTCCATCACCATTTAAAAAGCAAAACAAATGACAATATTCAGTAACGACTATGTCAAGTACCAAACCCAGAAAGTCTAAATATCTGCAATTAAACACATAAAACCCAACACTGCAGCAGTGTTGTTTTCAAGTAACAGATATATGAAAGCAAACTCCAGAGAAAGGCAAAGCATCATAAAGGACTGAGATCTTCTTGGATGTGCAACATCTCAGTGCCTGTGCACAGTGAGTATTTACCTGCTTCAAATATTTTTAGCTTTATTAATTAATAAGGAAGGGAAGGATAAATAAATTGGTAACAGTGAAGCCATCCTAGTTGAGTTCACTCACATCAATCTCAGCTTCTGAGAAATTCTGGCTAAGGCTGCCAATTCCTGTTAGTTATTCCACAGGTTTTATGGTGACAGTGGAATGTCCCTGCCCACACACACTGTGGCAAAAGCCATAAAAAACTCCTTGGTCACTTACAGGAATCACTGCAGTGAACGTGGGGCCGGGACCTACAAATTAAGACCCAATGAACTTGAGAATTATGACTCTCAGCAACCACATCTGCCCACAACTATGGACATCAATCTCCCAGTTACTGATGGGGCAGCTTCTCCAAATTACAGAGCTGAAGGCATCAATCAAGCCTGCATTACAGACCTTCCCACAATGCACCATATGCTGGGTATATATCAGAATATATCTCCACTTTCCTCTTCCCTCAGGACAGTGACCATGGAGCTGGCTGATTACAGCATCTGGGGGGTGACCCACCCTAACAAGCTCCCAGCCCCTGGTTTAAAATACAACTGAGCTTACATTTCAGACCATAAACTTTATTGGTGGGTGGGTGCGACTTTAAAAAAAAAAAAAAGGGCAGAAAATTCCTGCTGGCAAACTGGAAAAACAATCTGCTTCAACAATTGCACTAGGAGCAGAATGATTAACTCCCTGAGCCATTCCAGTAACAATAGAGATCATGCCAAGATTTATTAAAACACTTTCCACGGAAGAAGTGGTACTGGAGATTTTTAGGGCAATACTGAGGATAAATAACACCAGCCTAGAACAGAGGGCTGTGCTGCACATGAAGTGCATAAGTGGCCCTTCTGCTCACTCCTTTACACATCTATTCCACAGAAAGCATTGCCCTTCCATTTTAAATCAAGTTATCAGAACTAGCATCTTGGCTGTGAGTTTGATAAAAGTTCAACAGTCACATAATGTTTTTTTAAAATGTAATTCCCTCAAGGAACGAGTCTTGATGCACCCACGACACACGTATTTGAACAATGAAGGAAAAAAGAAAACTAATTTTTTTCCTCTCACCCAAAAATGCTACTCTTATAGCAAGTTATTTTATTCCAGCAGGTTTGGGGACTTTTGCTTGTTTTGCTTTAAACCACTGCCTGAGCTGGAAATATGCTCTGGGAGAAAACACCACTTTTTAGCTTTGTCATTACAACTGCCTTCAGAGTATTAATTTCACATTATGTTTTAAGGACACTGCCAAGAATTTATTACAACATAGAATTTCTGAATGTAGCCTGTGCTAATGGCTATACCCTCTGTGCTTTTCTTGTATTTTAGATGTTGTACAGAATGCTGTTTCTGAGAAAGAAACCAAATAATCCAAGTGGAGCCAACATCAAAGGCTTCCTTTATTCTGATCCCAAACACCGAAAGCAATTTCTCCAACAGCACACCTGTACTTTGACCCAAGAACGTTAAACTACTACCTGGACACTCCTTATTTTCCTTATCAAAAAGTCTGTAGATAAGCAAGTGTGGGGCCTTGGATAACCAAATTATTTTCACAAGGTTTATTATTTTTTTTCTTGAGGTCAGTAGAACACACTCAGATGACACTAAAAATAACAGTAAGTTATTTTTATTTTACATATTGAACACTGACCTCTCCAATTTCTTGGTAACTCCTTAACTGATTTTTATTTTGGGAAAGCATCAAATGTGATGCACTAATCACTCAGCTGAACATCATGATGCTGTGTGTCAGCAATACTTACAGCAAAAAAAACCAAAAAAAAACCAAACAAAAAACCACCAAAACAAAACAAAACAAAAAACAGTGACTTGTTTAGGGATGGGAAGAAGGGAAGAAAGCTGGAAACTTTAACAGACAGCTAAAAACTTAAACAAATATACAAATATACACACTCATATACATAGTCCAGACTGCTAATATGAGCCTAATTAAAATAGGTCAATTCGACACAGTAGTAAGGATTCTGGTAAATGAGGAAAATAAAATCCCTCAAGTTACACTTTATTTAATGTTCTTCTGAAAACCAAAGCAACTCTGACAAACACTGAACCTCTGCAAAGGGCTCCTTAAAGCTTTTTTCCCTCTCCTTTTCTGGCTCCTCCCACAGTCCCTGACCTCAGCTGTTCTCTGTCAATATTAAGAAAATGGCTGATGATGATTACAAACTAGAGAACAGTGTTGTAAAACTGAGAAAATTTGGAATACAGTGAAATCAAAATCCTGCACCTCCCACTAGGGTCCTCTGAAGCTTAAATAATCAAGCTTAAATAAATATTTTTTTCTGAAAAGATACTCATTTTGAAGGTAAGCAAACAGGATGCATAAAAAATGACAAGCTCACTGAGAACCAGCCAGTAACAACAGTCAAAGCGCCAAATAAAACAGGCAGTTTAAGTCAAAAGCTGGGTTTATGTTATCATGTTACATTTAATCATAATATAACCAAAGCACATGATGTAAGAGAGCTGTTCTACTGAGCTTTTCTTCAAGTAGAAATCTGAGTTTCAATTACAAAGGCTCTGGTCTCAACATCACAGTTAAAGCTGCACAGAAAAACAGTTCAAATTGGGAGTTATTTCCATGACTTGATGAGAAGCAAAATATTTCTTCCCACACATACCACATGCTGAAGGGGTTTAGGGCAGGTCTTAAGATCTTTCTGATGGTGAAAAGCCATAAGTGTTTAAAAATGACCTATATTTGCATTTTTTTACTAGGCTTTATAGTTTCTTTTAGTCTCTGTAGTTTAGCCATTTTCAACTAGTCTGTTCACATGCACTAAAATGCTTTGCAGATAATTATAAATTTTTCAGGGCACTAATCATGTTCTGTCTCTAAATTGCATAAAACATTTATCAGTGCTAAAAAACATCAGTTACAGAGCAAGTATCATAAAAGAAATTACTGAATCCATTATTAAGAGTTAGAGAATCTTAAGGCAAAAGGGTACTCATCATTCTTGGCATGGATTTATTGCCATGTTCTCTCTCTGACTGCGTATTTTTGGTGTGATCAAGCATTTGTATTTTGGAAAATGCATTCACTATTACATTTCTCTGTAAATACAGTTAACATTACAGTTCATAGTTTTATTCTAGCCTGTGTGTTTTAGCATAAAAACAAACTTGCTCCAGCTCGTGTGTCCGCCAATGTGCAGGCAGAGACATTTACAAAATCTGCCCACGGCACATCTGTGCGTCACACAAATGTCATCTCCCCCTCTCACAGTGACAGCCTTAGACTTCTGCAGTGACACACTTTGTGAAAAACAGACAATTACAAAAAATGGACCCCTTCTGAAACAAAATACAGACTGACAACAGTCGGAGAAGCAATTACATTGGCCTGGTTTCCATGTGATTGGATACAGTAAAAAAAAAACCAAACCCAAAAGTAAGAAACCTTACTCTGATTTTTCTACGTTTTTGAAACCAGAAACAAGAGGGATGTCAGTAGCAGGATAAACAGCAGTGTGCTGAAAAGCTGCAGGAGCACTCTATTTCTGCAAGCCAACAGGAAACACATTACTTGGAATTTTATCATTCAAAGATAATCAAACCATCACTGAGTTCACACAAAGTAAATCTGAAACTCATTCTGTTGTTCAGAAAGTGGACACGGCACAGGGAAAGATGCTGGAAAACAAGTTTAACTGCTTCCTACTGGCTGTGATTTCTGAAAAATTGGGAGAAAATGACAGCTGAGAGCTTTCCCAGCAACAGCCATCAGATAACTCCCAGAAACCAAGGAACCATTATGACTATTTTCCAGAATATCACAGAAGAACAGTAAATTTGAATCCCCAAACTTGGGATTGAGACAGAGTAACAGGTCTTCACAACACATTATTTTCCCTGTTTTCTGGATATAAAGCAAACCAAATTTTTGCACGTGTATCACTGCAATAGTAAAAACCAGAAGTTATTAGTTCTGCTCCCTAACTTTGGTTATAGCCACTCTCCTTTTGCTAAATAGGTATTTTGACAGTATAACAATTATTTCAGAAGAAGCTATAGCTTTTAAAACATTTTCATCCATCTTTGCACTCTTTCTGTCCCTCTGGCTCAGGACTGTCACCCTAGTTACAAAATGAAGATGAAAAACAAGAGCTGAGAATAACAAATGAAACCTGAAAAATAACTCTTTGTGATGAGAATTGTACACCCATGAGTAGCCCAGATGAGAGTCATTTATTTCATCTGCACTGTAAACCAGATTAAAATAAAGTATATTAAACCAGTAATTAGAGGTGCTGGTCAATGAAGTAAATGCTTTAAGAAACTCCACCTGTGCTCTTTTTCTTTGAATAATCAATTAGCTTTGCTTCCTTATGAAGTCTACACCATCAAAATACATTGTGAAATGTAACCCTAGGGCTGAGATAAAATTCTTAATTTAATCAGAACTATCCCTTACAGCTTATATTAAATACTTTACATAAAGATAATTAAACATTTATATCAAAAATATTTAAAGGACAACATGATCAGTAGCTTAATTCGCTGGGAGGTCTAACAGCAGAATATGGGAGAGCTTTCCACCATACAGGAAGGAAGCCTTGGATTTCTGGGAGTAGTTTACCCATCTCTGGATAAATCAATTTGAGAAGGGGCTCCAGCCACACTCAGCATCTGGTTAAAGAATGAAAAATATGTAAGAAGAGGCTGTGCTGGTTACTGAAAGTTTAGTTCCAGAAAGAATAAGAAAGAAAAGTTCAATCTACACCAGAAACATTATAATTCAGTATGGGAATTAAGTGAATTAATAGTGGGAGTTTTATCCCATTGTGGTTCTCTGCAGCCCTTCCTGGACAGAAGTGCCATCAAGCATTGCAGGGAGGGATGGGGAGGGGAAAAAATCAGTTTAGTGCATCCTGTCACCAGTTACTCTGCAGTATACCAAGACTGGTGTGGGACCCATTTGCTTTTTCAACAGTGTTGAGAGAATGAGGGTGAGGGGTTGAAAGGAGGAAGGAATGATGAGATAGTGTCACACAGGAAGCATCAAGGCCCAACTTCTTTCCACAGCTGCATCATGATTATAGTGAAAATCTGGTCTGTAAACTGCTGTAAAAAGCCCTCATCTACTGTACTAAACTCTCTCAACCTCCACAAAAACCACGGGCAAGAAAGCTCTGAACAGTTTCAGTAGAAGTGTTTGGCATGAAGAGGAATCTTCCTTTTCCACCAATGTTATTAAAAGAAAACATAAAATGCAAAAATATGGGGATTGCACCTAGAGGGACTGGCTTGTTTTATGGTTATTTTTTTTTTTAAACTGTTCAGAGAGAATGAACAATATGGTTGCTGAGTAAAGCCATGACATTCATAACGTAGGACAAGTGACATGAAGAAAATATTTCTGACCTGCAGGTCTGTGATGTCTTCACTGAAATTTGTTAAATGCTGCACAGACTTACAGCTTTGAAATTGAACTGCGTGTACATTAACTTAAGAAAATAAAGAAAAAACAGTTCAGTACTACACCCAAACAGGCCAGATGAACTGACTGTTTATTAAACATGTAAAATAGAGTTATGAGCAGTACCAATTGAATTTATTTGTTTTGCATGCTCCCTAATAAATGGTAAGTGAAACGAAGAGTCTGAAGCCTGGAACAGGATGGAGAAAAATGAGCCAAAGTACATGAATTCAAATCTTATTTTTATTCTGCATATCCAATCTGTTCAAAACTCAGACAAAGGTCTGGAGCTGATAGGAATGAGATTAAATCTCACCCTAAAGAACTTGAAAGCAACTACACTGGAAACAGAAATTCTGCAACTGCTTATAGCAGATCTTAAATGAGATAGTTATCAATAGTTAAAACAGTATTTATTCAGAGAGAGTTCCAAGTCTCTGTAAATGTGAACAAATACTAATAGCCTAACTACTCTCCATGAAGATGTGTGATAGCAGTACCTGTTCTTCTCCAAACACAGTTGCTGCAGGACACCATCACAGCACCAGGGATACTGCTCCAATAACAATCAAAGAAGCCCAGAATGCAACTTTTGACAGTATCGAGGTATTTCAGGAATTTCAAACTCCACTAACTAAAATCACAAAATATTACTGAAATTATTCCCTTACTTTTGTCAATACTGATCAAAGCAAATTGCTAATTTTTTTCCCAGTGAAATGCAGCAAACTCCTGAAAGAAAACAGGGAATTCTGCCAGTAATAAAACAAAACAAAAAAAAAAATTAATGAAACAAAAACTGGGTTGTGTCATTTTGCAATATTAAGAAGTGTTGGGTACTTTTTGAGCTTAAACTAAGTTTTGGTGTTAGTATTTGTTTCACTGTCAAGTTATATGTATTAAAAAAACTTATATGAAATATTCTCTTTCTAACACAGTGCACATGATGCAGTAATTTTTCTTCTTCCTTTAAGAATGCATTTTTCCTTGTAAGACAGAAGGCAAGATAATTTACACTGCATTGGAAAGCATGCACGTATTAATGATGGGGAATGATGAAGAACATAAATAGTTTCCATTTTCACATTCAAAAACAAGTACCTGCAAATTAATGCTAAAAGCAACTGGCCTATAAAGGAGCCCTGTTTCCATGCCAACTGATCACAGAAAGACACATAATTCAACAAAAAAATGAATAACCTACAAAACAAGAAAATAAAGAGCAAGTAGAAGTGCTGGAAATCCAGATCCTGGCCATTCCCAACTATTTTACAAGAATAGCAAAGAACACAACAATTAAATTGCAATTTTAAGACATGAATGGTGTGCAGCTAATGGCACTTTATCATTACAATACTTCTAAAAGCTGTCAGTCTCTAGTCAAGAAAAACAGGATCCAGAACACTTCTATTAAGCAGTGTTCAATTTGTACAATTCTTATGGAGGTCTCACAGTTGGAGGACATGAAAGCACCAAGTTACTTTTCAGTGCACATCCTTCATTAGGATTTTCATTTTCTGTCCTTAAGGCCTTGCTTTGTACCCCACTCACAGAGTTGTTCTGGGGTCCTGCAATCAGCAGAGCTGGTTGCAGAGCAAGGCTGCTGCTACCTGAGTGTTCATTGCAAAATCAGGCACATTAGGATTGAGCAGATATGCATCTGCACACAAGCGGCCATGTGCACGTATTTATCTGATGTAATTAAATTTTTCTATGTGTAGGAGCAAAATTCAACTTCACAGATGATAAAACTGTGCTACCACTAACAGTATTACAGCAAACAAATTCATAGATAAATTTCATACATAAAATCATGGGTTATAAAGTCCACACACATCAATTTCTACATGGACAAACCAGACTTTACTTAAGCAAGGAAATTTAGAAATACTGAATTGACAAAAATGCTACTGATCTAAATATAACTAGTTCCAAGGTACAGACATATACATGCAATAAAACCCGTAGTTTGAGTATATGCTCTTTAAACCTCAAGAAATAAATAACTCCAACTAAAAGGTCCATAAACTCTGTGTTCTAAATGAATACAAGCTAAAGACAGGACAATAAATTTCCATTTCTTAGTACTTTAGCTAAAGCAACAGTGTTTTTCTTTCTATTTAGCTCTTAAAAACGTATTAAAAGTCATTAGAGGCCTAAAACAGATTAAAAAATATGGTTACAGAACCGGAAGCTGGAAACACCACCACTAATGCATTTCAGTCCATTTGAATTTTAATGTTTTGTCGCTTTCTGCATGAGTAGAGAACAGAAAATTACAAGTGCTTGTACCCATCCAACTGACTTCATATTTATGTGAACACAGAGGTTACATGACAATGGGCCTAAACACTGCATGGGAAAATGCAGAGTTCACAGAAAACGATCTTTAGTTTCATTTATGAGCCTCAGCCTGCGTAGGGACTTCAATGACATCAGTGGATGAAAGAAAGTAATTATACAGCCATGTTCCAGCTTATCCAGATAGCATGAAAGATTAAGGGTTTCAGACTTTCTTCCTCTGTCTATTCAGAATTTACTAAGAACTGAATTTTTAGATGTGACAGTTGCTTGCTGCCCTTTTAAACAGGCATTGATTTTTCTAAGAAAAGCTTTGCCCTTTAAGGGTAAAAAAGTGTGTGTAGTGTAGTAGAAAAGATCTAAGCTTAGAAGTTTTTAAGTCATCAAGACGCTTTTTTTTTTTTTTTAATCAAATCCATGCTTACATCACAGCTCAGAAAAAAACCCTAAGCATTCAGCATCTCTGAAATTTTTTCGGTCCCACTACATTTCTCCAACCTTTACCTAAGGCTGGCCACAGGCAATTGACTGCATTTCTGCAGTTCTTGTACAAGCTAAAAAATGACAATTCAGCTGTATGGAGAGGCCAGGATTTCTGCATCTTTCTTCATGTATAAATGATTGCTTTTAGGCTTATACACTAAATTCCTGTGTGGGACCCTTAAAGAAAAAAGCTAATAAAAAGAAAAACCTACACACAGGCTCCAGACACACTGACTATTCCCAGCTGATAAAACTCCATATGGAAAGTCATGTACGTCACAGCAACCTTTGTGGCATGCCGACTCTTCAGAAACTCCTGAAGTACAAAGATATGAACTCCAACAGGAAAAAATCTATTTTAATAAATCCCTTTCAATGTGTAATATTACCAAAGTTACAAAACAGTAGCAGCAACTGCAAGCTGCCTGTGCTGTGGCTGACAGTACCTGCACTCCTGGATCCACGCTTCCCTGACAATTAATTCCTGCTATGTTTTGGAAGGATCAGGAGTGGCAAAGCTGAGTAAGATGAAAGGTCAGTTCAGCTTCTCACACCTTCACCTCTTTTTATCTATTGTCAAAGAATCTCTTCTGTTCTACAAACACCATTCTATTTTTTGGAGCCTTCTGAAAGTCAGTTTTATACTGATGACATCGTTTCACTACCATGGATGAAATCAGCCACAGAGTGCATGGATTTCTCACACAGCACTGCCTTGGGCAAGATCTTAAAAGGCAACAGAGCAGAAGACTCTGTTATTTAAATATGAAGAGAAGAACATAATGAAATAAAGAAAAAATAAATCATTTTCAGCAGACCAGCAACTGGAAGGGAAAACAGCAACAATTTCATGTTCGGCAAGCCTTCTTAGCCTTGGCCAGCACTATCTATTTATATAACTGAAAGAAAGAATGCTGCCCTGAACTTGCCCATTATCCCACAGAAAAGGTATTGTGGGAATGTTAGCTTTTACCTGGCTAACTTCCAGATGCTGGCAGGAAAAAACGCCCTTTTAAATTTTAGTCAACTGAAAAATACTCAACATTCTTCTCATTTTCAAATATTCCAAGTTACACACAAACTAACATAGGCCTTGAACTAAATCCATATAAAATGGTCAAAATAAGAGGATCGACTGCTGTGCAAAAGAAGGAATTGAGGGGTCTCACAGCCAAACCAAACAGCCAGTACTGTATTTCTCAAACCACAGAAGCTTTGCTGAAAGCAGGCACATTTCTAGAATAGCAGAAACGCTTGCAATGTCCATAAGAGCACTTCTGGACAACAAGAACAAGAAAGTGCCATCCCAGTTTCAGGAATGCAGCCTAATGCTGTGATGCTGAGTTGGGAATGTATGATGACCAAGATGTGATTTGAAGCCCACATTCTGTCATACCAGTTAATGAGAGAGAAATGCATCTTGCTATGCATCTAATATCTGCATGGGACCCATGACAGAAACAGCAACACAGAAGAATCACAGAACCATTTAGATTGGAAAAGACCTCCAAGATCATGAAGTCCTACCTGACACTGCCAAGGCCATCATTAAACCATGCCCCAAGTGCCACATCTACATGTCTTTTAAGTATCTCCAAGGACAGTGTCTCTATCACTGCCCTGGGCAGCCTGTTTCAATGCTTGACAACCCTTTCTGTGAAGAGATTTTTCCTAATACCAGTCTAAACTTTATCATCTAGGTGTAAAGATTAGTAAGGTCTCACCTCAGCTTCCTTTTCTCCAGGATTAACAACTGGACACAATTCAGCATTTCAATGGTTTTTTTTGTAGTGAGGGGCCCACAGAAACACAGGATTCAAGGTGTGACCTTACCAGTGCTGAGTACAGAGGGACAATCAGTGCCCTGGTCTTGCTGGCCACACCACTGCTGACACAGCCCAGGATGCCATTGGGCTTCTTGGCCACCTGGGCACATGTTCAGCCACTGCTGACCAGCACCCCCTGGTCCTTTCCCACTGGACACTTTCCACCCACTCTGCCCCCAGCCTGGAGCTGCAGGGGGTTGTTGTGACCCAAAGGCAGGACCTGGCACTTGGCTTTCTTGAACCCCAAACTCACTGATCCATCCTGCCCAGATGTCTCTGCAGAGCCCTCGTGTCAACACTCACACCCAACTCAGAGTCATCTGAGGATTTGCAGAAAGTGCCCTCAATCCCCTCACCCAATCATCAATAAGAACATTAAATGGAATGGTTCTCTGGAGAGAACCAACCACAGTAACTGTGGACTTGAGAAGACCCCAACACAAAATGAGCAAAAATCCCCTTTCTGTTTCAAACAGAAGGCATTTTTCTTGCTCTTTTCCATCTGGCACTTCAAGTAGCTGTCTTTACTTAACAGTCATCTTGAAGTTTTTAATAAGTTGCACAATGTGCAAACTCAAACTGAAAGAAATTATCCCTTACTTCTTCTCTTCTAAAGTTCAACTGTTAAGTAAAAATAGCTTGCAATCATATCTCTGCTCCAAGCCTTTGCTGCTCCCAGCAGGAGCAAGGGTGCTCAGTGCTGACACACCGTCCCCATATTCCAGTGCACAGCACTGCAGCCTCCTCAGTCACCAGTACTCTGCTGGTTCATTTGCATGCCTCTCCTGTCAAGCTAATTGGCAAAATACAACTTCCTGACTCAAATATACAGGAGGGGATTTTGCTGTTTGAAGAGGAAGAGCTTTAATGGTGGAAATTACATTTTTAATTTAGAGAAAGCAAGCCCTTCAGTTACAGTGGAACGTTTTGCACAGTGCTGTGTTCAGTCAAGCCACAGGTTGTCTTTTTAATAAGTGCATTTACCTTAAGCCAGTTCAGAAATGGAAGCTCACTGCCTCCCAAACTGTTTGTGTGTTATAAAACAAGACACAAAAAAGATCGACCAAGCACCTACTCAGAGCACCATCAACTAAAGAATCCTGTTCTAATCTGGTGCCATTTCCAAGAGATCCCAGTACTTTCCCAGGTAAGCTCACCAACATTTACATGCACAGAATGCAGGGCAGGACTGGGGACAGAAAAATTAGGTGAATTATCCCAGGTCACTTCTGAGGTTTCTCACAAATGTGACAACCACCACAGCCACTTGGGACATCTGCTACCACTGCTCTCCTCTCTCCTCCAATTCCCCTGGCAATAATTAGACCACATTTGCCCTGAAAGTCAGTACCTGCCTCTGACTTCAGTGCTCATCTAGTAACCAGAAACTTCTTCTACAATAAAGAAAACAAATGAATAAAAAACCCAAACCAAACAAAAAAAACCAAAAAAAACCCCAAAAAAACAAAACCAAAAACAAACCCAAAAAACCCACAAAAAACCCAAGTAACAAGAAAAAAAGCCCCAAAAATAAACCCCAACTTCAGGAAGGTGATTGAGTTCTCATGTAGGACATTAAATTCCTAACACAGGTCCTTCAGCGATATTCCTTTCATAGAGGTACAAATCCCACACAAAGCAGCTGTATTTATGCTCAAGTGTGCTTCAAAACTAGAACACACACGCCTAACAATGTCATTGCAAAGTACAAAGTAATTTGGTTTTCCTGATTCCTAAATATCTTAATGCAAATGCGAAATAAGCTTAGTACACTTAGTCCCACTTTACTTACTTAAAAAAGAGTTCAAACAGGCTTGCACTACCTTTAACTAACTTGATTTAAAATCATACTTAAGTAAATGCAAGCAGTTTCCCAGGTATTATATGGCTTATTCATGGACTACTTCTTTCACTCTTCACTCCTGTGATCAAAGATATCTTAGATGTAACAGGTGAGGTTATTTACTATTTATAAAAACAACCACTGTTTAATCTTCTCTTTAGAATTAGTCTTCTAAAATGAAAAATAATTTTTATTAAATCTCTTTGAAAATCTGAGAGAGAAGTAGATGATTCTGGACATCATTTTCTTCTGCACAAAAAGAAGAAAAATCCCCTCCTGCCAATAAATCTTTAGAGCACTTCAATAGCTGCTGGAATTGCATAAACCACACTTTGGAATATTCATCATCTCTACCAGACAGTATCCCCAGGACAGCAAAAAAACCCAAACTTCATTTTCAGTTTCTTGGGAGGCTTTTTCCCCCTTGACTGTGGGTCTAAGAAAATAGTTTCTATCTATGTATTTTTAACAGATTTTTTAATTTTTTTTTTTTTTTTTTTTTAAACAAAGCCACCAAGCTTGGAAAAATCACTAACAGAATTTAACAGACTTAAAAAAACAGTTCAGAGGAAAGATGGTAGCAAAGTTATGAAAATCAATGCAGAACTACAATATTCACAGTACTTCAAGTTCCCAATTACCGGCTCCATGCAAGACACTCTTTTGTACTTCCTTTATTCACAGGACTAAGAAAATAAGACTCATGATTTTGGAGAGTTCCCATAATCCTGAGTCTTTAAACTGAGTGGCAGAACTCGTTCCTCAACAGCAAGTAATGAAACAAACCAATCTTTGAACAAAATTTTAGCGGAAGTGTTATCCTGCAATAACTCGGGTTTAATGTGGAGGATGAAGCCAGAATCCTTTCCATTTGTGAGCCCACTCCAATCCCATCGATACCAACCAGAAGCTGAATAATTAAATGTCCTGCAGGATCCAAAACTGCTGACAGGAATAGTTGTGCCTGCAGCTTGCTGTTCTCCTAATTCCTACTAAAAACCCTTTACATTTCCTTCTCTAAGGAGATGGTTCTCACTGCTGAATACACAATGCTGGTTTTAAATTTTAGATGGTTGTAAGATTGTCACGAGACAAATGCCAGGAGTATTTGCCCACCTCTCTATTTACAGTAAGAAGGAAAATCATCTGGATTCAAGGATTCAAAACATGAGATCTTTCAAACAAAGGCATGGTAAGAGAAAGCCTTGAACAGAAGTCTGCCAAATACAAACAACATACATAACCAGACCCAAAAGGCAATGTATTGTGAAACACTTCAAAACCATACAATACTATAGGAATTAAGTAAACTTTAAGCTCCCCTGCTATACTCTCGTCATAGCTAATTTGCCATTTCCTGTACGCTCAGTACTAACAGCACAATGGAGCCTCTATTATGGGCCTCCTCCCACAAGCTTTCAAAAAATGCAAGACATTCTTTTTATCTAGACTGGTGTGGCTAAAATACATCGAGCTCTACATAGATAAATGGTCATTTTAGACACTGCTTCTGCTCATAAAAATAAAAAACAAAAATGTGCTGCCTGGTGGTGCTGAGTTTCAAATTCACAGAGGAGCCATGCTGTGGTGGCTAAACTGCTGACCACGGATCTCAGGCAGGGTAGATTCAGAAGCCACTTTAGTTTTAGGGTAACAAGAGAAGATTCCACATTGAGAACGCTCTGCAAATTCAACACAAATTAGCTTTGAGAGTCTCAGAGGAGCTGAAAAAATGAATGAAAATTTGACAGAATTCATGAGAAAAAGCAACTGCAGCATTCACTGCAAATCTTGATTGAGGGTGAAGGTAGTAAGTCCTTTAGGTGCAAGTAACTAGTTTATGGAGGCACTCAAAATTGATAATGCATACTTTTTATCTTAAAGGATCCTGAAAGCTAACACAAACCAACCAAAATGAACAAGACTTTCTGCTGGTAGCAGAAACAAAAGACAGTAATCCTGGCACAGGACAGGCTGGGAAAAAAGCACAACCAGCACAGACAGACTTTCTGTATGCAGGAGAGAACTTGATGGGGATGCAAAATAAAACCTAAAATGCTACACCTTAATGGCCTTTCTTAGTCAAAAAATAATGTTAAAATGGAATTAGCTGCCCAGTTCCAGTCAGCATGGGAACACACACATACAACACTGAATTACTGAAGATCGCTTCTCAGTAACCCTGATTATATGAATGGGAAAATCAACGACATGAGAAAGGCTGTGATACACATAAATACTGTTCACTGAAGCACCAGACACACATTAAGATGGTTGGTAGACCACAAATGTGAAAACGCTCATTACCCGGTTGAAAATAAACAGTTTAACATATCTGGTCCAACACATTAAAGTGAAAAATATTTAAGTATCAGTTTAAGAGTCTGGAGACTGGCTTGTGGTTATCTTCGCTAAACACTTTTGTCCTGCATGACTCTGCAAAGACTGAAGCTACGCACTCAGCAAGAGACAAACTGGCTGCAACTATCTAATAAAATTTGACTCATCTGGGAATTTTGATGAAGTACTCCACACCACTGTTTCTGCTAAGCCATACATTTTCCTTGCAGGATTGAGAGTCCTGCAAATAGGCGAAAAGCAACACCCATTTTGGACTGTTTGGCTTAAAATAGAAGGTTAATTCTGAAAATCCATATTCAGGTAAAAATACCATAGAAGCCCATGGAAACTTTGCAATTTTAATTTAAAGGTACAGGGATCTGCATCAATGGCACAGTCTCTACCATCTGTCAGCCCCCAGCAGCAGCCCTTGCTGACTGTAAGTCTGACTAAGAGCTGCCTGGGGCAGCTCTCTCTTCCTACAAACCCTCCTGCACATCAGCCCAATCCAATTGGAGAGCACACATCCTGGTACAGCTCCTTTCTGGCTCATTCTCCCAACTTCTGACTCACCCAAGTGCTATGATGACATTTTACAGAGCGAAAAAAAATCTATGTGTAGTAGCAGATGATGAAAATTCCCTGCAGTGCTGCTTCTCCCCTGGCTCATTTCTGAGCTCTGCCTGGCCAGTGCACTGTCCGAGCATGCTGCAGGATATTCATTCCTCTGCCTGGCCAGGCACACGGGGCTTGGTGGTGTATCCTCTGCATGCTCCTGCTAGAAGACAGGAATACAGCTTGATGGGAGTGTGCAGCAGGGACAGCCTTGGAGAATCCCATTTGCCATTCCTGCTGTCATCACGTGGCAGCCACGGGCTAATTGCTATTGATCATATTTGGAGGGTGGGAGAGAAGAACAACCTGCCACATGGCAGCAGCAACAGCAACGAGCCCAGCTTCCAGAGGCTCTGACATGAGCAAAACTGAAAGTAGGACCACTCTCTTCTGCTGCTCCAGGAGCTCAGCTTTCCTAAATCACTGTCTGCTGTGGTTAGACCCTGCTGTGACTGTCCAATAACCTGTGGGTGAGGGCCTACGCCCCTTCTGCACAAGACCAGACACACTCAGGTGAACATGCACAACACTGGGCTGCCCACCATGGCTTCCCCAGTTACAGACATTTCTCACTTCGGAAGGTCACACGTGAATCAAGGACAGAAGGTGCCAAAGCAATGCCTGCTTTGAAAGGCAGCAAAAGTCACGCTCTTGTCATGCTCTGCGTGGCAGTGTGAGAATCCATTGCTATTAAAGCTTTCAGTACATCCCAGGGGGACAGAACTCCCACCCCCCTCATCACAGGGTGTGCCTGTGTCCCACAGCAGAAGATGGAATCTATCAAAGAATATTGGTGCTGTTGAGGAAGACTGTAAGAGCATATCCAACAATACAGAGTTTGGGCTGCACACAGGAATCTGGAACTGAGACTCGAGTCAAGTAAGAAATGTTTCCCTGCTTCCTTCCTTGTTTTTTTTTTTTTTATGAGTTGGCACCAGAGCTCCCCTAAATAGACCAAAAGGAGAGGAGGGGTAACGTGGTGAGCTCTGGCACACAGGCAGAAAGCGTGAACAACTTTCACTGCAGACTTATGTAACTTTGCTGGTGGTGACACAACTCACTGAAGGGTGGTTTAGGCACAGATAAGCAACATCCACTGACCTGTAAATAGAACTGTTAAAATATGCCTTAAAATACCTCACGTAAAGCAAAATTATATAATCACATTACCTCGTGCTTTAATACTGAGACAACAAAGGCTTCATATGCAACAGAAAAAAAAGCCTTCTATTAATACCTCAACTTCAGAATTAGCTGAACAATTGTCCCCAGTCCCCAGGGCCAGCTTTTTCTGCTTTCTGCAAAGAATCCCTTCTGGCTGACTACCCTGGCAGGTATACTGCAAAGAAGCTCCCTCTAAAAGCCCCTTGAAAAACACAGGTATTAAAAAAAAAATGAAAATGCAAGGATGAGCAATGGTTGTCCAAAAGAAATACCAGCATGAAATATGCTATTGTCTTAACTACACTTAGTTCAAAAATAAAAAAAAAAAAAAACAATGTCAATTTTCAATTATGTTGATTAGACACAAACTGGATAATTTGTAAATAGAATAATAATATAGGAAACATGATACGTTTGAAATGAAGTGACAAAAATATTCCAGAGGAGAGAACAAACTCATTCATAATCTTCCTCAAATATTAATTACTCATTCTGCTAAAGCAAACATAAACACTTTATGCTTTGCACATCAAAAAACAATTAACCTATTCGTCTACGGCACAGATGTTTTTCAGGAGAGGTTCTTCTGAGCAATATATTTTTTGGCGTTTAATTTTACCTCGTGAATTTATTTTTGAAAATTAGTATTTCCTTACTGCTGGAACACCCATAAGGGTAAAGACCCAGGTTAAGGCAGGCATCCATCCCTGGTCTTTGATGGGCAGAGCCTGAGGGTGGGGCTGGGGAATCCAGATCCAGATCCTCCCATCCCGACGCATCACAGATCACAGCTACCAGGCAGCACAAATGAGGGGAGCCCAGGGACTGCCTCCAGCTCCTCGAGAAACCAGATAGATCTCTGGTCATGTTCAAAAACAATCTGAAGTTTTTACCCACTCGAACTGCCAAACCAAAGCCGAAAACCAAAGGGCCCCAAAAGGGTCAAAAAAGTCTCATCTGGGGACTCTCAGCATCTTTTTTGTGCCATGAACCATTTGGGACGCTCACTCCGTTTCTCCTCCCCACAGCACCACCACAGGAGACCACACACCAGTTTCAGCCAGCCAACACTCAGATGCTGCCAGATTCCCAAAACACTCCTGATCATGTTAATCATTTGGGGAGAGGGGCTGAGGATTAATGTGCACTAGAAAAGATCGTGTTGTAATCACAGCTCAGAGATCCTAAACCGCCCACCACAACTGGAAGTGCCGCCGCTCTTCTCCAGTTCTCCCAGAGGAATACTGGCAAGGGAGCAAAGGGTTACATTTCAGCAGGAAATGTTAATTTTGGATTTATCTGCAACGCATGTTTCCCTGATCAATTCACAGATAAAAATGAATCATCATCTTTGCTCTTGAGGCAAGAGGAGAGAACGAGACCCAAAACTACAGCTGGGAATTTGTCTTCCCAAACTGTAAATCCATTGCTCCGCTGCCTGGGAGCGAGAAAGCACGTGCAGCTGAGGAACTGAGGCTAAAGGGCTCTGTACTACAACTTTTATCCTCACCTTAAATTTTAGGACATGTATTAAAAGTGTAACTTCATCTCTACTCTCACACTAAATAAATAATTATGGGGCCAGGAGGTGAGGGAGCCTCAGAGGAGGCTGCTATTCTGCTGCACTGCCAACTGCTCTGGGATTTGAAAGCTTGACACATGCTGGAGTATCACCTCATCAATGTTCCCAGCTGGCTTGGGAGGCAAAAACCTGACTACTACTCTTAAAGGCGGGTCTCTCACACACACACGAGCAGCCAAGCGCTCCAGCTAAGCTTCAAGAAATACAGTTATTACAAATGTATGGTACATAAGCCAAAACAAAATGGCAACAAGCACTTTTAGCCCAAAATGTCAGCACAGTTTCAAGTTTAGTGTTGTACATCACATATTAAAGATTTATTAAATTAAAGATCATGTTGCTTCTCAGCATCTTTGCTTAAAAGACATTAAAATCTGTGCCTTTCTACACACTTACTGCTGTTCAAACTGTTTTCTGGTAAAATAAGCTTTTTTACTTTTTTTTTTATATTTACAGTATTCATGTAAAAAAGGCACTTCAGGAGAATGTCAGTTTTCTCCCCAAAAGGGATGACCCAGCCTAGTCAGTGATCTACAGTAGATGTTCTTATTTGATAACAAGAGATTGACTTTATGTTTGAAAACGTTGGCAAGTGCACTACTGTATCTGTATGATAACACTTCAGAATCTGCAGCCCAATCCTAATCTCTCAGATCACACTTTTGGCTAAGAGCTGCAACCCACTCTGTTTACACTGCAAATAAAACAATAGCTCTCAGAAACAGAGAGATTAATAAATTGAAGGATCACACATTTTTAACAAAGGGCAGACACTATTTTATCTTTATGATGCAGAAGGACAAGTCAAGAGGTAACCAAACTGACAAGCATAAGGGCACTTGTAATTTGTTTTATCATGCTATCAGAACTCCACAGGATGACAAAGTATCTCAGCATATACAATATTTACGATGAGGAGCTTTCTACACCTAGTGCACTGTGTGCTCAGAAGCTGCACGCTCCAGCTATTCCTTAACTACAAATGACAACACTCAACTGCAAAATTCACAAAGGTGACTGGAGTAGTTTCATTTCAAAATAGCAGTTTCATTGACTAAACTCTTCCACTGAGCATGACTACAGCAGTTCTCAGGATTATTACTATTTTATTTGCCAATTCAATAATGAAATAACACATGATGGAGAAACACTGAATCTCTGTTATTTGGGGGGGGTATGGGGGGTGTTTACAGAAGGACAGAGAGCACACACTGACTCTGCACTGATTTACACCCTCAATGCCATCAAACAAACACAGAGAAACTAAATTCACGTCCCAAGTGCTATTTTATATTAACAAAGACAAAAATGAGGGAACAATTTAACTCTCCTGCCTTCTCTCATCTGTTTATGAATTGCAGCCACCCCATAAATACCCATTTTGTGTTCAGGCTGGAAAAGAGGCAGGTTGGGGGCAGAGGATTGTTTGTTTCCTTTCGGTCTGATATACACCAGTGAATTGCCAATGGGCAAAATATTTTGTCACTACCTCACTCTGGGGATGGCTTACATAATAATAAACTGAAGGGAATGCTATTTGTCAAACATTAAGGAATTCCAATATTGAAATCTTGCTGCCTTTGGGGGTCAATAAAGAGCAACATTATAAAATACACTAAAGTTAGCAGTTTGGGCTGCTAATTTTACATGCCTGCTTCACCAACGCACAGCTAAAAATAGATAAAACAGATATGAGCACAGAACAAAGAGATGCACTGGACAATTATCTTTCTGCTAGCAGTCTAATTTATACTCAGCTGTTTAACCCTTCTTATTCATAAAAGAATCAGATTTTCAAAGTATTACTTAATGTAATCACAATATGAAATTATTAAAGAATGTTTTATTTTTCTCAGTATTTTCTTGCTCCCTAGTAGGACAGAATAATGAGATTTAAAATATTTTAATAAGGGCATCAGGCTACTTGCCAAGGGGCTCGAATACTAAATAAGAATATTTACATCTTTTAAGACCCTGGAGGAGGAATCAGTGCAATGCACTTGAAACACGTACACATATCACAAATATGACAGTAAATTTTAATTCATTGGTAAAGAAAGTACACACTCACTTCAGTTTATTAGGCCTCATTATTTTCAATGAGGCTAAAGGGATGATTAGCTGCTCCAACGTGGCCTAAAAGCAAACATTCTTCCTGATAAGGACAACACTCACTAAAATATAAGGAACTGTGAAATTGTTCAATTTAAGTCACAACACGTGAAATTTTAAAAACCAGCACTGCTAACAATATTTTCTACCATTATTCTGTCCGGTTTGGTCCTATGACTTAAATCCTGACTTTTGAATTTAATTTTTTAGAGGAAAACAAAGCAGCACAGCAGTCTGACTTACATTTACATTGTAAACAGGCTTATTCTATGCTTTATAGTCTTCTTTCGTTAAAATTTGTTTACAAATTATAATGTTTATAAACAGAATCGACATTCTGTCTCCTTATGTCTGGGGGCAGGAAAAAAAAAAAAAAAATCACCTTCAGATTAACATGACAATTTATGCCAGGCAATTCTGGAAGCATATCTGTAACATCACCCTGTGCATATTATTCATGTTCCCTTAAAAAACAACATGCATTAAAAAAAAAAATAAAATAAGAAGAGGGGGAAAGAAAGAAACAGAGAAATTGAGATTTAGGGTGAAGAGCCTTACCTCTGACACACAACCCGTCCGCAGCTCTGCCAAAACCATCCCACCAGCCAGGCCTTAAGCACTTTTTTACAGCAATAAAACGCCGCTTTTAAACTTCCTGTTTATCCAAGCACCGGCCCAGCTTTCCCGCAGCTCGGAGTCACCCCAGCAGCGAGGGGGGGAACCAACACCCGAACCCTCACGAGGGACCCAACACCCCAAATTCCCATGAGACACCCAAAATCCAAATTCACTGAGGACACCCAACACACCAAATTCACATGAGGACACCCAACACCCACATTACCTGAGACACCCAAACACCCCCAAATTTCACTGAGACACCCAACACCCAAATTTCTGACGGACACCCGAAACCCAAATTCTCCGAGACACCCAACACCCCTAAATTCACCCTGAGACACCCAACACCCAAACACCACTGAGGACCCAACACCCCAAATTCCCCATGCAGACACCAAAACCCCCAAATTCTCCTGAGAGACCCAACACCCAAAATTCTCCTGAGACACCAACACTCCAAAGTCTCCTGAGACACCCACACCCCAAATTCTCTGAGAGACCAACACCCCAAATTCTCCGGGAGAGACACCAACACCCCAAATTCTACGGAGAGACCCAACACCCCACAAATTCACCTGAGACAACCCACACCCAAATTCTCCTGAGTGACCAACACCCCGGAACACCTCCCGAGGAACCAACACCCCAAACTCTCCCGGCGCAGCTTTTTAGCGCCCTTTGAGTTTGATAATTCGGGAACGACTCGCACCCCCGCCCTCCGCTCTGGTTTTATTCCCTTTATGCTTCACCCAAACATCCAAAAAGCAGACCACCGGCAACGTTGCGCCGGCGACCGCGGCCGCAGAGCAGCCCCGTGCCGGCGCGCGGGGCCCGGAGCGGCGGGGCGGGCACCACAAAGCGCGGTGGCGGCGGCGGCTCGTGTAGTGGTGTTGTTGGTCGCCTCGTGTGTGTTGTGGGATGTGTGTGTGTGTCCACTCCGCCCCGATCCCCGCCCGCCCAGCACCGCTGGAGGGCAGGCGGATGCGTTACCTAGAGGCAAGACCCTTGTTACAGGAGGTGCGAACTTACCATGGAGGCGCGCGCTCCGGCGCGGGCCGCCCCGAGGGGAGGAGGAGGAGGAAGAGGAGGAGGAAGAGGAGGATGCCGAGGGCAGCGCAGATCGGAGCCGCGCCCCGTGCAGCCGCGGAATATGGCGGCCGCTCCGGGTGGAGCGCCCCGAACCGAACTGAGCGGCGCCTCGGTGCGCGCCCCCGCCGCCGGCGGTCCCCG
>CM031860.1:59550395-59870077 GCA_018697195.1 Certhia americana | reverse complement strand
TCATCATCTTGCTCTTGAGCAAGAAAGAACGATACCCAAAACTCAGCTGGGGATTGTCCTACCTCCAAACTGTAAATCCATGCTCCGCGTCATGGGAGCGAGAAAGCACGTGCCGAGGAACTTAGCTAAAGGGCTCTGACTACAACTTTTTATCCTCACCTTAATTTTAGACATGTATTAACAGTGTAACTTCATCTCTACTCTCACACAAATACTAATTATGGGGCCAGGAGGTGTTGGATCCTCAAGGAGTCTGCTATTCTGCTGCACTCCAACTGCTCTGGGGATTTGAAAGCTTTGACCTGCTTGAGTTACACCGTCAGTCAATGTTCCCAGCTTGCTACACATGGAGGCCAAAACCGACTACTACTCTTAAACGGCGGGTCTCTCCCACACACACTAGCAGCCAAGCGCTCCAGCTAAGTCTCAAAAGTACAGTTATTACAATTTATGGTACATAGCAAAACAATGGCAACAAGCACTTTTAGCCCAAAATGTCAGCACAGTTTTCAAGCTTAGTGTTGTACATCACATATTAAAAGATTTATTAAATTAAAGATCATGTGCTCTCAGCCTCTTTGCTTAAAAGACATGAAATCTGTGCCTTTCCCGTTCTACCCACTTACTGCTGTTCACACACTGTTTTCTGGTAAAATAAAGCTGTTTTTACTTTTTTTTTTATATTTACCGATTCTGTAAAAAATGCACTTCAGGCGAAGGTCAGTTTTCTCCCCAAAAGGGATGACCCAACCTAGTCGTGATCTACGTAATTTCTTATTTGATAACAGAGATTGCTTTTATGTTTGAAAACGTGGCAAGTGCACTACTGGTATCTGTATGATAACCTTCAAGTCTGCAGCCCAAGCCAATCTCTCAGGATGAACACTTTTGGCCTAAGAGCTGCAACCCACGCTGTTGACACTGCATATAAACAATAGCTCTCAGAAACAGAGAGATTAATAATTGAAGGATCCCAACATTTTTAAACAAATGGCAGACCGATTTTATCTTATGATGCAGAAGGACAATCAATGAGGATAGCCAAACTGCAGCATAAGGGCACTTGTAATTTGTTTTAATCATTCTATCAGAACTCCACAGGATGACCAAGTATCTTCAAGCAATACAATATTTCGATGAGAGCTTTCTACACCTAGTGCACTGTGGTGCTCAGAAGCTGCCACGCTCCATCTATTCCTTAACTACAAATGACAACACTCAACTGCAAAATTCACAAAGGTTGACTGAGTAGTTTCATTTCAAATAGCCTTTTCATTGACTAAACTCTTCAACGAGCAGCTACAGTCAGTTCTCAGTATTTGACTATTTATTTGCCATTCAATAATGAAATACACATATGGAGAAACACGCGAATCTCGTTATTTGGGGGGGGTAAATGGGGGTGTTTTTACAGAAGGACAGAGACAACACACTGACTCTGCAATGATTTACAACCCTCAATGCCATCAAACCACACGAGAAACCAATTCACGTCCCAAGTGCTATTTTATATTAACAAGAAAATGAGGGACACAATTTAACTCTCCTGCCTTCTCTCATCTGTTTATGAATTGTGCAGCCACCCCATAAATACCCTTTGTGTTCAGGCGTGCTGGAAAGAGGCAGGGTGGGGGCAGAGGATTGTTTTTTTCCTTTCGGTCTTATAATCACCAGTGAAATGCCAATGGGCAAAATATTTTGTCACTAACCTCCCTCTTGGGATGGCTGACATAATAATACACTGAAAGGGAATGCTATTTGGCAAACATAAGGAATTCCAATATTGAAATCGTGCCTGCCTTTGGGGTTCAGAAAGAGCACATTATAAATACACTAAGTTAGCAGTTTGGCTGCTAATTTTACTGCCTCTTCAACACGCACAGCTAAATAGATCAACACTATTAGCACAGAACAAAGAGAGGCACTGGACATTTCTTTCTGCTACGTCTAATTTATACTCAGCTGTTTAAAAAACCCTTCTTATTCATAAAAGAATCAGATTTTCAAGTATTACGTAATGCAATCACAATAATGGAAATTTATTAAAGAATGTTTTTATGTTTCTCAGTATTTTTCTTGCTCCCTAGAGACAAAAATGAGATTAAAAATTTTAATAGGCAATCAGTCTACTTGCGAAGGGGCTCGAAACTAAATGAGATATTTACCTCTTTTAAGACCCGAGAGGAACATGCAATGCACTTGAAACACGTACACAAGTGCAAATATGACGTCACTTTAATTCATGTTAAAGAAAGTACCACTCAACTTCAGTTGATTATGGCCTCATTATTTCATGAGCTAAAGTGATGTTAGCGTCCACTGCCTAAAACGCAAACTTCTTCCGTGAAAGGACAACACTCACTAAAATATAGATGAACTTTGCAATTGTTCAATTTAATCACAACCCGTAAATTTTAAAACCAGCACTGCTAAACCATATTTTTTCTACATTAGCTTCCCGGTTTGTCCTATGACTTAAATCCTGACTTTGGGAATTTAATTTTTTAGAGGAAAACAAGCATCAAAGCAGTCCTGACTTACATTTAATTTGTAAACAGGCTTATTCTTAATGCTTTCTAGCCTTCATTCGTTAAAATTTGTTTACAAATTATAATGTTTATAAACAGAATCGACATTCTGTCTTCCTTATGTCTGGGGCAGGGAAAAAAAAAAAAAATCACCTTCAGATTAACATGAACAATTTATGCAGGAGGGCATTCTGGAAGCATTATCTGTAACATCAGCCCTGTCTTTATTCAGGTTTCCCTTAAAAACAACATGCATTAAAAAAAAATAAAATAGAAGAGGGGAAAGAAGTAACGAGAATTGAGATTTAGGTGAAGCCTTACCTCTGACACACAACCCGTCCGCAGCTCTTGCCAAAACATCCCACCAGCCAGGCCTTAAGCACTTTTTTTACAGCATAAACGCCGCTTTTTAAACGTTCCTTCTATCCAAGCACCGGCCCAGCTTTCCCGCAGCTCCGGAGCCCCCAGCAGCGAGAGGTGGTGAACCAAACCGACCCTCCCGAGGACCCAACCCTCCCAATTCGACCTGAGACCCCCCAACACCCAAATTCACACTGAGCACCTCACACCCCCAAATTCACCTGAGACAAACCCAACACCCCAAATTCACCTGAGACCCCAACACCCCAAAATACACGCTGAGCCACCCAACACCCCAATTCTCCTGATACAACCCACCCCCAAATTCTCCTGCGACACCAACACCCCAAATTCACCTAACACCCAACACCCCAAATTCCCCTGGTGACCCAACACCCCAAATTCGCCTGAGACACCAAACACCCCAAATTCTCCTGAGGACCCACACCCCAATTCATCCTGAACACCCACACCCCAAATCTCGCTGGACACCCACCAACACGCCCAATTCTCCTGAGAGCCCACACCCCAAATTCTCCGAGAGCCAGACACCCCCAAATTCTCCCGAGATACCCAACGACCCCAAATTCACCTGATAGCACCCAACACCCCCAAATTCTCTTGAGAGACCCAACACCCCCGACCCCTCCCGAGGAACCCAACACACCCAAATCACTCTCCCGGGGCAGATTTAAGCGCCCTTTGGGGTTTGATACTTGCGGACGACTCGCATCCACCCGCCCCCTCCGCCCTCTGGTTTTATTTCCCTTGTATGCTTTCACACCCCAACCTCAAAAAGCATCCACCGGGCAAAGTTTCGCCGCGCTGCGGCCGGCAAGAGCAGCCCCCGCAGTGGTCCGGCGGGGCGGGGCCCGGAGCGGCGGGGTTCCGTCCCACTAAGCGCGGTGCGTCGCGGCTCGTGTGTGTGTGTGTGTGTGTGTGTTGTGTGTGGTGTCCCACCTCCGCGCCGCTCCCCGACACGCTGGGGCCCGCACCGCGGCGAGCAGGCCCTGAGATGGTTACCTAGAGCACGCCCTTTTCAGGAGGTGCGAACTTCCCATGGAGCCGCCGCGCGCCGTCCGCGGCCGCCGCGGGGGTAGGAGGAGGAAAGGAAGGACGATGAGGATGCCGTAGGGCAGCGCCGCTGCGGAGCCCGCCGCGGCAATCCCCAGCGGCAATGTCGTCCGCTTCCGTGGGTCGCCCGTAACTGAGCGGCGCTCGGTGCGCGCCCCCGCCGCCGGGCGCGGTCCCCGGCCGCCGCCGCGCGCACGCGCGCACGCCCGCCCCCGCGGAGGGAGGGGCGGGGTGGGGCGGGGGGGAGAGCGGGGGGGAGCGGCCGCCGCCGCGCCCCCCGGGCTTGATCTCCTGGTTCTAGGCGGGCGCCGAGACGAACGAGACAGGGGGGCGGGCGAGCCTGGGTCGGCCGCGCGCAGCGAAATCGGGACCTGCCCCGGGATGCGATGTCGCCGCTGATTTGATTTGCTTTGTTTTGTTTTGCTTTGTGCAAACTTCGGCAAAGTTAACGCCGGCTGCGTTCACAGAGTCACGGAATGGGTCAGGTTGGAAGGGAACACAGCGGGGTCATCGCGTCCGACCTCCCTGCTCAAGCAAGGTTTTCCCAGAGTGCGTGGCTCAGGATTGCATCCAGACGGGTCTGGAACATCTCCGGGGAGGGAGACTCCACACCCTCTCTGGGCAATGTATTCCATGTGCAGTCACTGCACAGGAAAGAAGTTCCTCCTCACGTCCAGGTGGAATTTCCTGCCCATCGCTTTCTGCCCGTTCCTGGCGCCCCACAGCATCAGCTCTTGAGGTGTTACGCTGTATTTGTGATTCGGCTAAAGCTTTTCCCTCACGAACTAATAAGAATGAAAACAAGTAAAGTCATAACGCTCTAATTTTGTCCCCGATGAGCGTCAGTGCCTCCTGCAGCTTCCCTGATCCGCCCTGAAGACCCTCAGAGCTAACCCCGCTGTTTCCGCAGGGTCGGCACGGCCGCGAGCGGGGGCAGCTCTTAGAGAACGAGCAGGGAATTGCCCCAGCTCCATGGATCCAAGGCTGATTCCTTCCCCCGGGATGCTCCCATCGCGCCCATGTAGCCGCGGTCCCTCAGGGTCACCCCGCGCCCGCCATGCCCTCCCCGCCCCAACAGCGGCGGCGGCGGCCGACGCAAACCAAAGTGGCGGCGGCGCCCCCGCGGCCGCTGGGTCGGCTGACGGCGGCCCCGCCCGGGCGCGGTGAGGGAGCGGCGGCCGCCATGGCCCCGCCGCCTCCTGCCCCGCGGCTTTTCTCTGCTCAGCGCCCGGAGCTCCGCTCCAGCCCTCCCAGAAACTTTCACTCCACTGGCACAGCCGCCCCTTCCTCCTTCCCAGCTGCGGGCGGGAAGCGGAGCCGCGGCCGTTCGCTCGTCTGTCCCCACCCACAGCCCGGCCCAGCCCGGCAGCGGACATCCCTTCTCTGGGATTTTCCAGAAATAAAACGATCGTTTCCTGTCAGCAAACGGCCCCAGCATCCCTCAGGGACCCGGACCCCCTCGGATAAAGACAGAGACTCCTGGCTAGCAAAAAGAGCGACTCACTGGGAGAACGGACACAGCTGTAGCTTTCCCCCCGGGCTTTTCTGGGAGCTGGTTTGTCTGTGAGGGGAATATTTGAACCCAGAGGTTATGAAGGGTGGTTTCAGCCTCCGAGTTGTGTGGATTTCAGGAATCCGTTCAGGGCACAACTCAAGGATTTTAGCATACAGGCAACCTTTATCAGCTTGGCTCCAGCTCCGTAATAATTTGTTTTCCCCCATCATTTCCCAGGTAGTGTGTCCCTTTCATGGCATTACCCACCGGGACTGGGAGGTAGCTCCCAGGACAAGTTTATGCAGCCTCTGATTTAACTTCATTTTCCTCCTCTATTCCTGGGAAAGCCTTTTGTGGCTCAGCACAGACGTCTCAGACATCCCTCAAACAGTTTCCCTGAATTCTCACTGTGCATCACTAGGGCAGCATCTAGCCAAGCGCCTCATGTGGGATTTGTATAAATAAATTTGGGTTTAATCACTTTAAAGTGGCTAACCACTTTATTGCCATTTATAGATGTTAGCAAATATAAAAACACATACATATCAAAGCTCTAAGGAGAAAATAATTTTTTTCTCTCTCACTGCTTCAGTTGCCATGTGGCAAAGTGTCAGGAATGAGCATTAGGGGGTCAAACACGCTTAAACCACAAGAGATGTATCTGTGAATACCAATATGGATATGAAAATCTCCAGAAAAAAAAATTACTAGTGGAAAAAGAAAAAATCAGAAATGAAATTAAGAATTCAGTTGCATTTTTTAACAGAGAAACATAAACAGATCCAGGCACTGAGACCATGTCCTCGGTGGGGTTACATGACTGGGCAAATGTTTAGATCTAAACTGGAACTGCTGCTTCGGGGAGGGAGGGGAGTGTGGCGCAAAATATTATGACAAGGGGAGTGCTCTAAGTGAGGATAAGTTGGCATGATGAACAGATGGAGGATTCAATAACAGGAGGTTATTAATACTGCAGTTTGGTATTCTCTACGCTACTTCATGAAGGGATTCATATGCTTGCTCTTTTTCCTTTCTGATTGTACACAGACCTAACCAATACACACACTGTAGGTAACACGGGACTCAGTTCCCTCCTGGCACACCCATCACAAGTTCCTGGGAAAACATCGTGGGCTGGATCCTCAGCTGATGCTGACTGGATCAACAGTGTTCCCTCCAGCAGCAGCCAGCCGAGTTGCACCTGCTGAAGCAAAGAGGTTATCTGACCCCATCTCCCCAGCCAAAAGGTCTCTGCACCCTGCTCAACAGCTGCCACAAGGCACCTGCTCTACAGAATAAACTATGCGGACTCTTAGGATGGAAAAGAACATGAGAACTCAAGAGAAATTTAAAATTTCCTTCAGAACACAATGCAGTGCTTTCTCTGCTTAAGAAAATGCAGCTCAATTTCCCCAAATTCAGCCCTCCTCCCCTGCAAGGCTGTCAGTGGCCTAGTTTTGGACTGGACATGAGAAAATCCAGGAGCAGGCCAGCTGACTCCAGCCAGGCCTCCGGTTGTTCCCATCCGTTTTGCTCCCTGCTTTCTCCCGCAGCTCGCCTCTGGATCACCTCACATTCAGTCATTTTCACAACTTTTACACTGTGGCTCACACAGCTACAATACAAGTACGTCCTTCACAAAGCCTAACAATCCCCATCCTCTTATCGCATTTGGGCACTGCTGTTACTGCAACCTCTTTTTTTCTACAGCACTGTAACACAGCTGAGTGTCTTCTGTGCCCTGCACTAAGAATTATGGCATTTTTTAAAGCCACCAAACTGTTTCTTGGCTTCTTACGAGGCAGCTGGAGGAGCACATGTGCTGCAGAGCAAATACATTGTTTTAAGTGTATCTGTTAACAGCCACATCTATAATTTAAGTACAAGTTTTATTCCCCTCAGAATGGGCAATCATAAGGGCATGACCTTGGGCTTTCACAAATTCAGTGCGTTAGGGTTCACTCTCTTTAGCAGATGTGACTTTGAAGATACTGAAAGGGAAAGTTTTACTGTTTTACCCCCTAAGCAATGAGCCAAGATACATGTTGAATGTTTTCTGAAGTGAATAGTGAGGTTTGACAATTTTCTTACACGAAGATACTGCTATTGTGTGCTTACAGATTTTCTTTGGTTTGTCACAACCGTGCGTGCTGGTTCTTTCATGCATGGATTTTGCTTTGTTATCAAACAGACATCATTCATTGTAACAGTTTTTAAAGCCATAAATTTAAAACCTTTGTGCATTTTTAATCAAAATGCAAGATTATGTTTCCATGGAATATTTTAACTTTTGTCAACAGTAAATCTTGCAGATGCTATTAGGAGATCCTAGGAGAGATTTATGTCAGAAGAAAAGAATGGTTGGATAAAGCGGGCCCAACACTTAACCTTTATCCTAGAATAGATTGTTTAAATGTATAAGCAAACTAAGTCAATTCAATTTATTTAAAATCTGGAAAGAAAACTTTGTTTGGCTTTAAATATTTCTTTAATTCTTTCACTTAGATCCTGAAAAGCATTTGTTTATATAACACACAGATCAGCCTACTTTGATTTTGCAATTGCATATTTTAACTATAGCTTCTTTTTTTTCAGTTATAACTTCCTCTGTGTGCAACTTCCCACTGCAAGAAGTTAATGCTTTCTGGTTCATGTAAAAGTCATTTTGAAGAAAAATCTGTAGCAGGTTCTGAGGGGAAAATGTGAAAAAAAGAGTAATTGACTAAAGAGAACCACCTCATCTTTAAGAAACTGTGGTCATTGCAAGCATGAAATAAAATAGAGGACCTTCATCTACTGTTAGAAAGAAGGTGAAGGATCAAAGTAGTAGATTAAGTTCCACTTAATGACCAAATTCAGCTGTGTCAAACATTCATTTTTGAAATGCCAAATGTGCATTGCTCCTTTCCCAGAATGGAACAGCTCTACTAGCTCTATGCTGGAAATACGAAGTGAAAAAGCTTGTAGTGAGCTGAATGAATGGAAGAATAAATTCCCTTCAAACCACTGAACACAAAAAAACTCTCTCCTCTGATGTTATCTGTATTAAGTGACTAAGGGATTTTCTTCTTGATCTCACCCTCTTTGTACAAGTGCTAAAAACGTAAGAACCGGGGTGGAATTAAATCCTCTGCATTTTCTGGTTGTCATGAAACAAGACATATTATTTTCCATCTAGTCGGGAGGAGTTACCAGACCATCTCCAGGACAGTCTGTGTTCTGGCTGAAGAGAAAAAGAAGATAGAGATGAACAGCAGAAGAAACCTATCAAGAACCATTAGTGGATGTCAGCCATTGTCCATCTGTTCACAGTGGAATAAATCCAGACCTGAAGGAACAACTGCAACCTGCCCCATATGGCTCACTCCCTTCTGCACTGGCAGGGCTTCTTTGGGGATTTGACATTGGTAAAGGAGAAGAGGCACAATCTGTGTTCCCAGGAATGAACAGCCAATTAACATGAAAGGACAAAAAATGGGTTAGTGACCCGGGGAAGGTTTTGTCCTCCTCACCTGTCTAAAATTTTGGAGCTCATTCAAACTGTGTAAGTTGCAAAGATATTACATTGAGGGTCCTGCTGTTAATGAAATCTTTAAAATTTACATTTAGCTTCTAACAAAATTCTGTGGACAATGGGTATCTCCCTCACTTGGTGAGACCACAGATCCAGTTGTTTCCCAAAGTGTTAAAGAAGGCGTTTAGAATATATTACACTCACATTCCATTAAAAATTATAATGCACTATGCTTTCAACATAATGAACCAGTGTAACAACATTCTGCATTTACTTTTATAGAACTGGATTATTGAGTAGTAATTTAATTCTCAAGTTCTAAATCAGTCTGGGCTTGGTCATGAAGCAAAGTGCTGGTTTTTTAGATGATTAAGGGAAGTAGGCTCTGGCCTATGCAGAATAGTTACGAAATCTGACTGTCTCTTTAGAATTATAATGAGAGCCAGATACTCTTTATGATGCTGCATTCTGCATGCAAAAAACGAGATCTACATATTAAGGCCAACTGAAGGGATCAAAACCCATAAGTCTGTAGTAGATTCAATAACCTGTTTGGTGGTGGTAATTTCACAGGTAATATAGAGAATAATGAACTATCCGATGGCCTAAAGAGAACCAGTGGATGTCCTGAGTGAACTTGCTACTGCGGGTGTGTCTTAACTGGGCTGCAGTGTCAATTGCACCCTACATCTTCCACCTCCTCTTGAGTTCTAACACACTTGTCATCTTATTTTTGTCAAAGTTGCACAACAAGTAACCAAGGAAAAAAGGAAAAGTTGTATCAGAGATAGTTTTCAAGTTCCCAAACAGTTATATTTGCATTTGTGACTGTCATTCATTCACTAGGTGGCATAGAAAGCATCATACTTCCTTGTTTCAAACATGCACCACAAGACTGAGGATGCCCTCAAGAAAAATGAAACACATATGAAATCAAAGCCACATCTCACTAAGAATTTAGCTAGAGACTTTGATCTGAAACTAAGCACAAGTCTTACCCCCTCTGAGAAACCAGCAAGGACACTAAAGGATGAAAAAAGCAGAACAGTGTTACATGAAAATGTTCATTTGTTCTCAAGAACCTTAAGCACAACCACACACTGGGATTATGCACATTTATGACATTGAAATGTACTTTCCTGCTTTGTCAAATTTACTTGGGATGATGACAAGTTACCAGGCTTGAATTTCATCCTCCTGCAAACTGAGCAATGCTTTGTACCACCATGAAATACTGCACTACCAGCACTCCACTATTACCTAGTGCTAAGATAAGAGTGGTTCATTAGTAAGAAAAAAGTGACCTCTAGTAAATCAACACACCAGCTCCTGAGACACACAGCACCTCCCTGGCTGGCCCTGACTGATCACATCCCCATCTAATTAAATCTGATCATGCTGCACCCCAACACCAGCAGCTGCACCCCATCAGTCAAGCACTTCAGGCACCTTCAGTAACCCACACCATGCACAGCAGCTGTAACAAGCAACAGAAGACATTGGCACATGGAAAAACCTGAACACTGTAACACCTGCCCACTGATAACTGTTAGATAATTTAATAGACTACAGCAAAACATGCAAGCTCTCCCTGGAGATTAAAATTATTTAATTTAATTTAAAAAGTAGTATATCCAGAGATTTGCAAACAAAATGAGAAAAATATTCTATTAAATATGTAAAAATATTAACAATGCTAGTGATCTCTGCACTCTAAGAAAACAGGAAAATTAGAGTAGACAAGAACAGTTAACAAAGAGCTGGGCAGTGAAAATCAATTCCATATTTACAACATATGGAACAATATACAGGGTTGGCAATCCATTACAGTGAATGGTTGATGGTTTTAGAACAGTAAAAAGGAACTAGCAAGGCTTCATGTGCAAAACACGTACCCCGTTAGCCAAAGAAACATATCCCATGTTCTCTGCCTCCATACACCTGGCAACACACTGATATTTTTAACCTTCTCCTAACACATGTATCCTTTTCTAACAAACATCTATAGGAGGTTATTGAGAAGCCCACCTTTTTTCTTTTATTAAACCAAAATACTCTTGTGCAGCTTTTTTACTTCTTATTCTCAAGACTTAAAACTGAATAGCTGAAAAGTAAACTGCAAGAAATCCTTATCCCTATGCAAGACTCCGGAGATACAATTCAGATCCATAAGGGACATCAATTTATGTGATTTACAGAGTGATGTGGGGAAAAAAAATTGAAATATATTGAAAACAGTCCCTTTGTGTAGCTGAATAATGAGAGAGCAGCATGTTCTCCTAGCAGAAAGATCACACTACTTCTATTCATGTAACAGCATTTCACTACACAAGCAAAGGCGATTCAAAGAGGTGATAATCAGTATCAACAGATTTACTGCTATTTGAGCTGATCTTTACTGCCAAATACCCTGACTTACAGACTAAGGCAGCACTGAGCATTATGATAGGATGGCATTATTTAAAGATTAATGGATAAACTTTCCAAAGGCCTTATCATATTACAAGAAGAAGATACTGCAGAGAGAACACATCTCATGAAAATGTTTGCTAAATCATTGTCTTTTTAATGGTTCAGCTCCTCTACACAGGAAAACACCATCTGACAGAGATGTTTTGTTCAATTTGTATCACAGCACAGCACAACTCTGGTCCTACAAGTGTCTTCTGGGAACTCCATCATCTCACAACAACCATTACTCTCAACACAGCAGGATCACTGGTGCAATTTTAAACACAGCTCTTGTTGTGCCAGGCAGGCATTGGCAAGGTGGCTGGGCTGACATCTGCAGCATTTGTGATTCACCATGACACTGTGGAAAGCCCACAAAGAGTTCATCCTGAGCTACAAACAGAATCGTTTGAGATCACTGACTGTGCCATTAACCCAGCACTACCAAGGCCATCATGTCCCCAGGTGCCACATCTACATGTCTTTTAAATACCTCCAAGGACAGTGACTCAGCCACTGCCCTGGGCAGGATGTTCCAATGCTTGGGCACCCATTCCATGAAGAAATATTTCCTAATATCCAATCTAAACCTCCCTGGCACAACCTGGGCCCACTTCCTCTTGTCACGTCACTTGTCCAGGTCCTTCCCTCACCCCCCAAGTGAGTCACCTTGTCACAGAAGGAGATGGGGTTGGTCAAGCAGGACCTGCCTTTCCTAAAGCCCAGACTGACAGGCCTGTGGCTCCCAGATCCTCCTTCTGGCCCTTCTGGTGGATGGGTGTCATATTTGCAAGCCTCCAGACCCCTGATACCTCCCCAATGGACCTGGACTGCTGGTAAATGATAGAAAGTGCCTTGCAGAGCAAAGCAAATGGCATTAAAATAAATTCTGACAGCTTTGAAAGGTAAATTTCCTGGAACAGAGAATTGAGTAGAAGAGGACTTGGAACATTATGTACCTTTTGAAAGCAGTTTCAATTAATGCACACCATGTTGCATATCTTGCTTTTTTCTTTTTTTTTTTTTTTTTTTTCATTTATTTCATCAAGACAATTACTTGGTTTCCTAACATATGCTGCCTTTTTCATGAAGCAGGGTATCTTATACTGCTTTTATGTAATGGACTATTACTTTTCACTAAACTGATGTGCCATCTGAATTACAAGATCACAAGTAACACAATAAACATTTAAAATCTGTAACACTGATGTAATCAAGATTTTTCAGGCTTTCATTTTTATCACATAATTTGAAGGAAGATCATAGGTATATAAAGCCTATTTTCCCCTTTAAATTCTTATGGTTTCTTTGGGTCCTATATAATTCCATGAACAGCTGAAGAGTCACTGATATCAGAATACTCTTTTATTAATTCATATTGTTTTATGTATCTGGAAGAATGATCACAGTACCGGCTTGTACATCACCACAGGAAGAAGAAAGTTCAGCAGACACAGACAAAAAGAGAAATACTTCCATGCAAACAGATTGGGTTCTTAATTAAAATGATTTGATACGCCTTATGAACAGTGCAAGTTATATCACAGATGATGAAGTTACCTTAGGAAAAATGTACTTTAAATTAACTTCTGGAGGCTAAAGACAACTGAGCTGTAATAATAAGTAAATGTATATAGATAAAGTATAAATTATTAATTCTCTTTTCCTGAAAGACCTGGAAACAAATGGGAACACGCTGTGTATCGCTGTACTGTGCTGATCTCTAACTGAAGTGGCTTCCAAGACCCGTGACCCAGAAAGGTTAAAGTTTGTGTCTTTCCCAGAGGCTGCACCTCTATGATTAACATTACAGAGAAGCCCACATCAGAAAGAACTATCACAAGAAAGGAATGAACAATAATTCATGGAGATAATAAATAGTCAAAGGAGAAAAAGAAAAACATCCCTACTTTGGTTCTATGAGTATTTTGAATGCTTTTCCTTTTATGCATCATAACCGTAACTTTTACTAATAACAAGTACTGAAGGAGAAGATTTGTTTGTTTATTGATGTTTTACAATCAAAACAGAATTAAGTGTTCCCAGTCTATTCCTGAATCTTTCCTGACAAGAGATTTCCAACTGTACCAAAATCTATGAATGTTTTCAGATGCAGACAGATGTCTGAGAGGCCATGGGCTGAGGTCATCAAACTCATCTCATTTGTGACCTAAGCTTAGTCTCTTGGCTCTCTTAAAAAACAAAGAAAAAGGGGGGCAGGGGGAAAGGAAATGATGGAAGGGAAAGGATACCAAAGAAATCATTTGCTAATTTATCTAGAAATTTTTTCTAGTTAACTTTTAATCTAGTAGCACACACACAGTTCAGTAACATAAAGCCAAGATGATGCACATTGAGAAGATTTATACTTGGTCATCTATCATTAACTGCTCCTCACAACCTAATTATTGTTTATGGCATTATTAGCAGTCAACTGTCTGTTATTTTCTGCACATCTAACCAACCAGATTTTCAAGAATTCGCATTTAAATCTCATTTCAAAGGCCATTTTACTGAACTGAGTTAAATTACTTAAATTTATATATATTTTACAAAAACCTTCATTTATCAACAAACAGCTCAATTTCTTGGTTCTTGAAACATTCAAAGAAAAAAAAGAAGTACCATGCTGATGCTGACATCATTTTGGCTGCTTAAGGGAAGATAAAATTGGGTCTCTCAAAGCTGCAGGCAAAATACTACAATGGATAACAAATATTCCTTGTGTATACATGATAGGAACGGCTGTCTCCATTGGGTGCTGACTGTACATTGTGGAGCACAGAATGGATTCAGAGAATATTTTATTGTTACAGTCAGTTCATGTGGACATGCAGTATTCAAAGAGTTTATTTTACAATCGCTGCTACCTGCTCCCTGACCCCAAAGATGCCTTCGTGCTTAAAACAACCATCAAACCTCCAAAACACTACAGAAATCCACCATGTAAATAAATAAATAAACAAATAAATACATAAATAAGCTCATGGAACAGGGGGGTCTATTTAGAAAAAAAGCAAAGATTCAGTGATGGCAAATTTTCTGAATCTTTTTCCCTCTGATGGCTGCAGGGTAGTCTAAATTTTTACATCTAATCCACTATTAGGATCAACACTGTTTCTGTTCTGCTCTTAAAACAAAGAAAGAAAGGAGAAAAGAGGTTTTGCACAGGAACATTAATAGTTCCACTTGCCCTGTGGCAAATGGGGAAAATATGTCAATGTGAATTACTGTACTGTCTCCATGGATCAAGATTTCTCTTAGTGCTTTCAAAATTCCACTAACAGAAACAATTGCTAAGAGCATTTGCTACTTAGCCTGCTACACTGGAATCAAATAAGACCCTAGGATCAACTAATGCTAAAATATTATCTTCTATATTGATTTTCTCTCCCTGCATTAACTGAGGAAAGAAACAGCTAAATAATTTCAGCTGGAAAGAACAGTCTATTGCTCTCACAAGGACATCCAAAGAACTTAAATAATCAAGATAATTGCAAAATAGATTTTTGAGCAGCCTACACTACCAGAAATGTAAGAATATCACAGTATAATTCTACTTCTTTCTGACTCAAACAAGTTGTACTATATATGTGACTCACTACATGGCTAAATGCAACATCTCTCTCTACAGAAACCAAGCACACCCACACAGATGCATTAGAAGAAATAATTCTAATTGTGAGCAGTTGTGCATGCACATTCAGATTCAAAGGAGACAGCCAAATACTAATAAGTACATTCCAAATCCATTTTCTCTACTGAAAGGCTACTTTATGGGGTGTTTATTAAATTCTTTCTTTTAGTATCTTTTTCCTAGTACCAGATTATGGTATCAATTAATTAATAAAGTACAGCTGTTGAAATTCTTGGGCCATTGGGCAGATCTATTATGAAAATTTATTTCTAAACTTGATCTGGCCAACAAGAATGAACAACTAATGAAATCTAGACACTGTACTTATACACTATTGATTATTTCTACTAAATAGCAAATTATGTTCATTAGAAAGTAATAATCTTAATTCTTATACTACATTCATCACCAGTATTCATAAATATCCAACAAATTCATTTAAGGCAACCATGAAGATGCAACAAGTTAGAGCTTTTCAGGATATCCAAGCTAGCCCAACTGACACACTGGTTTAAGAAATTAGTGTTACACAAGGCTAATAAAAAAACCCACATATTTAAAGGATTATGATCAGTTATCTTAGGACACATTTGTCAATGAAAAAGTCTCTCAGTAGAAATGTTTCTAATGGGTATTTGTCATCATCTTCACCAACAATGTGAACATAAATAGAAAATCTTTGCAAAAAATTACTATGAACATCATAAAAACAATAATAACTGACAAAAATAATAGCAGAAGTGCAATCACGCAGTCATTTTGGATCACAGATAAATAAAGAAACAAAACATGCTTTAATAAATCCAAGATGGAAAGCCTTGCCATTAGAAAAGACTACTGTCACACTGACAGGGTAGGGAATTAGAGCCTTAAAACGGATGTGCAACCGTGTGAGCTCCAAGAACCACACCTCGATGTCAGGAATGTTTTCATGTTTTCCTTGAAAAAAATCCTTAAATTCAAGTATGGAGGAAATTTTTGCCATTGTGGACAGAATTACCAACATTATAAATAGTGAACTGTTGCTGCCAGCTCTGGCATCCGTATTCTGTATGGGTGAAAGGCTGCAAAAAGAAAAATTCAGTGCTGGAGAAAAAAATGCCTTGAAGAATACAATGCACTCAGATTGCCAAAAAAGCCCTGAGAGATAACATGATTACACTTTGCAGGGGGAATTACCAGACACTAAAAGCCTGCCTAATCTTAGAGGAAGACAGTGACACCAAGCAGTTTAGAAGCTCATTCAAAAGTCTGTATGTTCTAGCTTATTTTGTTGTTGTTGTTTAAGTGGATGTTATTGACTATACTACAAAGGCTATGGTCATATCTTTATCTCCTCAAAACTTCAAATTCCTTTCTGAAAGAGCACTCTAATAAAACATCTGAGGCTGAACTGTATCAGCTACGTACATGATATAAAGAAGGTTTGAGGTAACCTGGTAATTCTTTCCTGACCCTGCACTTCGGGGAGTTACAGCTCCAAAAACTTGAAGTTGACTAATGGCTGGTCACTGCTGCACTCCCACTAGGAATGAACAGAACAGATGAGCTGTCTCTCACAGAGCATCATCTCCTATTACTCTCTCCCTGCTCCTGATGTCCATTAACAAGAAGCAATTACTACTGAAAAGTTGTGATGAAGAGGGATGTCTTACCATAAACCAGCTGATTTCCAGGAGAGAGCTCGTGGTAATCCCACTGAGAGCACCACAGGCAAAAGGAGAAACATTTCTACAGGGCTTCAGCAGGAAGCCCCATACAGCATGGGAAACACTGACCTTAGCAACTTCCAGTTCTGAATTAATAGCAAGTTCTTTTTACTGCCATTAAATAACTGAAATAGTTTGGGGCTCGTGCACTTGTGTATCCAAGAGCACCGAAATGGGATGTCTGGATACCAGCAATGAATAAACAGACCACGGTGCTGGATGCTCCAAGTGCAGTCTGGAGTGAGCTGGAGTTTGTGGCACCTTCATCACCCCACACAGGAATGCTGCTGGCAGAGGTGTCCTCCACCAGATAATGGCAATGAGCCTTGAAGGACCAACACTGCTGCCTTGCTCAGGTTTAGCTCAGTCAGTGCTTCTATAGCACGGTGTCTCTCAGCGCTGAAAGACTTTTCTTGTATTCTGTCAAGCAGAACTGGATGCTGCACATCAATTCTTGGTATTTAACTTGCTGACATTCTAACTGATGACACAGCTTTAGACTTTTCCATTCAGTTTGCAAAAAGTTGCACAAGACAGAGCCTAGAGGAATTCTGCTGGCAGTTGCTTTTGTAAGGGAACAGAGGCCCCTCAAAACTGGGAGAAATTAGAGGGATTAATGCACCAGCCATGATTTGGGAAACATACAATCAGTTCCTGATTCTGTCACCAGTCTCCTATCAACCTTGTGATACTAAACCACTTCCCTTCTATGTATCCAGGTTCCTAATCTTTAAAACATGTATGTATTTGCCTATTAAACACTCATGCTTGCTGTCAGAGCAAATCCATAAAATATTTAGATATCCCACTACAACTGAGGAGTCATTCTCCATATGACTAATGAGACCAAGGACAGGCATGTATTCATCCATGGTGTTGATCTCAGCTGTGTCAGCAGAGTGGCATCATTCTGGTTTCATAACGGATATGGTAAAGATTAGATAGTGCTACCCTGTAAAGAAATATCCTATAGCAATCTGTAGGAGACTGACTATCTAACCTGCAGTTTGCACTCCCCCCCGATCTGTCTCGTGTCCATGAGCACAGGTCCCCCTATGGCCAATTAACTGAAGATCCTACTGCTAA
This sequence comes from Certhia americana, assembly GCA_018697195.1. NCBI lineage: Eukaryota > Metazoa > Chordata > Aves > Passeriformes > Certhiidae > Certhia > Certhia americana. The sequence continues at coordinate 59,852,223 of CM031860.1, read as the reverse complement.
AAAAAGAAAAATATATATATATATAAACTTGAAGGTCTGTAAAATTAGATTTTTTTTTTAATACAACTACTGTGGTTTGAAAGTATCACATCAGCCTCCCACTGAATCATATTTTAACATATTTTTTGTTGACTTCTACTAGAGCTGAATGTTTTACTATTACATGAAGAACAGAGTTGATGAGAGAGGAGTGGTCCTTTCCAAGGTAGATGAATCTGGCAGGTCAAGATTAAGAAAAAAACCCCTTACTTTCATTTTAAAAGAAAAATCCAATTAGGAAGCTAAACTGTAAAAATTGCAGTAAGAATTCTGTTGGGCAAAACTTTGAAAGATCACCAAAGCAGTAATAAATTAATCATGGAGTACGGAAAAGAGAAATTAAGATCAATAAAAATTGCATTCATGTGTTGCTAAAGCATTTACACCACCAAAATAACTACTGTTGTTAGAATCAAGAAAAGACTGTCAATCCCAGTGTGGTTTATACATTTATTTTTTAGTGCCAGATATACCTATGTTGTACCGAAGAACTAAACACAGCAGGTGTAAGACAATCCTGCTCCCTATGAGATGGCTATCTCAGCTCTGAGCTTTTAGCAATCTGTGTAACTGTACTCCAATCACCACCATATCCATCAATAATAGATGTCAGTGCCTCCATCTGCCTCTTTTCTTCTCTCATCCTTAATTTTTACCCAGCAAAGACCTGCACGTGTTTAACTCACCATGCCCTGTGCCATGGTCATCCCACTGCTCAGGTCCAGACACACAGATCCTCGAAATCCAGCTTAAACCAAAATCTGCCACCAAGTTGTCTCCTCATCCTCCCCCCACAGGGCTACTATTAATTGCATAAAACACTTCTTGGATTAAAAAAATAATCAAATATTTTCCAAGGACCTGAGAAGCACAACACAGACTTACCACTTCTGCAATAGTTATGGCACATGAAGTAAGTGTGAACTGTGTATAGGTCTACAGTTTCCATAACCATTTTTTCTGTTTTCCAATATATTGGGAAAACTGAGAAGTCTCATTTTCCTTTATGACCAAGCCTTGATGTTCCTGAAATCAGTGAAGATTTGCCATCCAAGTATGCAAGACCTCCACATGCTAAGACCGAATTTTCCAATTAATCTTTAACTATTTATTCCATAAAATGACATTAACACAAGTTAATTTTTGTTTTTCATAACTCTGAAAATAATTATGAACATGAAACAACAATATCACTGTTATTCAGACAGTTTTCAGGATGTTAAACTGAAAGACTAGAGGGATTCAATTAAACATTTGATGTAGAGGACAGTATAGTTGAGTGAGCCAAAATAAACTTCAGCTCACAGCTGTACTAAAATGTTGAAAGATTTTCAGTAAAATAAATCCATATTTTATTAAAATGCTTGCTACAGCTATTGGAATAACATATGCCATCATAAAATAAATTTTTAAATCAGTACTGTACCCTGCCCTGGATAATGCCTGCCTTAAAATCAACTGTCTTGGTAACTCATTCTGATTTTTAGCAAAATACAGATAATAAGTACAACCTTTTACCACACATTCTCTTGGCTAAACTCTCCCATTACAAATTAGCTATAGGGAAGATGATAGGGAAAAAATGTGAGCTATAAACAGGTATTTACAGGATGAAAAATTGGCCTCTTTGCTGATATCAATCTCAGAAAGCAGAAGGGGATGACTTCTGCCATGGAATAATCTTTTCCAGGAAAATCTCTCTGGACTCCAGAGCTTGCTGCTCCTGCAGCCAACCTCCCACCAGGATTTACCCATTTGCCCATGGTCAGGTGAGGGCAGCAGTTGTGGGGACTTGTCCCATCTTTCCACAAGGACTTAGAAGAACTTGACACCATGCTCGTATTTCAGACCTTAACTAATGATTGGTTAATATAAGCTCTCAGCTTCCCTGAATGTTGACAGAGCTTCCAAGAGAAGGGTGTTAATAAGTTTAATGGGAGAGTGAAATCTCCATTGGCTTTGTCCTACACTTCTGACTCTCCTTTAGCAGGCTCAATGCAAACCTGTTCTCAGTGAAGGTCTCTGACAATGAGTGCAGTGGAGAATGGGCTGAGAGCAGCCCTGGGGAGAAGGACTTTGGGGAGCTGGTGGGTGACAAGCTCCACATGGCCTGGCCATGTGCACTCACAGCCCAGAAACCACCCCTGGCCTCCTGGGATGCATCCAAAGCAGGGTGGGCAGACCAAGGGAGGGGACTTGGCCCCTCTGCTCTGCTCTGGTGAGACCCCACCTGCAGAGCTGCCTCCAGCTCTGGGCCCCCAACAAAAGTACAACGTGGATCTGCTGGAGCAAGTCCAGACAAGGCCACAAAGGTTCCCAGAGGGCTGCAGCACCTCTGCTGTGGGGACATGCTGAGAGAGCTGGGGGCGTTCATCCTGGAGAGGAGAAGGCTACAGGGGGACCTGGGAGCACCTTCTGGTGACTAAAGCAGCTTCAAGAAATCTGGAGAGGGACTTTTGACAAGGACATGGAGTGATAGGACAAAGGGGAATGGCTTCAAACAGACAGAGAGTAGGTTTAGAGTAAATACAAGGATGAAATTCTTTACTGTGAGGGTGGTGAGACACTGGAACAAGTTGCTCTGAGAAGTTGTGGCTGCCCCATTCCTGGAAGTGTTCTAGGCCAGGCTGAACAGAGCTTTGAGCAGCCTCCTCTAGGAAGGGTTGGAACAAGATGATTTTTACAGGCTTTTCAACCCCAGCCATTCTGCAACTCTATAAACTAAACAAGTGAAAAACACATACAGGTTTTGAAATCTGGAGATACTGGTTGTAGTCAAAAACTGCAGTTCCACTCTAGTATCACTGCCTGCCTTCATCTGCTACTGTTAAATGAGCAAGATCTTGTAACATGACAGATCCTCCTCCACTTGCTATTTGTTTCCAGGAAATAAAGAGTAGATGGCACCAAACACGACCTCCGAGCTCCATCATCCAACCAGAGCTTTACCCCTCTGCTTGCCCACCCAACACAAGCATCCCACCACACACCCCCAGTTTGGATAACACTGTGGAAGTGCCAAAAGCCTTGTTCAAACTGAGGAAAACATTATCCACCACTGTCCCCTGATCCCCAAATGCAGCCAGGTTTCCATCAAAGCGAATCTGCCTACACAGCAGGATCTATCTGTGATACATTCATGCTTCTCTACACCATGTCCCCAGAAACACACTCCCAGTCCTCATACTACTCCTGGAAGTTGCAGAAACTTTTCCTTGCCCTTGACATTCAAGTCTCAACGTGAACTTTGATTTTCCTAACACCATCCCTGCATGCCAGGGCAGTATTTCTAAATTCCTCCTTTGTAGCCTCTCCCCTCTTCCACCCATACAATGCCCTTAGATTTCCAAGTTTACTGGAGGCTGTGTAACGACTCTGCAGATCCAATTTACACATATCATTTCCTGAGCAATTTAATCTAATGATTTGCTTGCACGTTTCATTCAAAAAGAAAGGGTTTTTTTTCTTTTTAAACAAAGCCAAACTTAAGGCGCACTGACATCTATAATGGGACTTAGAAGGCAGAATGTGAGTAGCATTTAAAGGCCTACTGGGAGCAAAATTACAGCTCTTAAGACAAGTGTGGCTTCTAAAATTTAATTTAACTGTTGCCTAGGCCTCTTCTTAAATTCTTATCTGGGCTAATCACTACAAACAATGAGGTGACTATTCAGAAAAATACACATTTTTAGTATTTTAGGTGCAGTTTGGGCATTTAAAAAACACAACACCCAGATTAAGCAGTATTTCCTAGAGTATTCTCTTCCAGCATCTACAGAAATATCATCCTGTGGTACATTTTTGTAAATGTGATTATACAGTCATTTATATATGTGACATTTTAGCAGTAATTGTACGAGCACAGCTAAGTAATTGTACTTGAAAATTCGATGATGGAAACAAGTTTTTCTTTCCTGCATTCATCACTACTGAAACAAGAATGCAGTGGGTCTTTTAATAAATAATAACCTAATTTCTGGATGTTCTAAGTACAAACCTTGTGATTTAAATATAGCTCAGTCTGCTAAATGTTCCTATGAAAAAAAGACAATTTAGACCTCCATCAATTATAACAGATGGCAAACTGGTTTCTGTTTTAGTAAAAAGTTTGCTTGGGTTAAATAAAGTTCTAATTTATTTTTTCTACATTTTGTTTTAATTAAACTGCCCTAAAGATGAAAAATGTGGTCAGGTTTTCAAATATTTGTCCATAAGTAACACATAAAAATATGGCCATTGCATTCCTAATCACTTATTTTAAATAATTTTTTAAAGTGCATTTAACATTAGTGATTTTGATGTTCATCATCTCAAACCACATGGACCAAATCACAGGAGTGCAAAAGGGGTTAGGTTTCAGATATAAATCCTTGAATTAAGCATGGGAATGTAGTAGGGCACTGTGCCAAGGTGGGATTTGAAACCACTACACCTATAACTTTAATTTACTGAGATTGCTCATCAGAGGAAAACATTTGAAGGAGGACTTTCCCCCCATTCCAGCCAGAGCCAGGTAAGGTATTAGGGGCTGCTTTGCAAAGGAAGTCAGTGAGCTTGGCCATCCTCCCCTGAGTAACCTCAGCTGGTCTCTCCTTACCCTCAAACTCCCTCCTGCTGTTTCTCACATAGAAATCCTAATGGTTTGCTCCTCTTAACTTCGATGGTTAAAATGACCTAATTTTGCAAATTATGACATCTCTGTGAGATGATGCAAGAGGGGAAAAAAAAAAACCCATCCTGTGGAAAGTAACATTTCTATGTCCTATTTCTGATGCAAGAGACCTGTTAAGTCCTGATGTTACCGAGTTGGCTTCATTTGTACTGATCTGCAGTATCAGACTTAAAATTCTCATGACATTTCTCATAACTCCATACACAGATTTAAGCTGCCTACGTACTTTGTGATTTGATCACTTTTAAAAAAAAAAAAAAAAAAAAAAAGTGTCAACTTATGTAATGAATTCATGAGTTGGAATCATAGACATCACAGCTACTCTGCAAAATCTACACAGATTTTCCTCAATATAATAAGAAAATACCACAGTCATCTCACAAAAACACTCTTCAAGTTTTGAAGCACATCGTAAGGATAACAGTATCTGAATTTGATCAGAAAAGGAGCAAGTTCCAGAGTTCAGGACCTCCTGCTGGCTCTTTTCTCCTCCATCCTTTGGTGGCTGCTGGTATCAGTGGAATTGCTCACTCCAATCAGTTACAAACCACTGCTTCTACATTTCAAACTGAACCTCATCCAGGGAACCCAACTCCTAACTTTTCTGCCCTCCCTCCTCCTGCTGTTTAAATGTAGCCTTAACTTTGTAACACTGCTCTCAAGAAAACAGGAGCAGAAAAGTCTTTAAGGAGCAAAGAACATTCTTCCTGCAGGAAGAACCGCACGGCTAAAAGCATTTCCCGACCCCTAAACCCCTTACTGGTGCATCTCATCCCAACATTCCGGTCCAAGATGGATGCAGGGTCATGCAGGGCACCACCAGACCAGTGGGACATCTCCATTGGCCAGCTGAGAATAAAACCAATTTACAGAGGGAGATTTGTCTGCTTCCCCACAGAAAGCACACAGTCAGGCAAGCCCACATCCATTGTTCCCCTCAGTGCCTCTTGCACCATCACATCCCAGACAAGGAAAAGCTGAAGATCCTGAGGACCTGCTGCATTTGGGGTCTGCACCATCATATTTAAGCCCATGTAACTGAGGTTTATTAATCACCTGGAAAACAATAACGTGCATTTCCACTCTCACGTTTACTACACGTACTTGTCAACATGATTTTCGTCATTTCTGCCTTCAGTTTAACAGCACAAATATTTTGACACCAAAGGTTGCAAAGAAGATGAACAGATTTCATGTCAACACAGACCAGTATGAAAACAACAGACCCTTAGGTCATTGGATTTACTTGAGTTTTCTGTCAGGTGTTGAACAAGGAGATTTCTTCCTGGGAATGGCCATTTCATGTTCAAACTAAAGAGCAGGCCAATATAGCTGTGTTATTTGATGAAAAAAGCCTGCCAGGAAGTAAATATTTACTCTCCGCTGAATAACTGGCATGTCTGGAGCTTAAAATGATTTAAAAAGGGAGTGATCTGTTTAAGGTATAACCAGAAGGTATAACCAGGCATCTAACAATAATTTATATAGTGGCTTTGTACAGGCACAGGACAATAGCACTCCCCAAAACAGGAACATAAAACTTTATGTTGAATGTTGAGGAAAACAAGGAAAGTGATCTTGGAAGTGTTCAAGGCTAGGTTGAATGCATCTTTTTCTTTCTGATGGAAGGTGGGAAGGCATCCATGCCCATGGCAGGGGGGTTGGAATGAGATCTATAATGTCCTTTCCAACCCAAACAATTTTATGATTCATTCTGTGATTCTTAAATGAATTTTCTATTTCAGGTAAAGCTTTGTAACTGAAATATAAAGCCAAATAAGAAGTGTTCCTCATGCCTCAGACATTAAATAGAAGTGGAACAATAATGGCCAAATTATTAATCCATAGGGATTTGAGCAGCTTTTTCTTCTGAAGATGAAATATTGGATTAGATGAGACACTACAAGCAACATCCACCAAGTCTATGGACTTAGTGCATATGAAGTGCAGATGAAGTGGAGCAAACCACAAGCAATATATATGCATACATTTGTGTCTGTGACACGTCAAAAAAACCCTCAGTGTTTGGGTACTAAAACACAAATTCAATGGATGCAGCCAGGCCATCTCCAGGATATTTAAATAGGTGTTTGTGAGTTTATGAGGGAGAAGCATTGTGTTTTAATTGCCAGCCTTTATAAGCACGTAACAAAATACTTCTAACAACTGAAGGCACAAATGTGATGATTAAAATATAGTCAATCTTGCTAAGTTGTCCTCTAGTCGAATGCAGGGAAGTAATTCTTTTCCTAAATTATTTACAAAAGGCACTTCTGAGAGGCAATGTGCCCATGTTATTGCCACTGCAATCTTTGTTTCCTTCTTTAACTTAACCAAGGGAAAATCAAGAAGCTAAACTGACAAGGCACAGAAAAGGAAGAAAACAGCATTTGCAAAACAAATATCACACTTTTCCCCTCTGGAATCTTATGGGGTGTCAGTGCTGTATTATTTGGAAAACTGTATATCATCCATCAGACCTTTCAACGCGTGTCTTTTGGAGACACACACCCTTGGTGCAGCGTTGCCTGTGCTGATGCAATACAAAGTGCAGGTGGCAAACAAAAATGCAATTAATCTGTCAAACAGCACAATGAAACGTTGAAATACATACCTGAAACATTCAAACCCTGAATCTCTTCTGACCAGGATGTCAGTTTTTACCCTGATTGCGGAACATGAGAAGCACAGAAGGTTCTAGAGGGTTTTTTTTATCTGCAACATGCAAATGTGGCAACAGGCTGAGTAATTCTGAACAATATTCAAATGGCAGAACAAGTGGGGGGTGAAGTATTGACCTGCACACATAAAACTAAGCTGTTTTTCTTTGAAGGAAATAGGAATTACAGGGAATTCCTCATTACAGGTCATAGCCAAAGCTACAAATGCTTCACCTAATTATGTCTTCAATGCTACTCCTACTATTTAACTTTTCAGTTCTACTAATGGCCTACATGGTACACCAATACAAAAATTCAAGGGCTGATAATAAGTAATTCAAGAAAAGTAACACTGAGAGCACTAGAGAAGAAATTTAGTCTGGTAAATAAAAATAAAAATGGATGAAAGGCAAAACAATTTCTAAAAACTAGAAACAGTTGGGGTAAATAGCATCAACACAATGTAATTTCTGTATTTTAAAAGGGTAATGAGAAGTTAAAAATTAAATATTGAATATGCGTTTTATTAAATTATTTAAAACCAGGATTTTGTATATTATATAGAAAATAAAAGTCAGTCACTGGAATTTGTACATATTTCAAGCTTTTGACTACTTTGACACAAATGTGAAAGGAAACTAACTCTTTCACAGAAAGATAATCAATGGTTTCCTTGCCAGAGGCAAAAGTTCTAGAAATTCAAAACGGTTTTGTTATGAATTTCCTTTTCTTGAATCTGCTGACTGTTACAGTGCTGTGCAAGATCCATTAAACACTTCCATCCAGATTTTTGTAGGGATGAAGCAAAGAATGCTGCCAACCCAACACACAATTATCAACAAAGCAAAAATCACAAACCCCAGGAACACTCATCTTAAGATGCTGAGGGAAGAAAGATGAAGGGAAGGGAAACAGTGGGAACACTGTCACGAAGATTTAGGGGGGAAGGAACAGTGACAAATGAATCTTTTTAATTACCCCTGAACAAGTGCTCAAGGCCAGGCTGGGTGGGGCTTTGAGCAGCCTGCTCCAGTGGAAGGTGTCCTTGGCTACAGCAGGGGGTGGACTTGACCAGCTTTGAAGGTTCCTTCCAACCCAAACCATCCTGTGACTGCAAGAACAGCCACAAAAATGGCTTTTGAGCCACTATCAATTGCAGAGAGCTCTGCCCAGGCTGAGATACCCTAATGAAGAATGGGCTATAAAATAAACAAGGACCATCACCTCGACAGAGCTGCTCTGGTGGCTCCCTGCAGACAGCACTGCTGGAAACATCAGCCTCCCTCCACAAACCCTTCCTCCTGCCCTGATTTCCACACTGCCAGTGGTCAGCATGACTCTGGAAAATCCTGAAATCTTTAAAACAAAAACTTGAGAAGAGAACAGTATTTTTAACTTGTCATTTATATGGAAGTGTCTTCTTCTAGGTGTTTCATCAGCCCTTTGACACAAAAAGGGTGATTATAATTTATCACTGCAACACAAGAAAATTCAGGATGGAGTGTGGGTTGTTTCTGTACATAGTTTTTTTTTGGTTTGGTTTCGTTTTGTTTAGGGGATTTTTTTGGTTTCTTTTTTTGAAAGCAGATGAAATTCTTTTGTCTGGAAAAGGAAAAAAAAAATAAAGAGGAAAGAAAAAGGAAAAAAAAAAAAAATTAAAAAAAAAAAAAATGGACCAAAAATTGGCTCTATGCATCTAATGAAAATTAAGTGGAATAAACAAAATCCATTTTATTTTTCTAATGGAGTCAGCAACTGCAAGAAGCCAGATGACCTCTGGAAAAAACCCCAATATGTACTTACAAATAACAAGTTTACATGTGATTTTGTTTTACTTATTTAGTTCCTGCTATCTCTTCACCATCTGTCTGTACCAAGAAAGTTTTCTTCTGGCCAACTGAGTAGTGAATATAATGCAGTGGACAGGCTGACTTATTTGAGATGGGTTATGACAAACAACTTGGACGTCCTGACAAATGAGATAAATGTCCTGGCAGTTGTAGCTTATTTGATGATAGGGAAAGTTACAGTAAGAAGTAAAATATTGCTGCTATTGCACATTTCACCTCTTTTTATTTTGTTTTCTTTTCTGGCAAAAACAATTTCTCTTAAAAGCAGATGCTATTCTCTTTTATTTAATATGACAAATGAAAAATGTATATATTGAAACTGCTACAGGCATGCAAAAATACATTTGCTGTATTTTCAAACACATTTCATTATTAACATTATTCCTGACTTTTGGTGTTGGTCCATTATGTTTAGAGTGATAGAGTATTTGCAGATTGTTAATCCCAAACTACTTTTATATCATTTATACATGTTTTTATACTAGTTTTACCTCACTTTTACATTATGTTCTTACAGCAACAGTTTCAAGAATAACTGTAAATCAAGTTTTGCTCTCTGTAAATACTTTTGTCTTGAAAGAATTCAGAGGAATTTTGTATATACAATAATGAAATCTATTTTCCAAGTCACATTACAGATTATACTTCCAAACCAGTATTAAGGTACAACTAAAGCTTTTGCTTATCTTGAGATTGTAAAATGCCAAACACTATAAAACAAACTTTCCTTTTTATTAAATATTTTGAAGAGTGTTAAGAGTACTATATTTAGTAATGATAAACTCAACAGCTTCTAGAATTTCTTGCAGTGAATGCATGCAAGACTCAACAACTGTTGACAGTACACTACAGACTTTGTAGTTGAAGAGACACCAAATAAGCTCCAAATAAAGGGGTGAGGGGGGATGTCCTATTTCTTAAATACATTATATCTCACATGCGCACAGTGATGGCATGGTTCCATTTCTGAGCCAGAGCTCACCCAATAAAAACGTGCACACGGAGGTTTTTGGGAGGTGTACATATGTACATATGTATGAATTCTGTATCTGAGAGAACTGAAGCTTCTGCATGCAGCAGAAGGCACTTACACTGCAATGGAACCAAAATTAACTTGGAAACCTGCTGGGAGATAGGGTATCTTAAAAATTTTCCAAACAACCTATTATTATCCCTATTCTGGTAACATCTAAATGTGCCAGATGAAATCATAGCCCCATGGCATGAACTCAGAATGAGCAAATGTCTCCCATCAGAGATGCAGGAGATAAGGCAAAGGGGAAGAACGGCACAGACAGTTGAAGTGACTTGGTTGATGAAAACAAATCCATCACTGGCTAAGCCAGTAACATGAAGCCAGTCAGCTTTCGACACCAGAACAGTTTGGAATTTGACCCCTCAAATTGGTATTTACAATATTACACATCTAGGCATCACAGAATTCTAGGTTCACAGAATTCCCCCTCCTTCCTCACCCCAGAGCCTGAGGACAACTTGTGCAAAAACCAAGGAGCAAAACACTTGATTAGTGTCTTTGGAAACCAATGCTTAGACTATTTTTTATGCTTCTCTTCATTCCTTTCTCAATCCTTTCCTTTCTTCATTCCCCACTCAACTGAAAATAAAAAGCATTTTTTTAAAACCAAAGAGCAGTAACATTTCCTGTGCTTTTCTTATCCTTAACCCTTTAACCATCATGGCACTCCTCACACAACAATCAGCAGAGGCAGTTGCATTGTCAGCCACAGCAGTCTGAGAGAAAAAGGCAGCGATGAGAAATTTTGTAAGTTTTTCTGGTTCAGATAACTTCAGTTTATTAATTTTTCTGTGTGGGCAGTCTGTACTAGGCAGCTGTCTTCAGAAACACAGCAACCCCTCTGAGCCCAGTCACATGCAGAGCCCAGAACCCCAAAGATGCTGGAACGTAAGGGGGCAGACTTGGACATTTTCATTTTGCTGGAAATGGTTCCAGAAAGAAAACAGCACTGGTTATGGCACTGCTGGTCCTAATACCAGCTTGAGGAGGGGAGGACTGGAAGAGCAGTGGCACAAAAAGCCAGCTGAGTTGGTTTCCAAGTGATCTTGGTACTAGTGTGAATCAGAAACACAGTTGGAGAGCTGAAAACCATCCCAAAAATCCAGCCACCTCCTTCTAACTTGGAAAAACAAAAGCCCTGCACATTGCACGTTATGGATCTCTCTCAGTCACCATTATGGACCTAGGCACATTTGGAGAGGGAAAAAGTGCAAAATTAAGTTGCTAGAATATAACTTACATCAATGAGAGTGAGAAATAAGAGAGAAAGAACCAGTCTCTTTTTTACTAAGCACAAATTTATCTGTGGCCTGACCAGTACAAATAAAAAACGATGACAGCACAGAGAGATGCACACTAAAGATTTAGAAAGTGTCTTTAATGCACAAACTCTATGAAAATCAGACTCGAAGCATGCCAGGGCTGCTGCCTACTTAGGAGTGGAACAAAGCAGAAAAGTGGAGCTGGATCTCAGAAGCCCAAACCTCCCCTTTTGCCTCCCATAATTTATGAAAGCCCATTCCAGCTGATGGGAAATGATAAAGTCTCTGAAAAGCAGCATCAGGAAGGCCTGAGTAAATCAGCCTTTCCTACAACTGATGAGAAAACCAGAATATGTTACACTTCCAGCTCTAAATGAAGAAAATCTACTGACTTTGAGTGTGATAAAAATATTAACATATACTGTCACTTTTTTTGCTGCCTTCAATTAATTTTTCTCTCTGTCACATCCAGATAAATGCTGGCAATCATAACTCCTCAAGACTATAAGCTGTTTTTCATTTTTGATATTACAAAGTCTATATAATATGTGTGTGAGAAAGACTATGATTTAATAGTAGTGTAATACTTTAAAAATGCATTAATATATAATAACATCTTTTATTTAATCCAATATATTTTTTAAATTAAAAACACATCAAATAAAAATCTGTGGAACTCCTGGCCAAAATTACTCAAACCACACAATAAATCCATCACAAAAATATCTTTGTGTGGTGAAATCATGAAATTACTTTGTCAAGTGCACATATAATTGTGTATTTCAACCTTTTGAGGAATAGTAAAATTGTTTAAAATGAACTTACTACATAATTTTGAGAAACTGTGGCTCTATAAATCTAAACATTAAGTGCAGCAAAATACTTGTAATTAAATATATGAAAATTAACCATCAAGCCATGAAGTAGAGAAATTAAAGTGAAGCTATGTAAGCCTCTAAGGGGAAGATAAATTATTTGTTTAAAAAACCTCAGCAGCACAAAGGTATGCTTCAAAATATTTCCCAGTTGTGCTTCTTGACCTGAATCTGAACTCTTTGTTGCTCGTCTTCCTCCATTCCTGAGAATCCTCCTTTCTTACAGCTGGTATCTGCTCTGATTAAAACTGGACAAAGCCTTGTCCTGGGCCAGAGCAAGGACTCAGCATGTGGCCGTGGCCAAAGGCAAATGCCTCACAACAGCACAAAGATCAAAATACCCACACCGTAATATTTTCTCAAATGTGGAATAACTTCGTGCTCAAGGACCTCCAAAGCAAGAGCTGATGGCTGGGGGATTAATAATACCCAACATATTTCACTTAGTGTTGCCCAAATTGTGCCAGATTAGTCTGGAGCTCCATATCACCACCAAGATGCTCCTTCCTCTACCCTCAAGCCCCACCAAAGATCCTCAGTCATAATTTATTCTTGCAGGTTAAAGAAGGGGCAGAAATCTGAGCATTCCTGGTAGCCCAATGATACATCACAAGCACGAGGAGTAAACACTGCACCAATTACCTTAATTTAAAGCCTAAGAAGTGATCCAGATTCTTCAGGCAGAGCAAGTCTGATACTTACTAATAATATCTACTAGTTAAGAAAGATAAATTGCCTTGGCTAGTAAGAAGTGATTAGTTCTGGAAATATGTACAGTTAGGCCAGAAATAAGGAGTTTAAACATTATCTGGTGATCAGGAGGACAGACTGGGAGGTGCTTTAATTGCACAGATGAGGCACAACCAAGGCCAAGAAATCAAGTTTTAACAGATTTTTAAAAGCTGAATTATTCACCTCTTACAAGTCTCTCAGTAGAGTCTGTTTTGTTTTCTTTCTTTTAATTATCATACATTTAAACAAGAGGTTAAATAATGGTGAAATTAATTGAGCTTAAAACAGTTTTTGGAGCAGGACTCTACACAGATAAAAATCATATAGCCTGAAAGGCCAACTTTAATAATTTTCTACTCTGGGGTTTAAAGGAGCCACAGCACAAGACAACAATCTCTTCACCTGGCAGTAATACACACATAAAAAAAAAGAATAAGGCGATTCTCTTCCAAAATTTTCTGGCTAGACCACAGTAAATATCCAAGGAGAAAGGTCTGGCTAGAGATTTCTGTGTGGATTGCGTAGTTGCTTATTTGATTTACAAAGAACTCAAAGAGATTTAACACTTTACAAGGCAGACATAAGTATATTTGAAAAGTGTATTTTTCAAACCTGACAGAGGTTTTTACTCATTTTTGCCCCCAGATGAGACTGTTCTTCATGTAGGGCTTTGCCTACTCTCCCTGTACTCACAGAACCAAAGGAAGGCTGTGCCCCTCCCAGAAGGTTGAATGAACTCAAAGGCCTAAAATCCCAGTGTTAATGTCACAGGTGTTCTCAGAGCAAGTTATTAATGTCAAAGATATTTAAAAGAAAATGGTTTAGAGATTGAAATATTGAGATGTTTGATTAAGGTTAAGTGGAAAACTCCAGGGCTGGCACCTCAGGTTTTGCACTTCCTACACGTTTGAAAGGTCACATCAGTGGTGTCGGGTGTTTTAAAACTCACAAATACACAAAACTGAAACACATTTCTTTGTTAATGGACAAAGGAAGGACTAGGCTGCCAAGGGACCTGGAAATTCAGTGCTCAAAACACAGCTTGTAGCAGTCCTCTGGATGTGCCACCATCCACAGCTGCTGAGTTTGGGGCTGTTGGAGGATATGTCCCCACCCCTTGCTGGTGGTGCCCATGGATCAGCTATCCATTTTTCAGTCTGTAGAGCATATATTATCTAACTCCACAATTTCCCAAGACACCAAGGTCTACATGTTCACCATTTGCTGTGAAATTCATTATTTCATTATTTCATCATCAGGGTTTATGCTGGTCTCCCATTGGATTCATTAAATTGCTCCCCTGCTTCAGTATGGAAGGATTTGATGGAACAGCAGCTCTGCTATGACGTGTATTTACTGAGAACTGTAAAGTGTCTCCATAAAAATTGCAGATTATGAGTCAAAGTTCATATTGTAGAAATTAATGCTTTTAAGAGGAGCTGTTGCACACATGGGACTCCCATACACCCCAAAATCACTGCAGCTTGCTTTCTTCAAGCAAAAATATCCATCTCTGGAGAATCACACACTATTTTTTCTAAGTAAAACTGTATATTTGTAGGTACACTGGGATTCAGTGACAATTCAAAGAATAACACATTTTTTCCAGCCAAGTGTGGGAAGGGGGTGTGTGCCTATTGCTTTTCCCAGAAGTATTTTCTGGTACACTACTACTTGCAATGCTCTTTTATAAGGAACACAACTTAGGTATTTTCTTATCCGTTAGTGGTGGTTGTAGAAAGACATGTAAATTTAACAAGAGTACAACACAGTTAGCTATTTTTAAACCTGGAATATTTTATACTGGGGTCTTTTACCACATTAAAACACAATGAAAGCTAGGCAGCTAATTATCTAAGAGGTAACAAAACTTTAAACTACACACAGATGTTGAGCTGCACTAAAAGGACAATTATTTGCCAAAATCACTGCCAAATTAAAGTTCCTATTTGGAAACTTTCACACATTTGTGTTTGGTGCAGCTGCAGCTGTTTAACTGCACATAAATTTTGTTTTCCCCTTTCCGATTGTTATTCAAATGACATTAAAGAGCAATTACAGCAGAATGACAGTAACTAGTCCGTTAAAAGTTCAAATTGTAGGAGATCTGTTTTAATTTAAAGTCAATAAAGTATTAGAATAGCAAAATAAATGGATTTCTCTGTATGCACAATGAATGTTCCTTTTCTTTCTACACACTTATTCAATATCTGCAGAGGCACCAGGTGTAGCCCTGGCTGCTGTAATTGTGAGCCCTGGGCTGGTGCTCCTCTGCAGATGGACTCTGACCCCCTAGAAGGCAGGCAGGGCCTGCAGAGACCTCCAGAAATGAGAGGGCTGGGCAATCACCAACCGTGTGAGGCTCAACCAGGGAAAGTGCCGGATTCTGCACCTGGGATGGGGCAGCCCTGGGTGTACGGACAGACTGGGCAATGAGGGGCTGGAGAGCAGTGCCATGGAAAGGGA
This sequence comes from Certhia americana, assembly GCA_018697195.1. NCBI lineage: Eukaryota > Metazoa > Chordata > Aves > Passeriformes > Certhiidae > Certhia > Certhia americana. The sequence continues at coordinate 59,836,631 of CM031860.1, read as the reverse complement.
CTTGGGTCCTGTCAGTGGCAAGCTGAACATGAGCCAGCAGTGTCCTGGCAGCCAGGAGGGACATCCCTGTCCTGGGGACATCAGGCCCAGCACGGCCAGCCGGGCAAGGGAGGGGATTGTCCTGCTCTGCTCTGGGCTGGGGCAGCCTCACCTCGAGTGCTGGGGGCAGCTTTGGGCACCACAGTAAAAGAAAAACATTAAACTATTAGAGAGTGCCCAAAGGAGGGCAACAAAGATGGTGAAGGGCCTTGAGGGGAAGCCGTGTGAGGAGAGGCTGAGGAAGGGACAGACACTGATCCCTTCTCTGTGGTGACAGTGACAGGTCACAAGGAATGGCCTGAAGATGTGTCAGGGGAGGTTTGGGTTGGATATCAGGAAAAGGTTCTTCCCCCAGAGGGTGTTTGGGCACTGAAGAGGCTCCCCAGGGCAGTGGTCACAGCACCAGCCTGGCAGAGCTCAAGGAGGGTTTGGACAATGCTCTGGGGCACAGGGGGTGACTCTGGGGGATGGTGCTGTGCAGGGACAGGAGCTGGACTCAACGATCCTAAGTTGGGTCCCTTCCAACTTAGCATATTATATGATTCTGTTTTGTAGACACCTATGGGTGTCCAGGTAACTCGCACACAGTCCTGGCCCCTGGTTTTGCCCAGGTTGGAGCTGAGTGGGCACATACCTGGGACAGAGCTGAGACTCACACAGCTCACTGCCAGGCATTTCATTTAGCTGACTGCACAAATCTTCAGACCACAAAAACTCTGCAGACTTCATCATTCCAGTATTTATACTGCACCTAAACACTCGCAATGGACTCTTGTACAAAAATCCCTCTTAAAAATTTGGCCTTGGAAATAGATCTAGAGGATATAAATCTGCACAACTGAACCACAAGAACAGAAACCACCAAAACACATCCTAGTACAGCCCCTAAGGGTTCTCCTTATCAAACTGGGCACAAAAAACAGTTCTGTCTGTCATAAACCTAATGGATTTATGAGATTTCACCTGTACAATAACCCCAAAGCCCACCTTAAGGGAGCTTATAAAAAGGAGGGACAGATAGTGACAGGACAAGGGGCAATGGTTCTAAACTGAAAAAGAGCAGATTTAGATTAGCTTTCTGGAAGAAATTGTTAATTCCAAGGGTAGTGAAGCACTCCAAGATCCTGCCTAGAGAAGTTGTGGATGCTCCTTCCCTGGAGGTGCCCTGGCTGCTTTACTGGCAAATTAGCTATTTTTATGACACGGCCTGGAATAAATGTTTTACCTGAGCAATACCAACTCATTCCCAACTCACCTGTAATCTCCCACCTAGAGACTGATGAACCCTCAGATACCTAAATACTTCCAAAATGCATCATTTAAACAACTGGATTAATCCCATCCTTATGGGTGAAAACTATTAATTAAGTGTAGCAAACCAAATTCCTCACTCTCCAGTTTCTTAAATTCTTATCTCCATGACGGATGTCAAACCCTTAAGGAAAGATTTCTCATTTCTTCTCAGCTGAAGAAGATTGAAACCCCAGCAGCACAGCTATGAGGCCTCGTCTGCAGTATGCTATGGGCTACTCTCCCAGCTCATACTCAGATGAATTATGGGGTTTTAAATTGAAATGCTTTAAGAATCATTTTTTCAGACACGGCATAAGTTCGGCAATGTTCCAGTCCCTGAGAAATACTCTGAAGTCTGCAGATAGCAAATCATTAACATTTTGAAGACTCAGTAAAAATGGAATCAGAAGATTTATCTGCTGAAAATTGGTCAATCTAGTCCACATCCTGACTCTGGAAGTTGTCCAAGCACCTGATGTTTGAAGAGCAAATTTTCTGCAAGTAAGGAAAAAATATATTTACTTTTGACTTGCATTGTCAGTCCTTCTCGTACCATCACACTGGAGGCTTTTATCACTCCTAAAATTTTCATTTGCATACTCTGTTTAATTTTTCAATTGTAAATTCTAACCTGTTCTATTCTAAATGGGCACTCATGAAGCAGCTACATTTTGAGCCCAGTACTTTTCAAGACTTGGCAACAATGCTTTTAGTGATGCTAACAACTAACCAGCTCCAAACCTTCCATCCCTTAGTAACCTGCACTTACACCAATCAAATTTAGATGCTTCTTTCCCAACTACTGCAAAACCTCTCTGCCAGCAAATTTTATATTGTGTTGTTGACATAAAAATATCAGATACCTGTACTTAGAGAAATCATCCTTCAGGAGCTACAAACTGTTCCCTACAAGCAGAGCAGGCACCTCTATGGAAGCAGGTATTCAGAAAATCAATAACTTCTCCCAGTCCTGAGCTTCATAAAAACAGCTGTCTTATAATACCATCTGATCTTGACTTTATCTTGAAAAAATTGGGTACCTATTTTTCCATGGAAAGACAATAAAGCTTCTAACATCCTTTGAAAGCATTTCTTGTCCATTTCTGAAGCTAAAAATTTATTTAGCTTCTTGTGAGAGGGCGCTGAGAGGGGATACAGAAGTACAGAATGAAAAGAAATTGGGGGAAAAGGAGACTATTTCATTTATTTTAACTCCAGGAATCCTGTATGTGGCCTTGAGGTAATGTCAGAGGAAGAGTCAAAGCAGGGAAAATGTTCTTCTCCTGCACAAACCTGCCTTTCTGGGTATTCTCTGAGTAAAGAACCGAGCCAAGATTAATATCTAAATTGCTTTTCTCTTCTGAGATTCCAGAGATGTGATATACCAATAAGTTTTTAAGGTCCCAGCCCAAAAGCAGTCACATCTTTCTTGATAAGCACATCCCTCAAAGAACAAAGCAAGCATCAGCTCTTTTTTATGTAACATGAAATATTATAACCTAGAAGATCCTTTTGTCAGTACCAGTGTAAACAGAGGCCTTCCTTTGCTGCTTGCTCCTCTGTTTCAGAGCTTGAAGAGATACACATACCACTTCCTTTCCTTCATAAATCAAAGGTGCCAAATCTTGGGTCTTTATACAACAAATGCATCCAGACATTTAGAAGCACTGTTCCAGGAAAAAAAAAAATCTGATTTTACTAATGAAGTCATTAACAACTGTACTTTGTGTTCAGGCTTCAAAACCTCTCTGGGAACATCCAAGTAGAGAAAAGACTGAGCAACACATAAAAGAACAGTGATTTTACAGGAATCTTGAATTGTCCACCAAGAGGTCCAGCAGCTCTCAAAAGAGCAGTGGTCACCAGGTATTAACAGAGGAGCACCTCAGGCCAGGGGCAGAAAGAACAATATTGTGCTCAGTATCCATCTCAGTGACACCAGCTCAAAAATAAACCAAAACAAACTAGAAAACAAACAAACAAATAACAAAAAAACACCCCAAACCAAACCAAAACCAAATAAAAAACCCAAAAACCAAACAACAACAACTAAAAGAAAGCTCAAAACTCCCCAAAAGTCCCCAAAACACACAAAAAACCCCCAAACAAACTAAAAAACAACACACAACTGTTTTGAAGCACAATCCCTCAAAATAAAGGTGGAAGAAGTTACTTTACTTGGAAGGAGGCAGAAATGCTGAGAAAACAGAATTATAACCTTTAGTAAATCTGAAAAAAGAGGACAGCTCACTTTTGAAAACTACTTTTCTGCTCACTTCCCTCATTTCTGCAGGGTTATGACAGAGGTGACTTCTAAACAGCAATTTCTCTTACATAATCACTTACTAAGTATCTATCCATTGCCAAATAAATTATCATCTAAGGCAGAGTTATAATCTAATCTGATAAACACGAAAACATCACAGAGAAAGTGAGGCAAATCATATGAAACCAGAAATTATGAAAGAATATGCTTTGATGAACAACTAACCAGCTTTCTGAAGTTACAATATTTACATATGAGAAGAGGATTGCACAAAGTTCCAGAAGTCCATGTATTATAAGCTCTGATGTTCTATCCACCTCCCATTAGAACTAATTGAAGGATGGGTGCTTTTGTCCTGAGGCATTGGATGGGAGATAAAAGGGAAGGTGAAGTACAGATGAGACTGCTATGGTTATGGCTAGTGAAAATTATGCCAACATCCAGCAGACAGGGACAGCCAGTGTGAAGATTCAATTACAGAGAGCAGCTCTGAGTGCCAAGGCACGCCAGCACCATGCCCTGGGTTGAGAGATTTGATTCTATCGAGGCCATTTATCTTCAAAATTAAATAAATAGATTTGGGGAAACCATGAAGGTAGTCAGAATGCCCACTGAAAACTTTGCAATAAATGATCCATTCTTCAGACCTCAGTTGCTTTAAGAAAACACATTTTTATGAAATAAAAGCCAGACTAACTGAGACAGTTTTGGAGAACTGATGGTTCCATACCCCCAGGATTTCTTCAGAAAATCTCACACTACCACCAAAAACCCACAACTGATTCTTTGTGTGCCTCCTGACATAAAAGAACATACTTTCTGCTAAAAGGGCTCAGCTAACTCTAGCATTGTCACTCATTTTATCCTGCTCTCTGCCACAGTGCTTGGAGGAGAAGGATATGGAACATTTTTCACAAACTGTCACACACTTGCAGATCAGTGGGTTAATGTATCAGCCTTTCACCTTTGGAAACCACAGTTCAACAGTCTGAATTACTATGGTAATAAATGTAGTATTGTTTTGGTTCAATACAGACTTGTGTTTGAAGAACTGTAACAAAATATTTTTATAACCTTGTGGAAAAGATAAGAAGTTGGCAATTTTCTTTTATGTAATAGATTTCGTCTGCAATCTCAAGCAAGCTAATTAAACCCAGCCTTTGAAAATAATTAGCTGTCTAACACTGATTTTACTAAGTCTGGTTTAAATAAAACTACTTTCTTTGATAAACTAAGCTATGATATAAGTTATTTCCTTAAACAGGTTCACAGCAGGTAATATAGGTTACGGGCCAACAAAAAAAATGAACATCTAGCTTAGGTAAGAGCTAAAAAAATGCGGTTCTTTTAGAAATAGGATGAAAAAAAACCCCATTGTTAAAAGTCAGATTTTCAGCTTAAACCAGTTTCCACATCTCAATAATAAAGCTGTGAAAAATAGAGCTTGCTAAAAAACAACCAAGCCCACACTGGGATACCTTACAATTGGTGAAGACTTACTCAGCAGCCTTGTGACAGCTCTATCTAGCAGGATATGTATCTCCATGGATTTTAACTACAGATGACGATAGATATAGTAGTGCACTGTGGTCAAAATGATCTTTATAGCCAGTACATTTACGGGATTTACAAAATCATATCATCCATCCTTCCCAAAAAGTGGATGGATCTTTAAATTATTGTTTTTAAGAATGCAGAGCCCTAGGCAGGATATATTGTTCCTTAAAAGAAAGGCAAAACCTCCTAAACCCAAGCTCACCACAAACAAGCACAGAGCCAGATAATTTCCTGCGTTCGCACAACTAACGGGCATGTTAATTCTTTTACTGTAGCTGGGATTATAAAAAGGCCCTATTCTATTGATTTTAATGGTGCTGTCACTGTAGCAGAATAATGCTTTTCCAGTATCACTTTGCATTACTGCTTCAACCTCTGATGACAGATGAAAAGTACTGAATCTTCGCCAAAAGCTGAATACGCCATTATCTCCTTTTGCACAGCTGCGCAGACATACCCTAACACAGACCAGGCTTGCTACCATTTTGTTTAGGGCTTAAAAGTAAAATTTAAAAAAAATAAAAAAAGATCCCATATCCTGAAGGCAAAGACAACCTGAAACTTTGCTCAAAGAAGCATGAAAGCACAATTCCTTTGCCAAATGCACCTCAGAATGTCACATTACCATACGTGGAGTTAGTAATGGGCAGCCGAACTCTGAAACGCTGCTTGGGTTTTATTCTCTGCTTGTTCCTGACAGTTCAGCAGATTCCAGAAAAGGGATAAATAAATGCATAAAGGTTTATATTAACTCAGTCTAAGTTACAATGTAATCCAGATACTATTGGGACTAGAGGCATCTAAGTGAACAAACAGGACCTTTTGAATCACTGACTCCAGTTTTCAACTACCATTCACAATTAGTTTTTAAGAAACAAATCACATTAAAGTCTGGGCACACTGGTGTCCAGACCCACTTCATCTGTCAGAACGATCACTCATGGTCAGAAGCCTCCCAGCCTCAAGCCTGAAAGCAGTAATTGTCAGTTTACATCAATTTATTTCTTATGCTAATGTTGGCATTCAGCTGAAGGAACTCCTCAGCACTCCCTCCTTTTTTAATTCTCTGATATCCTTGCAGACAGCAAACATACACACGCTCTCAGCCCACATTTTGCCTGCTGCCAGCCACTCAATCCAACCATCCCAGGACACACATGCCCACATTTTCCTCCATCACCTCAGCAGATCCTCCCTGCCCTGTCTTGGTATGAATTCTTCATTTGTGAATGTGATGACAAGAGTAACACACTTTGGCCTGAAATGGCACAAAAGCCTTATTCAGTGGCATTAAGATTTTCCTCTCTTCAGTGGAATTTTTTACACAGAGCATTGCACTTGGCCTCTCTCATGGCTACTCTTCATTAGTGGCTGGCAGGTAACTTGCATCATCTACCACCGCCAGTATCTTCTCTTCCTATGTTATTTACAACTGTGGAGTAATGTGAGTTGAGTTTACAGTAAAAAAATCCCAAACAGCAGTATTTCAGCACTTATCCTTCCAGCTCGTGATATGAAATTGAAAGCTATTTGCATTTTACCCATCCTCATTATCTTGTTCACAGATATTCTGATCATTTACTACACATAGGTAATTCTGTCCTACTCCACAGTCTCAGCACATTGCATTTTACCACTCTTCCTGTAAGATCCCTACTGAAAATATTAAATAAAACACACATCAGGACCAATTCACACATCACTAAAACTCCTTTTTCTGCCTTAGTTCTTTACATCAAATCCTCTATCACACTCACCATCCTTTAAATAATTTTAATCATCTCCAGTTTTACTAACAATTTCCTGAAGTGATGCTTATTATGCACTTCACTGAAGCCCAGACTGAGCAGAAGTATCTGTTACTTTTTTTAGTGAACTCAGACTAGACTTTATGATATTTCTATCTACTAGATCAGAATCTATTTATTTCCTCTAACCCCTTCCAAAGGATGTGAGAAAGGTGTGACTAACAGGTCAGCAGCCCTTTTAACAGCCCTTTTGCTTCTCCTGTTAAAACTGTGGTTGAATTTTGCTATTAGTAATTGCTGTTTCTCTGTCCTCTATGTCATTAGCCATCTTCTCCAAAATCAGCCTGTTGGGAAAGCAAATAGGCATCTTGAGCATAACCAGTTACATTTAATCTCAACTTCATCCAGGATCAAGGCAGTCCCACTTTTAGATTAAAGCAGATCCACTCAGATTTTCTTCTATTATTGGCTAGTTGTCATTTAAATTTACTTTTGCAAGATTAAGTCAGCACAACTTTTTGGTTACTCCCTCAATTGCTACACCTCTAACATTCCCCTTTTTCCTCATCTTCCCTTGATTTCCCTGCTTAGCCAATTTATACATTCCAAGGGGGCTGCTCATTCCCAGTCCCCTGCTGCAAGTTCCTTTTCAACTCTGCCTGCCCAGCACATCTCCACTTTGGTTGAGAACACAAGATACAAGTAGCATTTATAACTCTGACCTTGATACTCTATACCTCCAAATTCGAGTCCTCAAGTACCTGGACCCAGCTGACATGACCAAGTTACTCTTTTATCTGAGCTTAAAACCTCACTTCACTAAATTCAACACAAATATTCTCTAGTGCAATCACACAGGCCAGAGGAAATTAAAGGATTGAGAAAGACCCTCAAGTCAAAGGTCAACATGACTGCTATTATAAATTACAAGGGAAAAGCAATCTTATCTTACTAACAAGAGTAAAGCAAGAGTATTAATTCGGGGCTGGGATGTATCTACTTACACAGCAGTATCCTGCACTGCTGTCACAGCTGCCTTTGTAGGGGAATACCACAGCACTCTACTAAAAGACAGCAAAAACTATTCTCCACAAATCTCAAGTGTAACCTGATGAACTGTTTTCTCTGTTCAGGTAGGGAGGGATGGAGACTGCTGGGTGTCAAATGGCACAGAATGAGGGGCAGTGTTTTTGTGTGAAAAAGGAGAAAAAATGCAAAGAGAAATAAACAGAAATGGAGAATGTAGTGGAGAAAGCCTGAAAAACAAGGCTTTGACAAGTTTCTGTCTTCAGAGGGTCTTTACTAAACGCTAACTCAGCCTGCTGGAATTTACTGTGGTACTACAAAGTACCAGCTGCAACCTGAGACCTAGGACAAGGGGGAATGGTTTTAAACTGCGAAAGAGTAGGCTTAAATTAGATATTAGGGAGAAATTCTTTACTGTGAGGGTCATGAGGCACAAGGACAGGTTTGCCCAGAGAAGCTGGGGATGCCCTATCTCTGGAAGTGTTCAAGGCCAGGCTAAATGGGGCTTCCAGCAACCAGGTCTAGTGGAAGATGTCCCTGCACATAACAGAGCGTGGGACTGGATGAGCTTTAAGGTCACCTCCAACCCAAACTATTCTGTGATTCTGTGATTCAAGTTGGGTTTGAGCAAAAGGTTTCATATGAGCTCATCAAGACTGAAACTTTAGTAAGTTATCACTTCTGTAAGTGATCCATGTCACAAAAGAAACGTTAATTCTGTGACTAAAAGACAGTACTGTCACCTCAAGAGTTGCTTTAGTAATTTCTTAGTTGTGTAAGAAGAGAATAAAATCTGAATTCACAGACAGGGAGGAAAGTGCAGTGTTTGTCATGGTTTATGGATGGAAAGTCCTCCGCATATCTGTGTTCAGCCACCTGCCTACAGCAAATTATAGTACAACATACGTGTACCCATACAGAACTAACTGCTCCCAGGTTAGCAGCAATAAAATATCACCCAGTGACATCTCTGAAGATGTCTAAGCACACAGTGCATTAAAATAAATCCGAACAATAGACTCAAATTATATAAAAGATCTCAACAAGCCTCCCGTTCTTCATTTTATGTATGTTGCACACAGCTTCCATTCCATTTGTGCATATATATAATCTTATTCTGAGCAAACCCTTTTATTCCACTGAAAATGGGGTTAATGTTTCTGCTAATATGTCTGTTAGCATTTCTTTACACAATGAGTGGCCACAGAGCTGTCAGAAAAACCCTGAACACTTACCACTGACCTAGCAAAACAGATTTGCAGTTAAACCTTCTCCTTAGAACAAAATGCATTTTTCCTACTAAAAAAGTCTCAATTTTGTTGCTACTCACATAAAAAAATAAGATACCATACTGATTTGATCAACTGAGACATTCACAGGGCAATATTTATACTTCAAATTTTCTGAAAGCCCAACTCTTCTGGAAGAGAAAGAGTCAATCCTTTTTACCACAGGCATTGTCATAGAGAAGTAGACCAGCAAAATGTTTACACAAAAAAGTGAAGTCAACCTGAGTCCTTTTGGGGTGAAATGGTCATTATGTGAAAAGTTAGAGCAAGTGATGCAGATGGCTATAGGCAGAATGGGAGCAAGATTAGACAGATGGGAAACCATGGCACTGGACAAATACTGAGCATAAAAAGGGTTGAAGCCACTTCCCCTCCCCCAGCTCGGAATGAGTGCATTCAGGGTATTTTTATCCAACTATTTATTGTGCTCTTTTGCTCCATCTGCCGGCTCTGCAGCAGCAGGCAATGCATTCCACACCTATTATAATAACAATAGCAAATAAAAAGGGAAGATAAAATATGAGTGAAAAAATATTTACCAAAGTCAATCTCACAATCTTCTATCCACATATTGTCCTCTGCGTTTACAGACAGATAACTAGTTGTCTTGTCTTTTACTTAAATGAGTTACTCCAGCTTTGTGGAGCATTTTCCCTGCTATATGCTGTAACCCTAAGATGTATTTTGTCATTTACACTGTTAAGCAAAAGAAAAATGCTATTCTGAGTAAGAAGAGTTTTCAGAGTTCAAATTCCTTTATTTCTCAGTGGTATAACAAAAAAACAAGAAGTGGAAGGATTTTCTTACACTTAAAATCACAGTAAATCTGTGCACAAATAGATTATCCATATATAGATTTACATGGGCACAGGTGCTTATTTAATAAACCAAATTCTATTAAGGAAAAGGGTCTTTCCAGGGTATTTTTATTACATCCCTAGAGGGAATCATATTTCACCACAGAATCAAAAACTGGGACTGAGCAGGAAGGAAAGGGATCCTCAGTGCATCTACTACCTACAGTGACACCCAAGTCACCCCTTTGAAAAACCTCTAGAGCCCCTAAACCAACTTTTTCCTGGTAATTGAACTGCAGGCATTGAAACAAACTTGCTGAACAGAGTAACAATGTGAAAGCTACAGCTGAACAGCGTTCCACACTCAGAGGCGGTCACCACCTAAACAAATGGAATTTTTAGGTGGCTGAGTGCTCAGAACTCTTGGGCTTGCAATAAAGCAGAAATACCCCATTAATGAACCAACCTGCAGCTCAGAGGTCCCCTCTGTCCCACACTCCTACCAGGTGTCAGCAGGTGAAGATGCACAGTGGAAATGTGCACATCCCTTAAATGCCATTCACTCTGGCAGAAAGGAAGCTGTAAATTAATTGCCATGCTGATAATTTTCTGGCTGCTGGAAGTTAAGCACATGCATGGCTATAGTAAGTAGGGGATTGCTACTTTTATTTAAGTCTGGCAATTTGATTTTTCACTTGTCAAAAGCACATTTAAATGTGACTAGATAAAAGCGTGGTAGGGGTTGGCAATTCTGGTATTTTTGTGAATGAGAGGCAGAGGGAAAATATTGCAGTAATGCTGAAATTTTCTTCCTTTTGTAATGTGGATAAAGAAAAAAAATAGAAGATAGAATAGAGCCAAAATATAAAATCCATCTTGTATTAGGACCTTAACTGAGATAGTAGTAACTTTTATGATATCAAGTTCAGTATTATTCGAAAGTTAGCTCTCCTTACAATTCAGGGCTTGTGGAATAAATGCTTGCTCTACTCAGAAATTCTTCCCATAGTACTGGATCCCTCTCAGAGGCAAGGAGCCAAACTAGTCAGTACTTTGGTTTGACATGGTGCTGCCATTCATATCATTTTAATGTTCAAATATAGCTAATAATTTAAGCTTCTGCTTTTTTATTCAGATCATATTAGTCGATGCTTTTCTCAGTGGTGGGGGAATGTCTCTCACATCCTCTGATAGAGCAGTTTAAGATGCAGAAGCTGCCAAACAACGTATAAAGAACAGTAATGACGTTTTTTGGAAAGTGAAAATAAACATTCCGTATTTCAAATTACACCATTAGATGACTGCACAACTCAAATCTCATATCCAGGCTGTATAAGGTATCATGTATCTATCTCTATGGCAGCTAAATAATAACAGGGAACATAAACCTAAAGAAATCAGATTTGTGTATCTGTTGTCAATTTAGCGTGATTTCTAAAGAGACAAAGTTCTCTTGAATTTTATTTTTAAAGCTATTACTGAAGAAAATACTATCTGACCCCAACAATTCTTTTTTCCATTGATGTTTTTATAATGTGCCTAATTTTACACTTTGACAGCTCCCACATTATTCATCTAAGGTCACACAAGAACACTGCAAACAGAACAATGTTCCAGAGGAACACTGAATAACTGTATTGAATAACAGTCAAAATGGAGTTGTTTAGCAAGATAAGAGAGTGTGGACGTGGCAGCACAACAGCAGAATTTGCCTCTTCCTGGTACCTGTTGTGTAAGGTACAACATGGGCTCCATCCAGAGGAGCATTCCCACAGCACCTCCTCATGCCGCTGCAGATATTCCCAAATCCAACTGTAAATTAAATAACAAGTGATGGGGAAGGGGATGGGGGAGCGTGGGTTTGTTTTTCTGTCCTTTACAGTCAGGACAGTGGAGGGTCTGTGCTGCCCACCAGAACCCAGCAATTCTGCACAGGGAGAGGGCAGGGAGTCCCAAGGGCTGACCGAGACCAACTTTAAAAAAATAGAGAGAATCACAGAAAAGCTTGGAAAAGGCCTCCAAGATCATCAAGTCCATCTGCCAAGGCCACCACTAAGCCATGTTCTCAAGTGCCACATATCCATATCTTGTAAGTGTCTCCAAGGATGTGACTCCACCACTGCCCTGGACAGCCTGTTCCAATGCATGACAACCCTTTCTGTGTAGAAATTTTCCCTAATATCCAATCTAAACCTACCCTGGCACAACTTGAGGCCATTTCCTCTTGTGCTGTCACTTGCCACCTGGGAGAAGAGCCCAAACCCCCACTGGCTGCACCCTCCTGTCCCGGAGCTGCAGAGCCATAAGGTCCCACCTGAGCCTCCTTTGCTCAGGCTGAGCCCCTTTCCAGCTCCCTCAGCTGCTCCTTATCAGACTCACAGTCCAGACTCTCCCCCAGCTCTTCTCTGGACCTGCTGCAGCTCCTCAATGTCATTCTTTTCATGCAGGGTCCAAAACTGAAAAGCAAGGCTTTGACAAGTTAAATTCCAGTCTTCATTAAGATCTTTCATGTCTGTCCTCTGTTCCTCAGTTTCTCATGAGGCAAAAGAAAAGCCCACACAACTTTTTATAAAATACTACTTACACACTGCTTACTAATTATTCAATATTTTATTTACACATATCCCTAAAATCTTTCTCTAGAATTTCAGCTGATGGTATTATAGATGTCTGACTTTGAGAAGTCAGTGAGACAGCAATTAGCTACGGGCTTAAATGAAGAGCAATGTGCATAGATTCTGTATTAATTAGAGACAATTCATTTCTACAAGTAAGGATTTTTTTCCTCTTCCCTGCAAATATTTATGCACTCATTTAAAACCCGAGTGCAACTGTGTAATACAGCCAGCTTAAACAGTACAGTTCAATGCTTGGTTAGAATGCAAAACTATGTAAAATTAATGTCTGCAGTACTGAAATCTAACACACATTTCAGGGGAAGTGCAGCAATGCCATGAAGCACGACTCTTTCTCCTGGGCCTCAGTACTAATTGCTTGTGGACTTTGCAAGATGTTAGAAACAGCAGAAAATCACAAAGTCTTTTCTCACTGGAAATCATGAGAAAAACATCATTTCTTCTGACCACAACAATAAATGCTTTTAAACACGCGAAGTCGTCAAAAGACTTTCTAAGCAACTCAGAAGAAATCACTTCAGACAGGATTACTACTTTATATGTATATCCAGAGCCCTGCAGGCGTACTAGAGTCAGATTTGTTAATTCTGCACTAGTCTGCTTTGACTTTACCACGGGGCTTTTGAAATGTTAAAAAAAGGAAGAGATTGAAAACATGAAGCTCAAAGAAAATTCATATTGCTTTATACTGTAAATATCCTCTGTCAGGAGCTGGAGAAGCTTGATGTCCTTTCAATTTTGTTTGGCCATGGTCAATCTGAACAATTTTTTTCCTTTTTCTTTAATCCACTTCCATTTGCAGAACAGCTCAATGGAGAAGACTCCCCAAAACAATGGAAAATCACTGTACACAGCCTAGGATCCTGCACATTACTGCACATGAGCCCAGAGCTGTTCTTAGGAAGAGCATCAAATACAGATGTCTGGTGTTTAGAAAATCCAACCCTTTATTTATTGATGAAAATCAGCAGTGCCAGTGCTCCCAGTGAAACCTTGCATTTTCCACAGCAAAAGTCCAGCCCTTTTTCTGTGTCTCTAATGTCTGGACTATGGGAGGAAAGTCGTCACCCGTAGAGCCAAGGTAATGCATGAGTTAAGGTTGGATACATCATTTATGTTGGAATTACTCCCTCCCTGCCTTGGCTCTTGACCTTTCCCATCCTCCAGGCATGGCTGCAGCAGCATGGATGTGAGTTTTTAGTGCAAACATCGTCTAAAATTCTTTTGTCCTAGATACCACACAACTAATCCTTATCTGGGAGTTGGCCTAACACACACAAAATACTCATCTTTTCAACTGTTCACAGCACAGGACTAACTGGCAGCCTTGAAGGACTCATCACCTGCTGACTCTCAGCTAAGGACAGCCCTTCCTTGCCTGACCAAACTCTTTTAACACCTCAGAGCAGGCACCTGCTTTTCAAGATTTAGATAATTCCTAGGAAATACCAAGGACACCGTGGGTTGCCTTGTATCACGAGGTAATTATGTTCTTCCTTCTCCAGTCTGAATATGAATGAGAAATTTTAGATTATCAGAATGATCTCAATGAGTCAATGAACAAGAAATAAAACTAGGGGTAATCATGATGATTTAAATCAGGCAGTATTGGTTTTATCAATCCTTTTCCATCGAGGATTATCTGTTTATTTACAAATGGCCATTTCTGTATCTTTGAAGGAAACAGACCTCATATCCTGTCATTAAAAGTCCTCAGATACATCCATCCATAAACACAGTTCAGCTTTATCCATATATCCAGCATATTTATCCATGTGCAAAGGATATGACCAAAGAGCATTACTACTCACACACATAACTAACACATGAAGTAAGTCAAGGAAAATAAACTTCTGGAAGGTTCTTATCAGTAAGTTACATTGATAGTTTTTATAGGAGAGAGGAAACAATCCTGGGAAGGTACTAAGGGAAATTTTCTCAAGTCTAGCTGCAAAGCTGGAGGCTGTGAATCTCATCTTGCAAAATTGGCAAAAACCTCTCCTCCATTGCTGGGCCATTTGGTGCAGGAATGCCATCACTTTTAAGAGAGTGTCTCAGTATCCTTAGAAACAAAGTCTGTATTTGTCAAAAGTGACTACTACTTGGGGCTGGAAGTGATAATAATCCATCCTCTGAAAAATCAGATACTTTCATGTTCTCACACAAACATAAAAGGTACCAAAATTTTCCAGTTAATTTTGAAAGTGTTGGCCCAGAGGTACACTTTGGAGTTCTGAATACACTGTTTTCTTCCCAGCTTAAAATACTGATTAATTGAGTTAATAAGTAGTCTACTTCTCAAATTGCTGTAAAGTAAAATGTACTTTTCTGTACTCCAGGATTTTCAGGTTTTCTAATGAACAGCATTTTAACACAGTATTTTCACACCCTAATGCTTCCTCCCTTGATTTCACTACACATCAGACATCCCACTGTTCCAGTCCACCCAACAATACACCTGTTGTTCCCAGTACAACCGTTGGCGTGACTAACAAAGCCCTGCTGTTCACATTTTGGTTTAAAATGCCACGTTCTGTATATCCTGAAATAGTTTGTTCTTATTTCAGAAGAAAAATACATTACTTAGGACATATGCAATAAGGAATCATCACAGCATTGCTCTCAAAAAAACAATGTTCATATTCTGACCATGTACAGAGATATGCACCTATAAAAAAACTGCAACCTAGGAAGTCCACAAATAAAAAACTTTAAAATCTTCACTTTAGTAGAACTCATTTGGTTTTCCTACAATAATCAATATCCAACAAAATACACTTGTACACTATGCAAATGAGAACCTTGCCTGGGCAATGAAGTTTAAACAACACCTAAACACAGGCAGTGATTTAAACATCCTCAGCAGTGCAAGGAGGGAGCTAAATTAATGCCCCCCTCTTTGAAAATTGAACTCATTATGAAACGTCAGTTAGAGAACAACTTGACTGCAGCCAACCTGACCATATCTCAAACCTTCTGTGTAAGCGTAAGTGGGAAAGATAAATCCTGGTACATGTAGAATAATACCCTGATTATTTATTAAAATGTGCTTCTCCCTATACAAATGTGTTAGATCCATATTAGGTTCTTTTCTATTAGGTAAAACTAATTTATTTGGTATAAGGCAAATGGAGAAAAAACGAGACCATTTTAAAATTGCCTAAGGTCACTTCATGGGCAAAACAATGTATTTAAACTGCAGAGATGACAACATGCTTAATATGACTACACAGAAATTGCTTCCTTGATGACAATACATTAAAATCCTCATTGAATATTCATAGAATTTTTGACAAGATTGAGTGACACGTAATCCCAGCCCCAGCAAGCACCAAGTTGATAGTCTCCCTGTGCAAGGATGGATGCCACACCAGCCTGGTCATCTTTGTTCCTCCCAGGGCCAGGAACGGCTGCACAAAACATCCCCACTCCCAGTTTTTAATATCTCATCAGGCTGACACAAATGGAAGAAAAGGAAATCAAATGTACAAAGCTCCTCTGTGTATCGGATGCCAGAGTGAGGAAGAGCCTTTATCACAACGGTACAATAAGTGAGTGGAAGAGCTGCAATTTCCTTATAGTGACATAAAATTAGAGAAATAGCAAAGAAAAATCCTTTGAGTGACTTTCACTTACTAAGTTACGACCCCTGCATGATAAATAGGTAAGCAGAGTTTAAATGATGTGAAATATGTCAATTCAGAATGCATTAGGATGCCATTAACAGACAGTAGCTTAGACATCAGGAAAATATTAAGATGGATAGATCACTTAGCAACAATAGGACAAAGGGGGTTTTAATAAAGGCAGTCCAAGACAATACCAGACTAATGCCAGACTAATGCCACGATGATCCAGAGCGCCTTTTTTTTGTCAGATGTGCACCAATGTGATAAAAACTAATTGTTGTTGAGACAAACAAGGGTAGACTGTTGAAAAACAGTCAAGCCAAAGCCCTGTCTATTAATCAAGTAAAAAACTTGACTGATAAATTCTGTACCAGTAATGCAAAGTGATTAATACCATATTTCAACACCACAATAAAACTGTTCCATAATTTCCTAACTGCAAAAGTGATACACAATGCATCGCTTATGCCATCACTCCCATGTCAGGCAGCATCTATGAGAACTTCATCTGATACAGTTTTTGGATGATCCCAGGGCATAGTGAAGAGCACTTTTTTGGGAAACTGTATTGCTCCTGTTAGGGGCACTGGGACCTGACGAAAGTTTACAAAAGAAAATAAATCTTATGTAACTGGCTCACAGGATTAAATTATGTACTTCAAACTGGTTTTTAAGCCTGTAAAACAAATGAAATTCTAAAATACTTGCAGAAATACCAGCCTGGCATGGGGGACAGTAAGAAAGACATACATGTATAGCAATCATAGTAACAAAAATGAAAAATAAAATTCAGAGAATTAATTTTCTCTTGTTTATTTGTAAGCCCCAGGCTGACATTTTCGCATCAGTTCCAGCCATACAGCTGCATCCAATACACAGAAAACTCTCTTCTTTTTTTGTCATTCCAAACCATTTACCTTTGATTTTTACACTGCTGGCTATTCACATGAGCTGCTCATGAAAGCATCTTATCTACACCCAAAAAGGAGGGTGTTTGTACAAATGCAGAGATACAGGGGTGCCCAGCAATGCCCTTTAAAGCCATCAGTTCCAGCAAGTGCAGAGACATGACACACAACGGTTCAGAGACTGCCTTCAGTCTGCCAGCCCCTTCCTCTGTCAGTCAGCCTGATAATGTGAGTATGTGTGTGAGTGATGTTCGAGGGCATTACAATTCCTACAGAGTGAACACTTTAAAAAACCCAGCGAACAGCAATCCAAAAAGAAAAAAAAAAAAAAGAACAATATTTTCAGCTTGGGAAATTTGAACGTTCACTGGAAATAAAAAAACCAGTTGTGACACAGGAGGTGTTGTGAGGCCAAAGCTCTGCCATGTTTGAACAGGCAATAACATCAGCAAAAATAATGGGGGCAAACATTTTTTGGACACGGAGCTGCACAGCACAGCTGGCTGCAGCTGCAGCACCAGATCCTGCCAAGTACTCCCATGGAGCAGGGCAGCAGGATGGAGAAAGGAGGGAGTCCCAGGAGTCACAACCCCTCGGATACATCCACTTCTTGTTTACAATGATACTGTTATAAATAAGTTGAAAATTCTTTCTAAGTGAAGAAAAAAAAAAAAAAAAAAAAAAAGTCATTTGCCAAACCCTCAGCTACAAGTGACAGGCAGAGCCCAACTACAGCAGCTTCTCCTTTTTTTTTTACCCCACTTACATGACAGCTGTAAGTGCAGACACCTGATAGCACAGATAATGACAGCAACACGCTGCTCTAAGCCATGTACCTTTCACAGACAAGCTGCTGCTTTCATTTGCTACAATCTTGCTCAGTGTCTCACACAGCTGCAAACAAATAACACTTTTTAGGGAAATAGCTCTACCATAAAGGAAAGGAAGAGACTTCTGTGCTGCTACAGACCGCAGAGCTTCTGCCTCTGCTGTGAATTTCATCTTAGTAACTCTTCTCTCACAGCTCAGTCTCAATTCCCACAGAGAGAATCCCCCTGAAGAGGGGCATCAATTGCACCCCAGCTGCAGTGCTGGGGGTCACAATGGGTGGAACAGAGTTTTGCCATCAGCTTCTTCTGTTTCTCACATACTTGAAAGGAGAAACAGGTTCATTGGCTCAGGAAAACATCAGATTTTATCGTAAATCACAAAATGGCTTGAGTTGAAAGGCACCTGGTCTCATTCCAACCTCCTGCCATGGGCAGGGACACCTTCCACTATTCCAAGTTGCTCAAAGCCCATCCAGCCCAGCCCTGGACACTTCTAGGGATGGGGCAGCCACAGCTTCTCTGGGCAACCTCCACCAGGGCCTCAGCACTCTCACTGTGAAGAATTCCTTCCTAATCTCCCATCTAAACCTACCCTCTGTAGGTAGGCTGTATTCTGTGGTTTTGCAGAAGCTGGCATTAAACAAGCTGCAACTTTGCAACCACTTTGATGAAAGTTTGTTTTTTTTTTTGTTTTTTTTGTTTTTTTCCAGTATTTGAAAACTGGAATCAACTTTTAGAATCAACTGCAGTAACTAATATTGGTTTGTTCCAGTGTCCTTCTCCTGCTGTGAGCAAGAAAAAGAGAAATGCTCTTAATACACTGCCCTGTGCCTCCCACTGCCATAGAAGGCTCCAAGACTTATGGTTTCTCCTACAGCAGAGCTGGAGATTCCCAGCACCATCCATCCATCCATCCACCCCTTCTGCCATCCATCCATCCATCCAACCCCTTCTGGCACGCAGGCAGAGACGAGCTGTGGATGATGAGGGCAGGCAGCTTCACCTGAAACAAACACTCTGGAAAGTTGGAGTAAAATCAGTCCTACAACTTTAAAAGTAATTGTCACTCACCCCAGATAAAATTGGAGGATGGTATAACAGAGATGAAAATGCAACTGGAAGCACTTGAAGAATTAGAGTGGCTCAGCTTAACAAAAAAAAACTAAACTACCAACACTGCACTTGGGCTGTTTCTCAGAACTTGCTAAAAAAGGACAATTGCTGAGAATTTTAGACAATTAGCTGGATTACACTTACAAGTTCAAAACTGCTTTTGCCTATTATTTCACAGTGCTTTCTGTTCAAAGCCCCCTGCAGCACAGAGGAGCCTCTACCAATTCCTTCCTTTGTTAAATTACACTGGCTTTGTTTCACACTTCATACAAGTTTTTTTTCCCCTCTAACTTTCATTTCCCCTTCTTTAATGCAAACAACACTGAAGATTAAAGTGTATTCAGGAAAGAGGTGTTGAAAGTTGGAAACAAACACAGGGAAATTTTGCTACAGCAGAGGAAATGAAAAATTTCTAGTCACAAGTACTTCAGTGCAGCCTACTGCTGCATGGACTGATGTGGCTGTATTGTAAAAATTACTCATTTTCTTCTAATTACATCCAATGTGCATTTGTACACTCTGAATCACTTTTACAGAAGAAATAAGATAAATGGGGAAAAAAATTTTTATGTTTATAACTGGCATGCTTCCAAAAAGAAATACAACAAATGCAAATCCCACCTGGCAGTGAACTTTTACACCAAGATTAACTCCATCTTGTTTAATAGAGGCTATATTTTCAGCAATGCTTTTTGCATTCACTCAATTTAAAACCTGTATATTGATTAATTCCATTTCATTTTATACATGCTATATTTTCAGCATTATTTTAGCAATACTTTTTTCATTCACTAAAATTTAACCCACTACATCTACTTGTATATAAACATTAACTAGTTATGGTAATGTAGCATTAGATGTCACAAGTGTTCACCTGTTTCACTTCTCAACCTTAACTGAGCACCATCATTCATATTCTGCATTTAATAAATATACTGGTTTACTCTGCCATCCAGGTTTGTTCTTTCCACAAGGTGAAAGCATTTCCCCAGGAATCTCCTGAAGCCACTGTTGACCTCTGTGAAAAACCTCTCCTCTTTAGAAATTATTTGGAAATTTTCCTCAAAAAATGTTCCTTCCCCCACTTCTGAACACTTCACTGATTCCTTCCATTCTCCAGGCATGTTATCCAGGTACCAGGAATGTCTGGGAAGTTCTCAGGGTGCTCATGATGTCTGCAAGCCCGAGGGTCTTCCCTGGAAGAGCACATTTGGAAGAACAGTCTTGCAAGGGGAAGTACAAACTATATTTTAGAGACTTCAACCAAGAATGCAAACCAGAATCTCAACTTGTACAACCATGGACAGGGTACAGCCAAGAAGGCTCTGGAATAGCCCCATCCCAGGGAAGCTGATCACTGCCTCACAGGCTGCTGGTACAGCATCCCATCAAAAAGGCTTTTCTATCAAAACCCTTCAGGAATAACATCACAGAAAATCAAAACCCTCTTCCAAATCTCGCTCCAAAAGCACATAAATCCCCATTTAGCACCACCCGCTTGCAGGCACTGATGCTGAACTACACAAAGTCTCCAGGTATATTTTAAAAAGCCCAAATTAACTTGATTCAGTAGCTGCAGGAGCTTTGCACTATTTATCCAGCTGCAAGGCCACTTGGATGATTTGTTTTTCCTAAATATGTGAATACTTTGTACCACTATTTGTTAACTGTTTGATAAAATAACATAATGCAGGTGATGAACTCTTGTCACATCTCTGAATCTGTCACCTCATTCTTTATCCAAGGCTTTCTCTTTGATTTTGGCCATCAAATATAAAATAAGCAGCAGATCTCAACAGATAACTCACTCAGTAGTTACCAGTACCACATAAGCTGTACAGTTCCAGCAGGGCAAAAAGGCTGACATGAGCTTTCACAGTCCAGCAGCTGCATTATTACTAACACATTATTAAACAGCAATTATTGATTTGCCTGTTCCATTTTAGTTGGAGCCTAAAGAAGCTAACAGAGAGCACAGCTGATGGGAGAGGGCTGGGCTCTGCTTTGTGTTTTGTTTGGTTTTAAAAAATTCTTAAGTATTTCCTTAACTCAGGATTCAAAACTTCAAACCTCTAAACTTTCACTATATATAAACCAGCAATTTTTTTGTGACTGAAAAGAAAAACAAATATGGATTTAAAAATTAAAACTCTAGAAGAAAGAGGAGCATAAAACCATAAAAGCATGACTTCCAAGTATTGCAAAGTGAGTTAAAAGTTCTCAGTCAGCTTCCCCTCTCTGTGAAAGCTCAGGTCCACCTCAAGTAAGTAGAAAGAAACTAATGAAAAAACCCCAAGATTTCACACAGGAGACAGGATTGGTATGCATTCACTTTCCTTCCAGGATCTCCAGTCAGGACCATGACAAGAGCAATTCTCCAAATACCTCTGAACATCCTCACTGTAGCACTTGATGTCTGAATGTTTTAAAGCTTCACATTCAGAAAGTGACCCTGGTTTGGGAAGAGCACACAACTTGCATGGATCCACGAAGAGCATTAATTCACAACATGTATACGTGGTGCCCAAAATACCCTGCCCATTTCTCAGATTTATTTGTGGATCCTTTTGCTTCTGGAGATTCCCTTCAACTGCCCATGCAGGAAAGAAAATTTCTGCAGATATGAAATTTTTATGCCTTAAGATTCATCCCCAGGTACTTCTTATACAGCTGGAATTTGTAGATGCATGCCTAAGTTCCCTGAATGGTCTATAGATATATTATGGCTATCACCTACAAAATCCCGTTATATCACTTGATAGCATTCACACATCCATTAGAGAAAACCAACAATTTAGCATAGAATGTAGGAACAAGAAAGAGAAATTAGTAGTTTTTTTCAAGGTTTTCTTGAGCAGCAGTAACAAGCAATACATCTCCAAAAGAAAAAAAATAGATATCTCGGCTCCCACAGATATTAAGCCACAAGCAGGTAGGAAAAATTATAATCTGCTGACCTGTGTGTGTGAAACACTGAGATATAAAAACCACAGAATCACGGCTTTGTAAGCTATGGATGGAGAAAGTGTAAGTACTTCCACCCATTCCACAGGATTACATCAAATTTTTCAATCATCAGTTTAATGTATCATTCAACATCCCTATTTTAGTGTTTTTTGAGACATCATGATCTCTGCAAGTGTCTGCATCTTTCATTTAAAATTACTTTCCAAGCAGCAGAAGAAATTGAAGTAAACTGAATGAATTTAAATTCATTACCAATTAAGTGTAATTTAATTCATGATTATTTCAACTTTCTCGTGAGAATTGGGAGCTGCAGGAGGGATAATACCTGACTGATGGGGCTTGATTTACTGCTTCTGCCCCCCCAGGAAGTCACTTACAGCTATATATAGCTATCAGAAACCTCTTGGACCAGAAAAAAAGATGTTTATAAAAACAGATTTTAAGAACAACATCTGCGTAAGAACTGAGCATGTGTTTCTAAAAAAGTAACAACATGTTGGCTTTTAGGAAGATAATTAAACCCCCAAAGTTAGCATCCAGGATGGTTAATCAGAGAGACTCCAGCTCACATGACAGAGCTGGAAACCTAAATAAAAGGCGAGAAGCAGCTAATAAACCCGATGAGATCCTGATTAGCCAGAATTCAGAGGTTACAGGTGTCAAAAATGTTAATTATAGTTTTCTAAAACTATATTTAATTTGCTTGCACCTGATTTCCACCTCTGTGAGCAAGCCAGTGGAGGTCCTGGTTTAACCAGGGAACAAGGTAAGGACCTACAGTCCTGAAGGGGGATGGTCCCACAAGCAGAGAGAAATCCACAGCATCAGCCAGCCCAACACAGAGCATCCCACTGGCTCCTGCATTTTCCTACCTTCCCACAGCACTACTGCACAGGTTATTCCTCCTTGCTTCTGCTGGGGAATGTGCGACAGCTTTTACCAGCATTGCCCTCTCCCTTGCCTCCAAGCAGGCACCACCCAGGTGCTGAGGAATGCATCATCATCCTGAGTTAAACTTTGAGTTTGCCTTTGGAAATACCAATTTAATACATTTTTGTTTTTACAAAAATTAATTTTATAAATTTGTTCCCAGCCAGCAAAGAAAAATTATATTTGTGTTGACCTAAATTCCTGAGGAGTTACCTATAATAATATATAATATAGGATAATGCCTAAATTAGCTTCAACACACAGAACTGGCAAGCATTTGTGGGAGAACAGGAATGCCCAAGTACTTGTCAGGGACAAGCAGTGGAAAAGGTGCCAGCACTCCACAGGAAAGGAGAATTCCAGCAGAAAAAGCTTTGCCCAGCCTAACTCAGCTGTGGTGCCTCAGGGGAGCACAGGGGTCTCATGGCAGTAAGAGGTGCAAGGAAAGCTGTAGAAAATCTGCTATTCTTCATTCTTCCTGCATCCTTCTGAGCATCTTAATTCTACTTGCAAGAGCTGTGATGAGTGAAGAGGGTGTTTTACATAAAATAGATTACTGCCCAGGGATTTAGAAAGAAAGCGGTAGGTATGGATATGAGGAGTCTGGTCAGGAATTAAATTTGACACAGAGCAATATTGGATATAACAAGATAACATATGTGAAATTCATATCTGAAGATTATGAAGATTCAAAAATGTCTTAAACATGAGACTTTTCCTCCTTTTACTCACATTTTTAAATTGCTTTTTTTGAGCAAAGAAACCCTTCCCCTAGCCACCTTTACTCAAGGTATGGAAGAAGAGATTCCACCTGAGCATATGTTAGTTATAAAACAAGTTTTCCTAAAATTCACAAAGGAAAAATAGTACTGCAACTGGGCTCTTATAAAATACAAGAAAATATAAAAATTTTTTCAGCATCTGGAACTGCTCCACTCAGCCCCTTGGGGCTGCTCAGATATTCTGCTGCTATCGACTCCACACTCAGGTCTAATATTTCAACAGAAAAACAATGATGTTGGGAAAACTTGCCAATATTAACTATAAACTCTACAAAATGAAAAGCAGGTTTTTCTTATTATCCGAGCTGTTACTCTTTTCAATTAGATGACTAATTGCATGACGATGCCTTTAAATAGGTGACTTGGAACAAGAGCACTTTTAACCATAATAAAAAAAAAAATCTCTTGATAAAGAGGTCACTCAGGTAACTGAACTTCCCACCTTTAAAATTTGGTATGACACAACTTCATCATACTCTACGAGTGACTAAATTAAAACGTCGATCAATCAAAGTTTATCTTCCACATCAAGCTATAATCAGAGCAGCAATTCAGCTCCAGTGTACTGTTACACTTGTAACAAGCCACGCTCTGGGGGCAGAATAATTTGTTTCCTATACTAAACTAGCTGTATTTTTATATACATATATATTAAATGGTTATATATACTCATATAGATTTATTTTTATACGTGTGTGTGCACTTATGTGCACATATAAAACATATATGCATATAAAAGCTCAGTACCTATTTCTTTTGCCCATGGTGCTCATTTCACAGGACCAGCTGCCCTGCTGATGCTAACAGGATTCCAGCACCATAAATCAAGGAATATGTCCTTCTCTCAGTCTGTGGCCCACACCTGGGGCGGAGTAAGAGCAGTGCCAGGGCAGCAGGAGCTGCAAGAGCCACCCAAGAAGCTGAGTTAGTGCAGACACAGCTCCTTCAGACTCAGCTCAGCACTGCCCCTGCAAGGGCAGAGGTATTTGAGCTGGTAATTTAAATCCAGCTCAGTGTGTTTGTGGGAACTGTGAAATGAAATACTCAATAAAAATACCACGTGGAGGTGTCCAGGAACTCTCCTGCGCTGCTGCCAGCACCAGTTACCTGGCAAGGTGTTTCCCTGTGCTGTGGAGATCTCCTGCTAGATAAGTAAAACTCTGGTTTGCATTCAGACTTTCTGCAAACTTCAGCTGTATCTGGGCTTGCTTTGCCACAAAAGGTGGGGTCCCCATCAGCCAGACAGATTTATTACCCTGTAACTCTCAGTTCAGGTTTTCAGCTGAAATGGCTGGCAGAAAACTGAGGCAAAATTGCAAGTAAAAAACTTCTGATTTTCTACCCGGAGAGAAGTATACAAAATCCAGAGTCTTGTTAAAACAAATTTTACGTAAGTTCTGTGAAATCTAGCATTCATAAACATACCCCTGCCATTTGTAAAATTCTATGGTAACTACCTGTAAAAAAATCCATCTGTAATATGGAAAGGAGCATGGTTGGCAAAGGACTTGCAATGTCTTGGGCTTATTTAAGAGTCTCCTTGCTTAACAAAGGCAACTTTTACTTAACAGTGTGTAGAACAAGAAGGCATTTGGAAGTCTCTCACGTAGAATTCAATGCCAGGAACTGGCATTATAGAAATACATTTCTATTACCAGACATTTAATTTGAAATCCTAGCGTTCGTGAAGTATTTACTGCCACAGCACACAAGACATAAATGCACTTTTCCAAATATAATCCCCCATCTGATCTATAATTTATTTTTTATAAACTCTGTAAGTGCTGTAGTAATGCCATTCAACAACCTTATTTTCAAATTGAATCAAACTCTCTACTACCATCCAGAAATAGTTCTGTGATCTCCACTGTCCTGTTGTCAACAGATCACTGACTTCATCTGAGCTGAAATATGATGTTACAAATTTAGATGAAAAATATCTTTCATGTGCTTTCTCCATACAGAACCCAGGTCAGATGATTTCTCTCTTTGTGTAAACAGGTATATATAAAACATACATTCTGGACAGAATTCAGGTTTATTAAAAGTCTTGTTTGTTTCCCTATTCCTATCCTCTGGATGAGGCCATTAAAAATGTCTCTACCAATTTCCTGTGACAAAGTTAAAAATCTGCAGTTTCTCTTGCTGAAGCTCTTCCCTGAAAGTGCTAATGTAACAAAGCAGAGACTAATTGAAATTGATTTTTGCTGGAGCAATTTTTACATCTACTAATTTTTCTAGGAGGAAAACAAAGAAGTCATTGGCAAATGGTGCTTGAGCAGCAGTCAGGGACGGTTTGGTATCTACAGATATGAGAAGGAAAAATGGATGGTTTACATTTTGAACAAATTATCATTTCCTAAAGAGAAACAAGCTGGGAATCAATAGTACTAAATCAAACAGTGGCAACCAGTCCAAAATGTTTGCCAGGCTAAGGTGATCTAAATGCCACTGTCGTGGGACTCTTTCAAGTAAGGTAATTTTTTCTAATATCCAATCAACCTCCAACATCCAATCAACTTCCCCTGGCACAACCTGAGGCCATTTCCTGTTGTACCATCACTTGTTACTCAGGAAAAGAGACCAAGCCTCACCTTAGAGCAACACGCAAAATTAGAAAATTAATTGGTTTAAGTAAGTTTCAATAATAAATGATCTTCTCACCCTTTAAATAATACTGTCAAATAGTATATGTTAGCAGTTTAGGGAATGACAAAGTCCAAACTGGCAATGCTTCCAGGCATTGCTGCTACATCAAGAGTGGAAGTGCTGCTACATCAACGTCTGGAACGGGTAATATCTGCACACCAGCTACAAAGGGTGATGGAAAATAACTTAAAAAGATGCCTGAATTGTTAATTCCTACAGTTCATCCTTATTCAGCAATCTTAAGTCCACATTTAATCACACTGAATCACCTGGCTTAAAAAATACACCATTTCCCTGTGTGGCCACTGTGCTTTTTATTCACACAACTGAAGTCTCTTGTGTTAGGGTCCAGTTCAGTGCAGCGCTGCGTGTTGTTCAGGCTGAAGCTTTGTAGTGTAACTCCACAGCTGGCTCCCTCCTGAAAAATGCCCCCACTCCCAGCACTGCCTCATTTTCCTTGCAACTACAAGGAAATAATGGCATTTAAAGAAAGAGAGAGAAAATCAAGTGCCTGAGTGCCTGCAGGAGTATTTTTGGTTGGCATTTAGCTGCTGCTGGTTCCCGATGCCCACAGAGAGTGACAAGTGTAACTTTAAAATCGTAAGAGAACAAACAGAAAATCTTTTCCTGGCAAGCTGTCAAAAAAACCAAACACTACTGTACTGCACAGTAGAGTTTTATTCTGGGTGGGCCCTGGATACAAGCACAGAAAAACTGAAAGTATCAATTTCAGAAAAAGCTAAGAGAGTCAGAACTTCGTGTAATAGAAAGGAACTGTGAGAAGAAAAAGGAAAATGCCTCTTGACTGTTCAGAAATTCTTTATAGTTGGGAATTTTTACTGCAGCATAATTAAAAACTAACAATAACCCCCATATTTTTGATAGGTTTGATAGTGCTACATTAATGTATCTTCTGAATATTTAGGTTACTAGCATGGATTCAGCTACTGAATGGAAATTAGGTCTAAGACCAACAGACATCACTGGAAGTTAGCACTATATCTACCCAGAGCTGGGGAAGTTGTTAAAAAATTTCCTCTTCCATGAGCAAATGGTCAATTACTATCTCAGAAACTACAATATTAAACCTATTTCAATGAGGAGATTCTACCCCATTAACAAGAAAAAAGAAGGTCCTGCCACAGTACAGCTCAGAGTGAGCACTGCAGTGAACACAAACCAAGTTCCATTTCTTTCTTAACATAAAGGGGTGCATTTTTCCACTCATGTGTTTTTAAAATATAAAAAATTAAAATATGAAAGACGGTTCCTTAGCATAAAATTAATAGTCACTACATAACCAGTTTGTTAGAAGAATTTTGAGAACTCAGATTTGCACAGGCAATGTATCTTTTCAACAAAAAGAAAGTACCAAATATTAAATTAGAAGATGAATCAACTTCAAACTTCTCTAGCCAAGTCCTGCTTCACCTGGATAAAACCAAGGAAGCACTAACAAAACATACTACACAACCAATTAAGAAACCAGGGCTTTCATTGACTTCCAAATGAATTAACAAAAGAAAGTGTAAAATGGTTTAATGTATTTTTCCTTTGCAGGGAAGTTAAGGTGAACTACACCTTTAAAAAAATCCCCAAAGGAGCTAAGTTATTTTGTGCCTCCATGACTCCCTGTCCTCTGAAGATGGAAAGCTCAGACAGGTAAAACCAAAGTCATGAGCACACCTGCCCTGAGCCAAAACCCTCCTGTAATGATGGAGCTGAACACCTGCACACCCAGCTGGACTCAGGGCAGGACAGTGAGCAGGGTCCAGCACTCCCGGACAGCTCCACGTGGACACCAGTGCCTGCACTGGGAAACAACAGACACAACTGGTTATGGATCCACAGCCAATGACGTCCCACCCTTACTCATTAATTACAGCTACACAGCCTGTATTTAATTACCTTTTACGAGCAGGAGGCTCAATTAGATGAGTAAGGATGCTGTACAATAACGCTCCGTTTATGCAGATTCTGTTATTATAAATCAGAAAATTAAAAACGGAGACAGTGCTTATGATTCCTGATTAAGGCTTTGTAACGAATAACAGCCGTTCCTGTTCAATCTCATCCCCACACATGGGATGACCAGGATTTTTCTCAGTCAAGCCCTGAGTATTGTGTGGGTCTATACTAATCCAGAAGAACACCAGTGGCCATCCCACAGACCCCACAGGGAACTGCACACAGATGGAAGAGCAAGTTCTATGGCATGTGAACAGTACAGATCACACTGACAGGAGCAACCAGTTCATCCCCTGCTGGGAAGTTGCCTCTGTGGTCCAAACCCAAGCCTACAGAAGTCAGGGCTTGCTTGCTCTCCTCAGTGCTGCAAACCAGGAAACTCAGGTTCAATCTCCTCTTCAGCCACATAACAAAGAGGCAAGATATCGAAAAATGGGAGAAATGTCAGGGAAAATCTGTTTTCTTCCTTCACCTGCATCAAGTCGAATGGTTTATAAAAATATAAACTTTTCTGTATTTTACACATAATGTTTTTAAGGTCTGCCTGAACCCATATTTTTTTAAATCCAAACTCTGCCAGTTGTTTGGAATATGTCTGCCATGGCGCCACTACCAAGCAGACTCTTACTAATCTAAGTTTAAGAAAATAAAGCACTTTTTTTTCTGACGCAGAAAAACAAAGAAACTTAATATTTACCATATGATGGTATCAAATGCAGAGAGAAAAAAAAAAAAAAACCAAAACACTATGCATTGATTCCCTTTCTGGGAAATTAGGCAAGGAGCATGAGACGTTTTAGCAGAGAGGAAAACAAGTGTTTCCCCAAAAGGCAGTAACTGGGATGCACACGGGGTCAAGGTTACACAACCTCGGCAAGCCATGATTGATTTTCCCTCCAGCCAGGGAGGGCTGAGCGTCCCAGAATGCCTCCATCCCCTTCTGCAGCTCACCTTCTCCTGCTAAAGCCTCAGGGAACAGCACGAACGATGAATGGTACTACTGTTTGGGTTTTAATTGGTGGGAAAAACCTTATTCCCTTATTCCCCCCTTTTTTTTTTTTCTCGGTTTTCAGTTACAAGCACCACAAAAAAAAAAAAAAAATCAACCTCAAGATCTGACATTCTTTAAAACAGCTTTAGTTAAAAGTATGGAAGTGAAACCAGCGCTGTGATGCAGAACATATTTGCTCATTCAAGCACTGGGCTCCAATGGGCATTTTGCAATTCTGAACTGGACCTGCAGATTAGTCCTGAAAAATTATTATATCAGAAAAGCTTTCGGTAATTTGATTTTGAATTTTAAAATAAGCCTGTTTTCCTCCCCGTTACAAAGAGAGCATCCACATCTGAAAGAAGTTATTTTCCACCCACGTAGGGATTCCACCCATAATAAAAGGTCACTTATTACCCCACTTTGTGAATACAAAAGAAACCTCCAGCTGAATGGGGTCTCCACCGAGGGGAACAGATGGGCCAAGCGTGTAACACAGCACTGCTGTATTGACTGGTGATGGAACCGAAATCGCATCGCCATGGCAACCCCTGCGCTGCCTCCTCCCTCAAGACAACAAGAAATAGCTCACCAGAGGTATTTTAGGAAACCCATAAAAAGAGAAAAACTGTGTTTCTTGCTTTCCAATTATTTAAAATGTACCTACAAAAGGTGCTTTCAGGAAATGGGTGGATGGCGTTTGCTTCCACAAAGTGAAAAATCATCTCTGCCTGTGCTGTGGAGACCCGCAGTGAGTGCTGGGTCCTGATCAGCCTTCTAAAATGTTAACTCCAAACTTTATAGCACTTCCACTGAAAATCTTTATGCTGATTTTCTGGTGTATCTACTTTGGGGTTTTATTTTCCTAATTAGCTAGAGAGCTGTCTGAAGCAAGGTATAATGAAATCCAGCTTGTTTCTTCTCTGCAAAAGACCAGAGGTTACACCTAGTTGCAATGCTCACATCATTTTTGGTATCACTATTGCATTTAATAAATACAAATGCTGAGGACCACTTTTGCTTTGCAAAAATCCCTTTTAATAAGACTGCATAAAAATTTTTTTAAAAAACCAAGACCAAATTCCCCAGTGTGAGGGAGGGAATGGAAAGTGGGTGGGTGCCAGTGAACTCCCGACTTCTTTCAGGCAGGATATCCCCAAGCTTTCAAACAACAATAAACACTTCATTCTTCAAATACAATTCTCTGAAGTACTTGTTTCCTTCCAATTGAAATTAATTGGGGTTTAATTTTCAGGAGAAGATTCCATCTCTAATTTCAGACTTGGTTACAGTGATCGACGTCAGAGACATTAAAACTGTGAGATATCATTTACAAAAGGACAGATCTCCAAATGTAAACTGCTTATTTACATTTGGTAAATAAGAGGTCCTAGTGAAACTCTTGCCCAAAGCTTATGAAACTAATAAACATATTTGATTTTCATAGCATTACCTCAAAACACCAAGAACCTAACCCAAAGCAGTTCCAGCTGTTTCATGTATACTTGAATAATTTTGGAAACTTTCATTTCTGACGCACCCCTGAAGGGCCCCACTTGGATTATAAATGTTTTTGTTTTGGTTGGCAGGAGCCCCTTGATTTAATATCAGCTTTAAAGCAATAATAAAAATAATAATCTCACTCACATGCCAAACCACCCATGCTGCCGTGGACCCCAGGGGAGGGACCGGCTGTGGGAATCCTGCTCATCTGTTCCCATTGTGTTTTCTTAACTCTGCAAGTTTAACTGCATTTGAAGATGCTGCAATGAAGATTTCCTTGTCCCAATGCCTGGGCAGCTGAATTCAGTAGCTTTCCACAATTAAGTAATCCCAGGACTGGCATAGTAGGTTGTGTGCAGCTGCTGCAATTCAGTGTAAAAGACCGGCCAAACTACATGTGATTTATAAATATTAAAGATTTTTGGGGAATAATCATGAAGCTTCCCAAAGTTAGGTACAGCAGGCAACAGAAACAAGATAAATACCTCGGCTGCTCACCTTTTTCATTGCTAAATTCTGATACTCAGAGGGGTTTTATCCTTGTATCTAGGAACTGGCAGTATTTAAAATGCATGTGATTTTTGTAGGCTTTTTGCTTGCTTCTTTTTTTCTTAAGGCACTAAGGTTCCCCTTCAAAAAAAAGTCCAAAAATGGCAGAAAATCTCCCTGCAGCCCTTTACTCCTGCTTGCCACTGCAGAGCTCACACGCTCTCTTTCACCTTTTTTGTTTCTTACTTACAGCATACACTTCAGCTCAAAGCATTTCCACTCCTTCCCACACAGAACCCACCAGATGACGCTCCTCCACTGAGAGCTCCTGTACAGGGAGCTGCAGGTGACAGGACCTTTACTTTCTACTGCTATAAAACATATGGTTTCATGCCCAAACTCTTGCACACTCATCCCATTTTCTCTAGGCTGTGTTAGTCATCCTCTCCACACCCCTCAGCACTGATAAACTGAGGGATTGCTCTTGGGTTTAAACAGTATCACCTCATACACAGCTTAAATTTGGCTGATTTATGATACCTTGGACAATGTTTTGTTTTCTGCTTAGATTAGGCAAGTATCTCTCTTCTGTCCCAAATGACATGGCCTTTAAATCACCCTTGTGAATCTTCTCTAAAACTTTGCCCACTGACGGAGGGACCCAGCTCTCAGTTTCCCTGGAGTAGCAATTCCCTGTGCCTGAAATGGGAGTGATACCTCATTTTGGCCATGGCTCTGCAAAGGCAGCTCTGGAACTCCATGTTCATCTACAGAGTTGACTCACCACTGCAAGTATGACATGCAGCTTTTGCTTTTGTGCACCCTCATCCGCCAATTTGTTAAATCACATATTGACATAACCCCATAAAACCAGGTGATCCAGAGCTATCTGTGCCTATGACTTCCTGTCTTCAGTAATCTCCATCTTTGTCTCAACAACAAACATCAATGATGTCTTTACAATTTTTTTTCCACATCTTGGAAAATAATGTCAGCGAGGATTAAGACAAAAAATTCTCTGCAGGACTCTGGTATAAACTGCCCATTTTAATCCACTTCATCTTTAGAGAGTTCATTTTGCACCATTCTGGTTTTCTACTTAATATGCTGTATGGTATCAAGTCAAATATGATAGAGAGACCTAGATTGTTAAATCAACACTATCACCCTAATTAAAAATAATCCCATATAAAGCTCCTGTAGTTTTACAATTTATATACTATAAATCTGTGCAGACAACTTAATTTTCTACAGTTTCAACCCAGGCAGTTGTTTGGTTTTTTTTAAACATGGCAAGCAAACTATTCGTAGCGGCAAAAAGCAGTTTGTAATCAGCAGAAAGTAATTTACACAACACAAAAAAATTACTCACAACCTTTTGAATCTAAACCTGAGAGTTAAACTGGGCATCACTGAAACCAGGTGTCTTGAGCTGCAGCAATACAATCATTTTATGAACAGCTACTTCAATCAGTAAGGCCCCTGATGCACCATTCACATTCCTATCACTGCCAACAGGAGCAAGATTCCTTATCTTCAAAAAATTATATTTTCAAAAAAGATATCTTCACATCTTTATTTAGATTCCACCTTACTAACTGAAAATTTTAAAAATGGGTTTGATCCATGGAGGAAGAGAAAGAAACAATATTCCCAGAGCTGTAGTGACATAAAGATATTGGTACAATAGGAAACTCAATTTGTCACTATATCACACTGAGTAAATAGAAAACATAATTAGTAAGGACAGGCATGTTAATTTTGGTTCCTTTCAAAACCTGCAGGCAAGGGGAGGAAGAGGGGGAATGACAATATTTGGCAATAGCAAGAAAAACAGTTGCAAATGAGACGTTTTTCAGCTCTCTTAACCAGCTTTAGTAATAACTCAGAATAAACATAAACTTATAAACACTTTCATACCCTTTAGAGTGCTCCATTTAAATAGCATATTTAATCTAAGTCATATGTACCATTATAACAATGCTCTTTTTGCACTCAATATGAATTAAGACTATTTAATAATGTATGTGAAATAGTAGCCCATGCTGGAATGTCTCCAGAATTAAATTCTCAATAGGAGGTTTTTTACCTTTCTTTGTGTTTATTTTTGGGGAGGTTTGGGGGGTTATTTTCTGGTTTTTTCTGGTTTGTTTTTTTTTTTTTTTTTTCTTACTTGAAGCTACAACAATGTTCAAAACCAGGTCAAGCTTACAACACCCAACAAATGTAAAAGGATCTGCAGCTTCTTGGATAATTTTTTTAAAGTATCTTCCTTTAACATTTACCATTAAAAGATTTTCCGTTTCCTCTGCGAAAAAGACAAATAGAGATTTCTCTATCTCTCTGAAAACAAGTATCCACAAAAACAAGGTGACTACCAGAACACAGCTTTATTCCTGTCCTTGGGAGGCATTACTGCTCTGACATTATATTTACTATCAAGTAAAGCCATTCAAACTATATGTAATCTAAAGAGTAACTCACTGAGCAAAACAGAACTTCCAAGAAAGTAAGAGCAACCGATTATCCATTTTTTAGGAATAAACATAAATAAAAATACACAGGATTCTGGTTTGCTATACATATGACTGAAATGGACATACACAACAACCTGACATTGTCAGAAGCTGTCTCTTCATTTGCATGTATCACGTTCTAAATTCTAACAGATGTCAAAGTCAACTTGTATTATTTTTTAAAGAACAAAACAGATTTAGAAACTTAAGGGAAGTAGGCAATATCTTCCCCTCAGCAGTTTGTTAAGCCCCTTATGTGCTTGACCCCACCCATTTCCCCACCTGAAAGGCAAATCCTCTGCCCCCAGACTGCGGCACAATGATAGGACAGCATCTTCTGCCAGCAAAATCGAGGAAACAGCCAATTCAGTTTCTAGCAAACCCTCAGCAGCCACTCCTCCCTCCATCCCCATTCTAACATTGGGTAGACAACACAGTGCTTTCCAGTCACCCCAGGGGCTTCCACCCTTACTAAAAGTCACATTTTCACCTTGTAGTGTAACGCTCATCATCATCGTCATCGCAAAAACCTGCTTGCTGCTGGTTATGACTCGCAGATTTCCTGCATTACAGCTTTTCAATTTACCTCACTAAAAGCATATTTATCAAGACAAACTCTAAACAAGTGTAAATTTGAAATTTAAATTCCATCTCTCTCATAAAACGCTGCAGCCAGATCAAAGAAATCAAAGTGGCAGGGCTGCTGCGATGCATGAAAAACACCAATTCCAACTGCGAGAGCTGCAGAAGTGAAGAGCTGGGATGCTTGGGAGAGGGACTGACAGCACCAAGAAGTGAAACCTGGCAAGAAGGAGATCACACAAGAAACCACCTTCAGCCTCTGATGTTGACACCGTAAGGATCTCATCAAAAGAGGGCACAGAGCTAAGGAAATACAGGATCAGGTCTACAGAGTCTGGGCAGAGAAGCTTCTGTGGTGAACCTCGGTTTCAGCCAAGTCTGTGATAAATGAACCAGAGAAGATCTCTGGTTGGTAACAGGGCAAAGTAAATATGAAGAGTGATTAATAAACAAATGCCAGTCTACTAAACTGATTGTCAATGCTGAATACCCATGAGTGGCTTTGGATCCACACATCACTAACGATAACCAGTGGAACAGCAATAACCTGGGAAAAAGAAACTGCCAACAAAGGAGAAAACCTCAGCATAAAATCTTGCAACAACTTTGGCTGGAAAGGAGAACAAGATCATCTGGTCCAACCCAACCTCCTTCTCAAAACAGGGCACCGAAGTGCAATTTTTACAATACTACTTCCTAATGATTTGGGAAATGGATGTCATGGTCAAGAAATCCAGGGAATGCCATGAAGCTACAGTATCACCAGTGACCCAATGATGCCGCAACAGAAGTAACTACAAACCCAATCCAAGTTTGAGGTCAAGATTTATTAACAGCTGGTGATGAAAACAATCAAGAGATGCAAAGCCATTTACAATGACTAAATTACCAGCGTGGATTCCTTGAGGCACTTGAGAAGTGCTGGGACTAAGCAGGATGAAGGTGACAAACTCCTGACAGACCACCATGAGATCTGATTGAACCAAGACAAAAGTAGGTCTGCAAACAGACCTAAAAAATGAAATGAGGAGTTAAGCAAAAAATGCTGAATTCCTCTATAGGGCTTGACATCATCTCTCAAAAATAAACCAGTGCTGTGAAAAAGCTAACAACAAAAAGTGTGTTGACTTAACAGTACTCGTCTTGAGCTGTGCATCCCTGGTGTTAAAAAAGGCAGAATTGTACCATGAAGAACCTGTATCAGTTTTCCTTTTCTCTTAGCTAGTGTGCTATGTGTTGAAATGAAACTCAAAATTCACGTTTACTAAGGGACCAGGGGACCAGCAATGCTGAAGCTGCTGGATGAGTGCAAAGGGTTAGCACTGGGCCAGGTAGTGAACTAGAGTTCCCAAATTCAAGCAGTAATTTCTGAAGAGTGGGCTTACACCCAAGACAACCCCAGCTCAAAGGCTCCCATCAGACTGTTTCCACTGTGAGCACATGGGAATTCAGTGCCTCAGTCCCCTCCTGCAGCCTGAGGGACCAGCAGGAGCCTCCTGCCACTGCCAGCTAAAAAGCCTTTCATATTAGGACAACCTTCTGTCAGAATCCTTTTGGGACAATGACAGATAATCACACTAAATTATGAATAAAAGAGACAATGGCTTCTTTCTGGAAAAGCCCCAAGAACTGAGGGGAAAAGGCTCATGAAAGTATTTCTAATAGATCTCTGAAAAACTGTCTACAGCTTATCAGTGAACACATCTTGGCATGAAGAATGAATAATTCCAAGAGCATTTGATATTTTTATATAATTTACATAGATATAAATGTGATGCAAATGTATATAATGTGAATTTATAGAAACAATTTTTACTAGAAGGGCACAGAGCCAAACTAAAAGGGAACAATGGACAAGATGTAAAATACAGTTGCTATTCCCGTGCCTCTTGCAGGGGTTTTCCTGATTCATGATAAAAGTATAGAGAAATATATTTTATTCATCAAAATATATTGCTGAGAAATCTTCAGTGACCTTCCATGCCACTTCCACAACTCCTGAAATCACCTGGAGTTTTAACTAATATTTCCTCTCACTGCAACCTGGTTTGCTTAAAAAATTACATTACAGTTACTCAACACTTCTTTAAGCAATGAAACCAAGGCAGAAATCTATTTATTGGTATCCAAATCCTCATATAAAACAACATTCAGTATTTCCTTGCAATTGGCCCCACAATTTACAAGCCCACACCACTACGGATATATATACAAGATATTTATTGCAACCCATCCAAAGTTTCTCGACTGTTGATTCCATATCTGCTTCCCAGAGTCCTGCTGAACGTTTACATAAGATGATTGCTTTTAATCTTTCTGTATTTGCTTCAGACATGCCCTGACAACCACTTAGAAAAGTGGTATTTTCCTGACAAAATAAATCATTTGTCTTCCACCACCAAGTTGCAAATCTTTGTTACAGAAATAGAAAGGCTAGAACATGCCCTAGGAAGTCTCTTTCTCTGCTTTGAAATTACAGGGAGCAGATACACTCAATTTGAAAATCCTGTGATAAAAAAAAAAAATTAAAATTAAAAAAAGTGGCACAATTTCCTGAAGCATGAGCTCTTAATGGGCACAACATACTGTGACAAGTGGATTGCAAGAGGAGAAATACAGCGTGGAATTGCAAAAGTCCTTTCTAAGGCAAAGTATGACACCATGTTCTGCTGAGAAAACCTTTTGTGCCTCTGATTTAATGACAAATTTCATGTGATTTCTCCTGGTTGGAAGAGTGGAACAGAAACAAAACCAAAACACTGTCCTGACGTGCTAGCATTAAACATCTCCTTTAAGAAAGTCTTTGATTGTTACATAAAATTCTATTTTTGGCTTGAACAAGAAGGAGAAAAAGAGCAAGAAAATAACCACAATTATTCTCAAACCGAAAATCCATTAAAGGTCTAAAAACATGAAGGAGAAATCCTTTTTAAGGAAGAAAATACGTCAATTTCCAGCCTTATATTCCAGTTTTCACCTCTGCTTAGCAAACTGTGGTCAGTGCTAAACTCCTACTCACCCAAGGCATCTAGAACAGTCTCACCCTCCTCAAACTCATGTCCTTCACAGGGTTAACCACTTCTGGCTTTTTCCAGCTCTGACCTTCCCAAGGCCATCACTTCCTAATTCTATTTTCTGACATGCCTTTCCTTCCCAGAAATGAGCCCTCCTCCTCCAGCATCCACCCAGGTTCAGATCCTGCTCTTTCCTCTGCCCATCCTGTTCCTTGATCTGAGCAAACTCCATCACTCATGCTGACAGCTCACACTCTGAGTTTTTCCAAGAAGAAATTAATATTAAATTTTGCAAAGGTGCAGAAGGTGCATTCAGTTAAGACCAAAGCAGAACCATTGCTTTGCTCTCCATCCTCCCTGGAGACCTCAGCCATCTATAATTTATCCCCTCAGCAAATAATTCCATCAGGCCACTGCTTCACAGTAGAACATCAACAGAAATTTGTCCTCACCCTTCATGAGCCTTTTTGGACAGATCTAAGTTGTGCTGTTTCTACTCTGCAAGTTACAAAACTGGGGAGGAACAGCATCTTCTTATGACCATGAAGTCATCCACTACACTTTTCCCCACATAATGATAACCACATTCCCTCACCAGGTTTTTGCCAAATACTTGGTATTTTCTTCCCTTATTCTTTACATTATCTCTCGCTTTAAGCCCCTGCATTTAATTGGCTTTGGCGACTCAGGCACAACCGAAGGGTTTTTTTCCCAATTTGTGTGTAAAAGGTGTAATTGCAATTGCTCACCTACATTTTGTTCACTAAGGATGCAGATCACCATTTTTCAGCTCACTGTATTCGCCTTCAAGCTTTCTGGCTTTTATAGACACCATTATTCCTACATATGTCATCTTTTTTCCCCCTGACAAAAAATCGCCCACTGATGTCTCTTTGTTAGAACACAACAAATCATAATTATTAGTCAACAGTATAAATGTCCACTACAGAATAAAAGCAAATCTGGGTTTTTTCCTTTGCTGAAAAACCCCTTGGTTTAGAGCTGCTTCCTTCTTCTAGCCTATTTCATCTGCCAGTTGAAATACAGAGTGACCTCTCCATATGGCACTTTCAACATACGGAAAAAAGATACAGATGCACAAATGTTTTGTCTAAACCATGGAGGAATTGGAAAGCATCCTTCAGTTCCAATTTATTGTTTTTGCACTGATACCGTAATTTAGAAAAATTAAAATGTTCCTAAGTTTGTGTTTGATAATAACTAACATTTCTAAAGCAGTTTTTCAGACGCTCTTTTTGAAAAAATGGACTATATATGTCTTCAGTATTAAGCAAAAGGGTCTTTTGTGAAGAAAAATACCAGTTACTGATGTCTATCCAACAATCAAATGTGCCCCTGTGTGGGCTGTACACACTCATTCTCAGAACAGACCTGCTGATGACTGAGCTACTGCTTTCAGAGAAATTAATTTTTTTTCCTTCAAAATCCTTCAGAAAATTGGATTGTCTTTTTTAGCAATAATCCTAAAACACTTCAAATCATGTGAATAAAGATCTCAAGTTATTTAACCAAAATAACACAGACATAACCACAGAGAGAACAGTCTTCTTTATTTTCATGAAAAGGACAAAGGCTCAATACCATAAACCCATATGGAAAAATGGCGGGATGAAGTTTACTAATATGTCCTAAAATCTGAAACATAGAATTGATCTAAAATAAAATCCCAACCTCTCAGATGCTTCTGCTTCATCCTCTGCATTCAAGAGCTGAAACCATGAGATGCACATAGCCAACTATTCTGTAATATGTTGGTACCCACAAGCACTTTTATAGATCTAAAAGCATGAATTTACTATTTTTCTGGAAGAAAAAAAAAAAATAAATCATCTTCCCAAGATGTTGCCCTCCCCCTCTCCATCAGGGACAGCCCATCCCATACATTGCCTTTCTTCTGCCAGCACAGTGTCCAAACTCACAACCATCCCATCTCCAGCAAGGGATGCAGGTCAGTGATCACCCAACAGCTGGCCCTGAAAGGCCACAGCTGGATGAAGTGAATCCTTATGAGCAACCAGGACACACTGCTCCCACCAACTAAATTTCCAAAGTGGCCAAGTTGAATGTGTCATAGGGATGCAAAAAGCTCCTGTTCAGGCATTTCCTCCGCAACAAGAGAAAAGCTTTTCTTGCAGGCTCTGGTGACAACACAAGCAGGTGATGTTGGGCATGTGTAATCCAAGCACAGAAATTGTTGGGAATATTAATCCAAGGGGCTTCACCTGTTCAAGGGCAGATGGGGCACCAGAATTCAGAAAGACCCATCAGGGCTTTAGGAGCATCCAAAAACATGGCACCATCCCCTGACCAGGACACAGCAACTTGGCTCCATCAGGAAAAGAAAAGCTAATAAAATTAAACTTCACAAAAGTTTAAATAACTTAGAAGTTAAAAGCAGATTTGAACAATGCAAGCAGTTTGTCCTTCCATCTTCCATGAAAGCAATGCCACTACATCTGTTTGAAGAAGTTTCTCTGCAGTGGCACCTTCAAACTGTAACTTGCTGCACGTGCTCTCTCCCTTTCTCCAGATGTTAAAATCAAGTTAATCGTTCAGCAGAAGTGCACAGATTTCTGTCCTTGGACCATGTGCACCACATCCCACACAAGCCTCGCTGATGCTACATGATCACCAACCAGAGGAAACAAAGCACTGCAAGGTAACAGAAACTGGAGGTGCATGTGGGACACAAGAAATGCTCCTTCAGTAATAAACTCAGAATATTTGACAGAAAAAAATTGTCCCCATTATGCCCCCTAGTCAGGATACTCAGCTCTTTGTTTCCCCACAGTGCTTTTCAAAGGGTTGATCCCCCATTCCCCACTTGCTCTCACAAATGCATCCTGTACCATGCTAAATTCAGGGTTTACTTAAGATGTGCTGCACTTCATCCACTAGAGCATCCAGTAGAGCATCCATCTGCTCTATTCCCACTCTGATCCAGCTCCCACCTGGCTGGCACGGCCCAAAATCTTATGCCAGAAGATAGGCATGGCAACCTGGGGCTCAGCTGGGAGCTTTCCACTGAGAGCCTGCCAACGTTTCCTTGAATCCATTCTTCCCACTATGCTCTCCTGTACCCACAGCAACTGTGAAATCACCATTAATTATGTCCTTTTGCCTGACCCACTTATCTCAGAATTGCAGTATCTGGGATGGACTAAAAACAGAAAAAGAAAAAGAAAAAAAAAAAAGAAAAAAAAAAAAAAAAGGAGGGAAGCTGCTCATTTTGCTTCCTGGACAACTCCTTTTAGAAAAGCCAACTCTGTTCTGATTTTCTCCACTATTTTTTTTCTCCTCTGTCTTTCTTTTCTTCAACTTCTCTTCTGTATCTTCCTTTTGTTTCTCTCTGCAAGAAGAGGAATTGGGTTAGGAAAAAGGAACGATGGAGAACGCTGATCTAAATTGCTTCACATCTTCAAATATGTGGAGAGAAAATGATGGGGCGTGGGAAGGGAATGAAGCCCTGTGGGTTTTCTTTTCCAGATGACTTTCTTTCCTTCTGGCTCATGACTGAACGAGATATGAGAGAATAAGAACTGCTGGAGATTTTGGCAAATATTGAAAAGGAGAACATGCAACTACAATTATTTGGAGAATAAGAAGAAAATGCTTAAGAAAAAATAAACCTCGCAGATGCAGACTATGGTCTCTTTCCCTAGGGAGAAGGTTTTATTCAGTCTGAATTAAATGCATTTATTTTTCCCATTAATTCAAGCGTGGATTTCATATAGATTCACAAATACCTATGTCAAATACAGCGAGAAACACCAGCTTAGAAAGCTCAGAAAGCATTCTTTTATTATAAGAGAGAAGACACATGGTTCTGTTTCCTGAACGGTGACAAGGAACCAGAAAGAGATGAAAGCACAACCTTAATACTGCAACTAACAATGTTAAAATGTTCTTGCCTACACATTAAGAGGTACTACCAAGCATTTTTTGCTTACATTGATTTCTACTCGGAAAATAGAAGAAACCTGACCCTGGTACCCATGCACTGCTGTCTGGAGCATGGTTAACTTCTGGTTCAGAAGAAAGGATCCTGGTAAAAACAAGAGTACATGAATGTGGCTGGGTTTGTTCCCAGAGAATGAGCTGTCCTCCAGGTACTGAAGCAGAAGGCACCATGCTGCAGCTGCCCACAGAGATCCTCCTCCCCTCTGAAATGGCTCACACACGTCCTTCCTCATCACCCTTGCACAAACCAACACAGCCATGAGAACTGCAAACCCGCCACCAGTGAACACAAGCACAGAAAGTGAGTATTTATTTAAACATAAGCTGTTCTTGAGATGTCCTTTCAGAGGTTTGTTTTCTTACTTGTGACCTTTGGGAAGGAGGGACGTATTTAAAACCTCAGTCACTGTTTGCAGAGGTGATACCATCCATGCAATAAATGTAGTACACATACCTGATTATTTGCCTTCACCAAATGCATCAGAGAAAACAATTTGTTTGGTTTTAACTCTTAAAATGGAGGTATCTTTCACTGGGAGAAGAGTTTTCCATAGGAACAGGGTTTGCACTTTGTGACGTTTTCAGAAAGACCTAAGAAATAATATAAAATAACTATTTCTGCCGCCTGCCAGGCTTGTTGGAGTATTTTAAAACAGCTTTGCTAAAATAAACCAACTTTTTTTTCCCCGAACAGATTTGCCACCAGGGAACCAAATCCTACCCTTATAAGGCTACAGCAAAACAAAAGTCCCGAAAAAAGTACAAAATCTAGTCCATTTTTTAACTCAGGAAACAGGAATATTAAGACACAACAGGTTTAAAATCAGTTTCTTCAGAATTAGCAATATTCAGATGCTTCAAAAAATAATGTTCCCAAAGATCACCTTCTGGTCCTTCACTCCACTCCTCTCCATCTAGACAGATCTTAAACTGTTAGAGCTACAATGCTAAAGCAGATATTTTAAATCCACAGCCAGGATTCAGACTTTACCCACTGCAATGTTTTACACATGCAGACACAGTTACTTTTACCATTAAAGAACTCAAACTGTTATGGCAAAGCAGAAATTATTTAAATAACTTTGCCTACAAGGACTGATCCTGCCTTGGTATTATTAAACCCTCAATATACACAAAGAGAAAGGAAAACCCCTTAGTGGTAAACGCTAGAGAAAGATCTTAAAAATAATGGACTCTAAAATAGTTTACAATAATCTCAAATAATGTCTGTACTAAGCTAACACAGAAATCAAACTATTAAAAAAAATAAATTTAATTTTAAAGATGAATGTTTCGGTTCTCTCCAAGGCAGGACAAATTGCAGAGAAAAAAAGGTTGAAAAGCCAAGGGTATTCTTTTCCATTTTATCAAATTTCTGCCGTGGACTTTATTCTATTTGAGAAGTTGCATGAGAAGCAAATTGCTCCAAAGCTGAGCTGAACCTCACCCAAGGTTAAAAGAGAAAACCAAACACAGACCACTTCCTTTGGGTTCTTGGTATAGAAACAAAATACTACCAAAATATGCAGCAACAAAAGA
This sequence comes from Certhia americana, assembly GCA_018697195.1. Lineage (NCBI taxonomy): Eukaryota > Metazoa > Chordata > Aves > Passeriformes > Certhiidae > Certhia > Certhia americana. The sequence goes on along the minus strand of CM031860.1, from coordinate 59,793,589 downwards.
TGCTGCTACAGCAGCTCATATGAGCAGTTCCATGGCTGATGTCTGCAGCATTCCATGTCTGGGTAAGTAAACTTGAAAGGATCTTGAGAGAAAAAGTTATTTTCATCCTCTTTTCTCATTATCCGACACTACAAGTTGAGTTGTATAAAAGATTTTACTGTAGCACATACAAAAGCAGCGGCACACCAGTGAGTACTTCATTAATTAAAAGCCAGAAAAGGAAGTTTGCTAAACGAAGCAAATGTTCTTATCACTCCTATCTATATTCATTAAAACTGACAGGAAACCAAATATCACCATCTGTCTACTTGCAATAAAGACACTAAAAACAGCTCCGGGGTAGAAGAATAATATAAAGTATAAAACTGCAAGTTTTTCAAGTTTCAGTTTTAAATGGACAAGAGAAAAACTGATGTCAGACGAGGGAGAATGAAGGATGACAAGGAGATGGTACATGAGACTGGAAAAAAAAAAAATTACATGCTTTAGAATATATATTGAAGCCCCTTTGAAATCTCAAAAAAACCCCCAACAAACTCAACTTTGCACTGTCTTTTTCATTCAGATCGATGGGTCTGGAAAAAGCCAAGTGTTGCAACGGCAGCTCATTTGCCTACTTACAAATAACTGCTACCAAAAACAGTCAGAAAATTGTATTATGCAAAATAAACTGTGAATTTCTAACGGTCAAGCAAGTCCCAGGAAACACTTGTGCTTTATTATGCCCTGATACACTCTCTTCAGATTTACAAGAGCTCATTCTTTTAATTATTCCTATCTGGATTTTGCTTACAAATCAGAAGCTTGGTATAAAATTGAGTAAGATTTGAAAAAAGAAAAGGATGGCAGAGGTATTAACTTAGCTCTGAAAAAAAAAAACAGGATTCACACCAGCAGTAGAGGAGGTCAACCGAAGGTCAGTGATTTAAGGTACTTTCCAGCATTTATACGATTCTTACCTTCCAGTAATCACCCTTTTTTTTTTTTTTTTTTTTTTTTTTCACAGCAGGGAAGAGGAAAGAAAAAACAAATAGTTGGTAATAAGATATTTAATGACAGAAATGAAAATAAACTACTGCTCAGACTCTCAAGAGCACAACTCCCTGTCGTTAATTCTGCACCATTCCCCAGCTGCGTTTTGCATAGCAATGAAAAGCACTTCCAGTTCCTCTCAATGCTGCATAAAATATTAGCTCCACAGTCACAGTTTTTAAGACTAAATAAGGTTAAAGTAATTTAAGGCTGAGATAAACAGAAAAAAAAAGAAAATTCATTGTTAACAGTCTCCCAGCCCCCTGTGGTGCCGAGGTACTGGAGCACATATGGTGTGGAGCAGATCCCTGGGACCTACAGGAAGCACAAATGGGGTCAGGAGAGGAGGAGCAAGAGAGTTCAAGACTAAATCGAAGCCTTATTGATTTTTATTATGCTTCTCCAAGACGGTACTTTTTCTTTTTTTTTTTTTTTTTTCTTTTTTCTTTTTTATCCTAAGAACAATAATTCATATCTTGAAAAAGGCTCTCATTAATATTCTATGAGAATATGCTTTTTTAGCCTCAATACAATTACAGCAGAGCAATTATTATTCTTCTGTTAATACTTTAAAAATACTAACAGAGCTATTAACAGCTCAGCATAATGAGCCATTTGAGAAACAGAATTGTAGGGCTACTTCTGTTTACTAAAGAAACCATAACAGAATTATACAAGTTAAATAAAATCCGAGTGTAAAAAAGTCACTGTAAACTGATGTGTAAATGTGCCATCAGATTCCTTCCCAGTTCTGAGGAATCTCCTTTTGAAAGTCAAGCCAATCCTGTAAGGATATAAGAAAACCAAATATTTTTAAATGAAGGTTGAAATCCATGAGTAAATTCTCTTTTATGTTCAATATATAACAGAGACATGTATTTGTGCATGCCAATGAAATCATTGGGATGCTTAGAAAGGATTTAGGCAAACGGGGAGATATGTAATAGAAGAGAAAATACAAATCCATCCATAAAAAAAGTCCTGAGTGTGCTGTAAAAATGCATCCAGGATGATGCTGGAGAATGTTTGTTTATTCTAAGGAGGTTATACAGCATCTAAAACACACAAGAAACATTGCTGCAATGGAGGGAAAAGTCAGTGTTGGCATGTTACCTTGATAAACCTTTTAATAAAAAGTTGCATAGTAAGGGCAACAAGCATAACCCAGATTATTAGATTTGGGGAAATTTTATTTTATATATGCCTTGTTAGACCTCCTATTTTCCTACTGAGAGTAGTAACTGTGGAAGTTGCACTTAAAATTATTTGCTAACAGAAAGCAAACAAATACTCTGGTTCTCCTGTAGCATGGATAATCACTGGAAATGTGAAATTCTCTGGCAAAAAGAGAAATCAAAATTCGCTCCTGTAGTTCTCCTGTCCACAGCTGCCACAGTAACAGCGTGCAAATCAAAGCATCTTCCACAGCACATACTGGAGAAAAACAGCTCCAGACTCCTTGGATTTGAGAATGCCAAGCTGGGAAAGGCCTTCTTGGCAACTGAGAAAAGATCCATTTCCTAGAGTAATCCTCTTAAAAGGTAAATGAAGCTGAATCCTGAAACATGGTGCCTTGGTCCCTCCCGTTCCCATACTGGTGAAGCTGCTTCTGCACTGTTTTCCTTTAATTATGGGAAACTTTGCTCTAATATCGTATACACATAATACTACCAGTATTATGAATTTATGTTTATTTATATACATATATAGGAAAATATCAACTTATTGAAGACCACTATGGGGTTTTTTTAAATCTTGTAACCACCTTGTCTATGAGCTGATAAATCTCCTTTGCCTGGTCTCTGCCCACAGAGGAAGCTGTCCCTTCCATAAGGTACCACCAAGCAGCCCCTTTTTCTGGTTGTACCAATCCCCCTTCTTGCTCACAGGATTGTATAAAATGATGTTTAAATTCAGGATGGGTTTTGCCCTTTTGTACTCAAATGCATCCTCTTCTCTTTATCCTGAAACATACAATAAACCCTGAATTGGTCAGGTTTGATCCTCGCCTGCAGTTCGCGTGAGCAGTTCGCTTCAACACCTCCTCATCCACTGCAACACCTCCTGGATATTCTTCTTGAATTTGCTTTAGATAGTCAATAACAGTTTTCCATACACCTTTGTAAAACCTTCCCTAAATATCTTCTTTAAGTGACTGCTCCAGTGGCATAATCTCAGTCACAACGCCCTCGTGTCTTTTATTTAAAGTACAGCACCATCACCTCTGCACACCAGTGATGTAAGTAAGGCTTGTCACACTTGTGCTCTAGAGCATTAAAAAAACCTGACCCAAAACCAAGTCCATCCTAAGTGTACCTTTTAATCCACACAAAGCCAAAATAATTTATTACTATTTACATTGCTTTAATAGCTTTTTTGAGTTACTATTTAGATGGTCTTAGTAGTAATGACTGCAGCAAGCTGGAACAGGTTCACCACAAAACAGAACCCAGGGCAGCACTAAAAATAAAACCTGGGTGTCTTGAAGCCTGGGAAAAATACAGCAGTGCTCCAAGGGTGTCAGTACAAACCTGCAAAACAAATTTTCTGCACAGACAACATTTCTTATTCATCAATTTGAATGGACAGATATTTACAGACAAAGAATAATTCAGTTTCTACAGGTTTCTCGGACACTCCCATCGTCACGCTCCCCTTTCCCAGGTGTTTCTTCTCCCACACTTCATTTGTCTGCCCTCTACCATCTTTCTTGCCTTGAACCAGGCCAACTGTTTCTCCATGTCCTGGTTTTGCCTTTCTCTCCCCATGCCCAAATGATGTGATGCAGGTGATGGCTGAGCCCACCAGGGCAAGGTCTCAGTAAGCTCCAGTGCAGGAGGGTTCCACCTCTTGGGTAACAAGCCAACCTTTTTCTGCCATTTCTTTACACTATGCAGTAATTACAGTCCCTTTCTTCCTTTTTCCCAGCCTATCCCATTATTTCTTTCTCTTTTACATACTATCCATTACTTTCCAGGGTTTCTTCCTTTTTTTATCATCCTATCACTACCACAGTCTTTAAGAGATAGCTGAGGCTGTTAAGTGTCTCACACCCGTCATTTCAGCATTATGATTACGAAGCAGATTCTGAAAATCCTGATGCCACCATAAAACTGGTAAACTAAGAAATCTCACCTTAGAGTCCATCACTTTATCACTGTTCTTGTATGCTTCCCTAGATACCTGCTGATCACCATCAGAGACAGGATATTGAATTGTAAGTGCTTGCTCTGAATCAGAACAGCTGTTCTTACAGATTTATTGCTAAAACAACATGGGTTCTGCCAGACCTAAGAAAACCAGCAAGAAATAAAGTTACAGACTCTTGTATTCTGCTACAAGAAGCTTTGGTATTTGGAAATTCCCTTTCTTTGTCTATGTTTGTTGGACTGCTCTGCAAAGAGAGTTAATTCTGGTAAAGATTAACATGTATGTAAAGTACCCAGACGATTTCTTTGATTTTGATAGGAAACATTTAGATATGAAATTCAGCACAAAATACTTTTCAGCTTCTGAGAAATACGGGTGAAACTACTTTGAACATGATTACATTAAGAGCATCGTCCTTATTGACATAAGAAAGAAAAATGATTTGTTGGAAAACGCTCACCATTTGAGGTATTCCATACTGTTTTCCAATGTTATTTTCCCAGAGACACCAAGAATGGTTTGGTTTTGTGGTTTGGGTGGGGTGGGGGAGAAGGTTGTTGATGTTTTGGGAAAACCTATCCAAGCTTGCTTTGTTTGCTTGCTGATCCTCAGCTACAGCAGTAAGTGGCTGCTGGCAGATCTAACTTCAAAAGCCAGCTGCAGGAGAAACTGTCATTATTTCATCCATTCAATCTAGAATTTAAAAAACTTTTTAAAAATGTATAAAACAAACAAACAAAATTTTAAAAATATTTCAAATAAACAGCAGAAGGCTTCCTCAATGGCAAAGTCCCAAGCCTAGTTGGCCAAACCCTTCCAGTCACGTACCCACCCTTGGGTTTCAGATCCAAGTTAAACTCCACTCCCCACCAGTCTTATCTTGGCAAATTCAGAGCAGGAGGAAAACCTCCAGAGGACTCCAGCACAGGCAGAGCACGGACACACACAGCAGCACTCCCAGGGGCCTGCTCTGCAGTTGGATTTTTATTAAGGAATGCACACGCTTCTGTGCTCCAGTCAGAAATATTTAGGGGCTCCAGTGCATGAACAGCAACTCAACAACCCCATTTCCATGTCTGTATCATAAAATAAACGCAGTCTCCAAGCTGGACTCCATGGATTTATGTCCTTTCAAAAGAATTTAGTAATTGGAGGGAGAAAAAATAAAACCACAAGTAAAGTGAACGGTTCAAAATGTGCAGTAAATAGTTTTGAAAGCAATGTTCTCATCTGGGAGTATTGCAACAGATGTTTATCATGAGCTACTGCAACAGTTAATCCAACTCCCAGCCAGATTACCTCTTTGCCTTTGGAAACAAGCCTTTTTTCCATGGGCAATTTACAGAAAACAAGGGGACATGCCAGAAATGACAGCAAGCAGTTAACTGAATGAAGCAGGAGGAAAAAAAACCAAACAAAACCATAAAGCCCAACCAAATAAACTGATATCTGGCCCAAAAGACTTAGATGAACAGGTGTATGTGTGGGTGGGATTGGAAGGAAAAAAATAAAGAAAAACATTTAAACAAAGCCTCTATTGACATTCTGGTCACTGAAGTGGGTACACACAAAATGAGCCAAACGACATTTTTGAACAATTCAGCAATTAATGGATTTTTTTTTTTTTTTTTTTTGGACAAGATAGGAAATGTGATTATTGAACTTGGGTTTCAAAATGTGGTGCCACTAAGCCACAACTCATAGGTTATTCTATTCCAAGATATTCAGAGGAAGAATGAATAAAAGAAGGTATAGAACTACATATGCAATCTGGTATTTACTCCTTAAAGATTCAAATGCAAATCACAATTTAAAGCATCATTATTTAAAACTGAAATTACGAATTTCTTAACGAATGCAAATCAAATCCCTGTTTACAACCTTTCCCAAAGGCAAGTGAAGGGCTAGTAAGCCCATGCCCAAAGCCATTCTTCTGCTCCTGATTTTCCAGGCATTTAATTTTGAAAAACCTTGAGCACACATGGGTCCTGTGAAAAGAGTGAGCAGTCCATCCCCTTTGACCATCCAAAAGAGATCAAACAAGAGAGTTAAGAGCACCATGTTCTCAGGGCACTCACCTGAGCATCACCCATGGCTCCCCCACCCCTGGGACCACAGTCAGACTGGCTGCCCCAGGATCCATGGAAAACTGCTGGGAGGCAGAGAAGGCTTTGAGGATTTACAGCCTTGCACAGCTTACAAGGCTACCTGCAACTTTTACATGAAGCCCACACGTTCCTTTTTGTACTCCCAGCTCCGGTAACACAAGAATAAGAATCACAAATTCTGGAATCTTAGTTCTAAACTTCCTTCCTTACTGAAGAAAATCCCAGCTTGTTGGTTGTTTGGGGTTTTTTAAACAGAGAGAAAAACAAATGCCAATCTGTCAAGTGTAAAAAAGATGTAAAGAGATTTTGTTTCTCTAATTGCTCAGCAGAACAATAAATGAATAAAAAGTGCTAGGAAGTCCTTTCCATGCGGCAGTATTTCTGCTGGTAATGCAGAACAATTTTTCTTGGTACTTCTCTTAATCAACAAAAACAACAGCAAACATTACCAGTCCTTTCATACTTGATAAAGAGATTGATGTTATTTATTCAAGAAAGTCTTTATAAATATTCCTTCCCTTCTAAAGAGACCAATGACCACAGAGCCATGTGCCAGCAGTACCTCTACTCAGCCCTTGGCCCCTTCCAGGCCATTGGAACAGCCACCCATAGGCCTGTTGACTAAAATACAGCCATTTGCAGCTTGTCTTCTTAAGGTTTTTTCCCCCATATATCAAAAGCCATAAGTGTCAAGGGAAAGGTTGTGTTTTCTAAATTTTTAGTATTCCAGAGAAATATACTGACATTGCATTCCTCAAGTCGTGCCAAGAACATCTTTTGTGTTCGCAGCTTCAATGCTGATGATAAATTTTGAACACTAACAGTACAAAGTATGATTTAAATCAGAACCTAAATCATAAATGTAAAAGTAATTTAAGCTAGTGAACTGGAAATCTTAATTTAAATAACCTCATTTTGCCAGTATAGTTTTCCTAAAGACCTATTTGCTTCCAATGGTTGTTACTCCTCTTTAAGAAGGTAAATAAGCTAGATGCATCTATTTAAATTATTATGGAGTCTAATATATTCTACATCTTTTATTTTTACATTTTATTAAGTAGATAATTTACTAGGCAATTATTTTTTTAACTACAATTCCTAAGTGCTTCAAAAATATTTAGTGAGTCCTAAAGCACCTTTTATAATGACAATTATCCCCATTTTATAGAAGGATAACCCAAAGAAAAGACAATTAACTAGTCTGGGCTCTTTCCTTCACCACGTTAAACTAGCTCTAAGGTAACATGATTGATCTCCACTATGACAGCAACCTGTTACACATAATTTTTCACTCTGACCAAGCAATTGCAATAATTTGCAATTACTGAGTAAAAGATCAATCAGAAGCAAAAGACTCACGTAGCAGCAGCAGGCTGAACCAAATATCTGTACAAGAATCAGGAGGATATGCTGGATGGTTTCACCAAGATATGGCACATGGAACTATTTTTACTTCCTCTCCTAAAATGCAGATATAAAGGTAGCACACAGCACAGTCTGCTGCTGTCTTTACAACACCACAGCTTGCTTGATGAGCGCCCTCAATTATTTTGCCCTGAATGACGGCAAAAATAGCAGCGAGCACTGAGATCCTTTACACAGCCCAAGAGAACGAACACGCCAGACTTTCCAAGTTGTACAACCTCTAGTTTGAGTACTCGTTTCCTAAAATTGTGCCTCAAAATTTGCAGGATGTTGTGCCAACAGCACTTAGTGTCAATGTTTCTGTACCGTTTCCACATACTGAATATTGCTCATCCCAGGCTGAGACCTTACACTTGCACAGTTTCTTTCCTGAAGGACAGCAGTGGCCTAGAACGTTTACTAGTCAAGATCGGCCATGTAGGAAAACTGGGAAAAGTGGTACAGAATGATTTTTAACATTTTTGCACAGTCTCTCATCACTGTGCTCGTTTTTCATTTTTATGAAAGACTACCTGTGCCGTAAGCTGGCCCATGATGGGCAACTGCATCTTTCCAAAAGTGCCCCCTGATCTCTCCTCACGAGCCAGCCCGTACCAAAGAGGAGCATCAGTGTCTCTCAGGCTACTTTACCCTACTGTGAATTTGCCTTTCCTGGGATGCACACAAACATTTTAACAGTTCAACATTAATGACCATCTCTGAGCTTAGCCAGGAGTGGCAAGAGACACCTTCCACCCCATGGCGCAGAAAATAAAACACAAAAGACACAGTGGTCTATGAAGAGACAAATTTGACAGGAGTAACCATACCAAGAAAATGCCAGCTCTTCCCCTCTGGTAAGAGGGTGACCACTACAGGGATGTAGAGCAGTAGGGTCTCGAGGAGATAACCCATTGCTTTGACACTGCAAGGCCCAGCTGGATTCCCCCATCCCCGTGCATGTACTCATCTGCAGTTTCAGGAAATACTGTCCCCTCCAAAAGCAATTGCAGTACTGTAGTGCCAGACCCCAAACCACACCCCACCAACAGGCCATACACACCAAGTTTTTTGCCTACACACAGGCACAGGAACCAGGGGGACGAGCAGGAGAGAGAATGGGCCGTGCCAGCTGCGGGACCTCGCTGTGCCCAAGCAAGGCCCCCTGCTAAAGTGAAACCCAAAGGTTTCACAGCAGCAGCATTTCCTGCCCAGGTTTCCCAAGGAGATACACCAAGTGAATCCCTACAGTGCTGTGGTTTCCTGTCCACCAGGCAGGCTCCAGCCCACCCTGCCCTGCCACGAGGCTCCAGGCAGGATGCTGCTGGTGTGGGAAGGGAGCGGGCTCCGATGGGAACGTCTGTCCCGAAAGGCAGATGTTGTGTAAATTCATATTTCATCAAAACAGCTAATTGTGACAAGAGGGCTATAAAAATCCTTGTACTGCTTAAATTATTTCTCCACTTAGAGCAACTCTACTACCAGGAAATGCTACACATTGCACTTTATACCCAACTGGCAGCGTTCAGTGATAACATTACAGCTCTGTTAAATAACAGATATAAAAATCACAGATCTTTAAAAGCTACAAATTATTTTTTCTCCCATCATTCAACATAACCATTTACAAACAAACATGCCATGCAATTGTCATTAAAAGTTTTCCAATCTAGCGCTGCATGTGTTTAAATATGAAAATTATACTTCTGAAATAAATATTGCTGCTATCAGGGAAAAGTGCTACCATAAGTCACATCACTGTAAGACAGAAAATACCACCATGAAGACTCAGTAATCCCTCACATTTCACCACAGAAATGTTCTCTCTCCATCCACCAAGGTCATGATAAAAGGAAAAAAGCAAACAGAAACCAGCTACAAAATAACTAGACAGCACCTGCTAAAACTTCGATTGTTTCAGACCCACAAGTAGGTAAAACAAGAAATTCAGAGACTGTATTGTAATAAATGAATGATTTATCCACATTACTGATGCCACACCTCCAATTTATTTTATTTATGTGAATCTTCTTGTGCACACTGGAGTCTAACTGCTATCCAACTCATACAATTAGGAAAACATATAACCCCGAAAAACAACTAGCAGGGTTTTGTCAAGTTTTTTCCTAACCTGACTTTTTAAAAAATTATTAAGAGTTTATTATCTATTCATACTTGGAAAATATATTTTTAGTAACATGTATCTCCTTTAGATATTAAGTCTTAGCAACATTTAGAGTAAGAAACAACAAGGTTTTCTGCAGCTCCATGGGGTCACAGGATCTCTACCTGGTACCAGAGAAGCAATCCAGTACTGTGCCAAAGGGAAAGCAAAGCCTTCATCTGCTCCCCCTCACCTGCCTGGGTGAGAAAACAAGCAGGAGGTGTGGAGGGTAATTCAGTTCTGCAGTGCTCACATCATCTTTCATATTTCTGTTACCACCACAAGCAGGCAACGCCTGCCAGCCTGGCTGCAGTTTGTTTACACACTATTAGGAACCAAAATTTGCTACTTAGGCTAAAAAAGTCTCACTAGGTATCAAACAGACGTAGACCTTATTTTGCCTGTTTTCTCAGGATGTTCTGAAAAAAGTTTACATAATGCATAAAAAATTATGCATGCCATTATGTAACAAAATCGAAGTGCCATAAAACGTACACATGGGTATTTCTACTTTCAAACAGTTGATGAACTGTAGCTGGCTTCATTTTAAAAGTACAGATTGCTTGTATAAGTAGCATTTATTTAATAATAATAATAATAATTTATATGTAACTCTGAACTTCTCACCTACTCAAGTAATTGCAATCACTTCATTATAACACACTGATAAATTCAAGTTAAACTTCACGGGTGTCTCTCATTTCAGACGATTTGGGTAGGTGATCAAAGAACTACAGGTGCACAGTTTTTCCCTGGGTGATGACAAATCACCAGTGGTGCAACAGGTCCCTTTCCCATCCATCATTTTTCCCAGCAAGGATCCCCCTGTCATGGTCCCTGCCGGCAGTCAGGATGTTTGTGCACCCTTGGGTGCTCGGGCAGGAGGTGAGGTCACCACTGGGGCAGTGCAGCTCCTCTGGCCACGTCCCACACCCCAGAGGAGCACGGGCTGCTCCTGCTCGGTACAACCAGACTGAAATTCTGAAATTCTTCCATCACGTCATATAAAAACCTGTATTGATTCTCACAGTTTCAGGCTAGCAACAAAAAAATTAAGTTTTTAGGCCTAGCAACAGAGCTGACCAGACAAGCATCCTTCTGCCTCTGCAATGCACAGCAAGGGGTTAATCACACATGCAGGTGTAAATCACACTCACGACACTGACAGAACCACTGATTTTAACCCAAATTCTATATAAGGCACCTTAAAGGTTCAGTGGCAATTTTATTTGAAAGAAACATTCAAGCATTGTTTTTTGAATGGCCATAATCAATTGCTTCTATCCAAAATCCCCACTTTTCACACATCACAGAAATGATTGTACAAATATACTACAGCTCCCAGTACCCTCGCCAGCTGGGGGTACTCCCAGTGTATTTAAATTCCCAGCTAACTATGAGGTGGTACAGAAAACAGGGAACCCAGTCCTAATTGCAGCCTTATGCAGAGAAAAATGCCACAGAGAAAAAAGTTGCAAAATCTGTCAGCAGATTTCTCTGTCTGAAAATGTCTCTCCATCAGAAATAACTTTTGCCATGAAAACCACCAGGAAACTCAGAAGTTAAAAATGTGGATGTGGTTTCCATAAGATGTTAAATATACAGAAGAAATATAATAAATACAGTTGATTGTAAAACACTTCATGAAAAAGAATGGAGGTATGTTGCAAAATAACAACGTTAAATTTGTCCATGAAACGTATATCAGATTTACAAGGTAAGATAAAAATAGAGTATTTAACTAAATATTTGTTATTTTAAACCCAAACCAAAGTATGTTCAGATAACCGCACCTCCCCACATCGATTTCCAATTAACCGAAGGGGAGTTATTTAATATTTGGCAAATCCACAGAAAGAACTTATGGGAAGAATCCCGGCTTTTCGTCTGGGATCTGACAACATCCCCCAGCCGATTCCCATGTACTTTCCGCAATTCAGCACACGCAAAGCTCGATTTTCCCGACCGGAGGCACCCGCAGCGCCAACTCCGCGCCCGCCAAGTTCGGGGCAGCGCAGCAGCGGGGACGGGCGGCGGCACCCGGCACCCGCAGCGGTCCCGGGACACCCCCGGCACCGGGAATAGCGCAGCCCACCCGGGATCCATCCCCTCGCCTTCCCGGCGCCGCTGCCCGGGAAAACTCCCGCTGCCTCCGGCACAAAGAGCCGCATCCTCCGAGCAGCGGGCAGGATGCGGCCGGCGCTGCCCCCGCCGCTGCGCTGGCGCAGCCCCCGCCCAGCGGCCGCCGGGGGGTGCGGTGCAAAAATAATTATTGGAAAAAAAAATAAAAAATTTAAATTAAAAAAAAAATAAAATAAAAATCAACCACCGTAGCTCAGGACGGTGCGCAGGGCCGGGGCAGCGCGCCGGGTACCGAGCATCCATCCGAGCATCCATCCATCCACTCAGCCCCCATCCCGCCCTCCATCCATCCGCCCACACGCCCACCTTGCATCCCGCCGCCGGCTCCACACCGGAATCCGCCGCCGCCGCCGCTGCTGAAAATACGGGGCAGGCGGGCGGACCAATGGGGGCGGAGAGCGCGGCGCCCGCAGCCAATGGCGGCCGCCCGCCGCCGGCGCGCAGCCAATCAGAGCGCAGCTCATTAGGCGGCGGCGGCCGGGAGCGGCGGGGGCGGGGAGCGGTTCCTCGCCCGCCCCCCGCGATTAATTCTTTTCCTCCCTTTTTCCTCTATTTTTTCCTTCCCCACCCCGCCTTCCTTTTCCCCACCCTTTTTCTTTCTTGTTTTTTTCTTTTTTTCCTTATTTCTCTCCTCTCCCTCTCTCTCGCTCCCCCCTTTTAACTTCCCTCTGCCCTTCTTATTTTGGGCAGGGCCTTTAACCGGATTTTTTTTTTTAGGTAGTCCCCACAATGTACATTAATTATAGTGACCAAAAACTTGGGTTACCCCCAGGGAACTTGTTCTCTGTGTGGAAGGATAAATCACGCAGAGATTCTTCCCTTGCCTAAATCACGACCGGTCGCTGGGAAGCACCAGAGAGTAATATTTTAGAGAATCCAAGAAGATGAGGGGATATAAGCCACTATCACTACTCCAGCCAAAATCTGAGCTCAGCCACTGGTTTTGGCACGGCACACTAGCTCTGTGCAAGCCTTCAACAAGCTCCCAGGATGCAGAACCAGCCTTTAAAAATAACAAAACGAAACCAGCAGATGTTTCAACCACACAGCTCCACTCCAGCATGCAAAGCTGCTTAAGCTGTATCACCACTGCGAAATTCTTAGCAAAGTTTCTTTTTCAAGTCAAACAATTGTGGGTATAAATACCTGCTTTGCTAAAATACATGGAATAAACAGCCTTTTTTAAAAAAAAATCAAATTCATTAACATTCATTTTTGAAAACAAACTTTTCAATCAACAAAACTCATAACTGCTTTGTATTACAGCAGAGAACTATCTGCTGTAGAAGAGGAGGATGAAAATGCCTCCAAATTTTCTTCTGTTTTTCCAGTCTGGTGACCACAATAATTCCTAAATCCAGAGCAAACTAAAACAGTGACAAAGCCTGCACCTTCCATTTCTGATGTGCTCCTTCTGACCTCACCCCCAGCATTTAAAATCACTAAAGTTGTATTTGCTCAGAGCCCTTGCCTGAGCAGGCCATGCTGTGAATATATTCACAGAGTTTGGATAATACAGGATAACACAGGCTGTGAAGTGATTAAACCCGATATCAACCCAAGTCTTGATGATAATTTACAGGAGAAAGCTTTTCTTTTGCAGATCAAGAGAGGTTTTTTCCTGAGGTGCCCCAAGAGCCAAGAACACTGTGAAGCTATGAACTGCTGACAGGCAACCAATAACTGTGACAAATTATACATTCATGGCATCTGCAACAATCGATAAACTGACTCACCAAATTAATAAAATATAGATCACAAAGCATACATTTTTATTAAAGAATAATTTCATGATAACCAAGTAATGTGGATGCTTCCAAGCATAAGATTAAATTACATGCTGAGCAAATCTGGCATTTTGTGATAAACTACGAAAATAGTCTTTGCAACAGCAACTGAGGAAGAACATTGCTGACACAGTCTATAAACATGTTTTATAAAGCACAACCGAAAGTAACCAAAAAAAAACCAAACCAAAACAAAAAAACACAAGCCCCATAGTGAAGTGCCAGCTAGAAAATTCACTACTATATCTGCAATAATTACTTTCTAGACTTATTCTTGTTTTGTAATTTATTCCTTCAAATATGATGCTGATTTTGGTGCTAAAAGGAACAAAACCAGATTACCTACATAGGGGAATATTTACACCAAATTAATTCCTTAACTAGTCAGACTTCAGCAGTCATTACTGGGGCACGCAGATTTTTAGCACATTTAGGATGACAGGAAAGGTACTTAAATGCACAAAGCAAGTGTCTTGCCTGATAGACTGACCCTGCTGTTTGTAATTTTGTGCCTGCTGAATAACTCTTAGTTTAAAGAACTTGCTTGAACTTAAGGAACACAATGACTCCCACTGAATTTGAAGGTCTTACGCTTCACACTTGATAAAGTGTTTTCCTGCATGGATATTTTTCCCCTAAATTTTCAGGAATGCAGTGAGAAGAGGTTTCCCAGCCTTCTGTAAAGAAGAATTTAAAATACTGAGATCATGTTTATTAAAGTTTACAGTTATTAGTTCTTGAAACTCCTTAGTACTTGGTCGCTCCAGCCATATCAGCTGCATTAGAAAGCTGTCCTAAATTAGTTTTAATGCTCTAAGTGCTAGGCAACGTGGTGCTTTCAGGGTGTCTCTACATGACTGAGGTCTTGATCAGATCTTCCAAATATTTCCTTTATAACAAAATATCCAGCATTTCCTAGAGGCAGATTTTCATACTCTGTAGTATTTTACATCCATAATGTTTAGCCACTTCCTCAACTTCCACAGATTTCCTAGTTAACATGTGAGATGTGCTGCTTCCTGTCCTTCTTTCTAAATAATAAATAATGGAATCTTAATTCTGAACTGCTGTCATGAAATAAAAATCAAATAGAGCCTAAGTGATACAAAAACAATATTTGTTTATACTAGATCCATTATTAACCTATTCTGTCTTTAAAAAAATGACATTTAATAATACATTATATGCATAAACATATTCAGGAACATATTCAAAGTTATAATCCCATCGGCTCCTTCTCATGACATTCATCTTCTCAAAGGCAATATCCACATTTCAATTTAATCATTTGTTGAACATCATTAAGTTAATAAACAGACATGGTTTCTTAAAAACAGCTTATTTCTTAAATAAGCTGCTGCCTTCCCTAGCTGTGGCAACCTATATCAGTTAAAAAAAAAAAAAAAAAAAATTATTCTCTGGCATATTATTAGCAACCAGAATTTTTTTTGTTATTTTCTTTCAAAATCAAGTACCTTTACTTAGAAAACATACCTACATATCCCCACTTACAGACAACAATTTATCTAAACATTTTACAAGCGTTCTGCATTGGTGATCATTTCATTTACTAAGAAAATATCCACATTGCTGTGAATCTTTTCAGTCCCCAAAACGTGCCTACAGATAGCAGCAGTGCATATTTTAGAGAAGCAGCAAACAGGACCAGCTTCAGAATTACACCCACCACCCTCCACATAAGACGAGGCGAGAGCATTTTCTCTTGCCATAAATTACCACTCCCTTCTATCAGCAATTATTTAACTTTCAAAAATAGCTGCAACAAGACAAATTATGAGCTATAATTACGCAAATTTATCCCTGATATTAAGACTTCATATATGCAGATATGTATTCCTAATCTGCTCTAAAATGTCTAATGTTAAGTATTATAATCAAATATACCAGGGCGTCTTTATCTCATCACCCAAATGACAACATTTCTATGCTAAACAAACATCTGTGAGCCATTCCATATGTCATGTGGTAAACAATGCCCATTATTACTTTTTTATCTGGTACAAGTCACTCAATCCTGGTACATTTTCTTCTACTACATCTTTTTCCTTCCCAGATGAGTGCAGGAACCTAAGACCACAGGAGTCAAAAGGACCACCAGCCTCACTTCTAGGGGGAAGAAAGAATAAATATATCTACATGTATCTATCTATGTATCACTGAGGGCAACACAGAAGCTGTGTCAGGTCAGAAGTTCGTACTCTGGAAACATCTAAATGCTTGAAGTATTAGAAATACCATACATAGTCTGCCTGGTTTTGCTTTCTGTTTCATACAGGACCTCGGACTAGAGGGCACTTTATGGCCTGACCCAGTTCAATAATCATTTCATTAAGCACTTCAAGACTAAATTGCATCATTCTTTTCTTGGAAACTAGAATTATTGAATATCTTAAGTTACTCAATTAAAAGCAAATTAAAATTTGTCTACTCTTGCACTACTAGTCTGACTCAAAGCAAGCACCTCCTATGTTGTCAGAGGTCTTGATAGACCTTTGTCTCTCTAAAAGTGCCAACATTTCTGCTAAATCTCTATCATGCTGTGAACAGCTGCCTCTCAGACATCTGCATTTATCCTGTCTGTACATCCAGTTATCACAGAATCATTATCACAGAATCACAGAATGGTTTGGGTTGGGAGGGATCTTAAAGATCATTCAGCTCCAGCCCTCTGCCATGGGCAGGGATACCTTCCACTGGACCAGGCTGCTCCAATCCCCTTCCAACCTGGCCTTGAACATTTCCAGGGATGAGGCAGCCACAGCTTCTCTGGGCAACCTGTGCCAGGGCCTCAGCACTTTCACAGGGAAGAATTTCTTCCTTATATCTGATCTAACCCTGCCCTCTGCCAGTTTGAAGCAATTCCCCCTATCTCTCCATGCCCTTGTCCAAAGCCCCTCTGCAGCTCTCATGTCACTCCCTTTAGTTCTGGAAGGTGCCTTCTCAGCTGTCTTCATAGCAGAGGAGCTCCAGCACTCTGAGCATCTTCTTGGCCTCCTCTGGACTTGCTCCAACAGATCCACAAGCTTTTTATTTTGAGGACCCAGAGCTGGACTCGGCAACTCCAGGTGGGGTCTCGTGGCTTCTCCTTCAGCCATTCCCAAAGCAGCCCCTGGTGGGTGAGGGCAGGGAGGCCACAGGAGGCAGCACCATGGGCAGCTCTGGGGTGGGGGCCAGGACATCTCTGTGTTCTCAGTCATCTGAGCATTTCTTTTGCTCACCTATTAAATTGTCAATTCTACAGTATTTATTATGCAGTTACCATGATACAAGAATGAACTCAGGTTATCATTTTTTTAAGCTTTTCTTGTTATTCTTTGCACTCTTGTAGGGCATTTAAAGTGGCAGATTCATAGGATCTATGTTTTGCAGAGAAACTTAACAAATAATAGGAACCCAATAGAGTTTTCTTTCTCCACACTTGTTTTCAATGGTGATAGAATAAATTGCTCCACTAAAAAGCCTTGATACTTTCTGTTTTAAAGCACAAGAACAAATGCTATTTTTGAAGTCAAAATGTGTTATAATGATAGGGTTGGGGTTTGAGGTGGTGGGTTTTGTTTTTTTTTGGAAGAGTAAAAATCTATTTTTTTCAGTTACAGTGAAAATTCTGAATGCATATTCACATCATTTTGCAAAACTGTCAACACTAGATACACACTTCTTTCTTTGAACTATCTCCCTGTGTTGCAACCCTCATCTAAATTTGAAAATATTTTGGTAAACATAGCTGATGTTTCATGGGTGCAATTTTGAGACCATAAGGAATTTAAGAAAACAGTTGATACTGCATTAAAATCTAAAATTGGCTTTTAAGAATCCATCAGCTTTCTCAAATCAGCAACTATTAAGAAAAACATCCATAAATGAGTATCTGTAGCTAATCTACTTTCTCCTGGATTTTCTTCCCTGGAGTGTTGTTTTGGAACTTTTGAGCTCCTTTTGAAGGATGTTTGTACATTCTTTTGTGGTGACATATTTTACACATTACTTAAATATGTTCTTCTCTTACTGTTACACATTTAGCCTACATATCAAGTTAATTGCATCACAACATTTATTTCAACAGCCTTTTACTTCCAGAGCAGGTTGTCTCAAGTGTAGTTGATAATATCCACACTTTTCCCAGATAAGGAAAAGAGTCTGAATAAAGCATTATGAGCACTAGTGGCATTAACACATTTCTAAGAAGCATGGGTCTGAGAACATTTCTCTTGGGATGTTATAGGAGCGATATAAAATAATTTCTTTCGTGGACTTGTATTTCCTCATTAAGAAAATCCCTGTATTGTTGCCACCACTCTCCTTGGAAAGCTGTTGTGGATTCTGGGGGCTCTGCCCATCAGTAGTCCTCTTTCAGAATTCAACTTCAATTCATTCAGCAGTTGTTTGTACCATTTTTTTTCTTCTGCAGCCGTTGGCTTTCAGTTCTTTTCCTCTTGCTCCACACAGTATCTAAAGATGAATATATTCCTCATGTCTCCCTCTGAGATGACAGCCTCTTCACCTTACTCATTAAACTGTTCAGGAATGATGAACTCATACTGATGGAGCAGAATATTCTGTTCACTTGTTTTATGCATAACACAGGGGCTGCTAGAGCACATCCCGTGATCATCCAAGTACAATTTATCTATAATGAGAATCTTGTTGCAAGTTTCTATTTTACAAAACTCTGCTATTACTCACTTAGAAGACATGACCTGTGATTTTATATTTTGAATTTGATTCTATTAGCCCAGTTCAACGTAATCTCAGTTATTTCTGTATAATATCCTGATTCCTTGATATTTAGGATGCCTTCCAATTTAGCCATTAGCACAGCCCCTATACTCAGGCCAGGCAATCCATGTGAAACAAGCCAAGCTCAATACTCCACTGGCAACCTCTCCTGCAACACCACACCTTTTAGAAAAAAATTATTATTTTTTTTTTAATAACACTTGATGCAGGAAGAAATAGTTCTTTAGCCCAGTTTTCCAGCAGCAACCACTCTGTTCTCATTCCACCCCTCGTTATGCTGAGATTTAAGACACACAGAATGAAGCTGTGCCTCCAGTTGCTTACACAAGGACTGGGCTGCTTCTGGCCTCTGCCACATCATTATTCAGCAGATGGTCCTGAGCAACGTGTCCTGGCTCCAGATTTTGGAGAATGCTGGGCACGTACTGAGGGATCGGCCTCTGTGGTTGGACTCACGCTCAGGCTTGGTGGATGCTTTACTCCAGCAACCAAGGTCTCACTGACCTTCAAGAGGCTGCCAAAACCCAAACCTCAGCTTGTTTCTTCACTCCTCAGCTTGTTTCAGCTCATAAGGTAGAAGCCTATAATTCTTAGTAAAAGTAAATACTAATTTTTATGAGTCTTGAATTAATTCACAATAAGCTCCACAGTATTCCATAAAACACACAAGTGCTGAGGGCTGTGCTGAAGTTTTCCAGTTTTGTTTTTTTTTTTAACAAGAGATAATGTCTGGCTTTCAAAACACTGTGGTGGTTTAGAAATGAAGGGTGAAGACTCTTCCAGAGAGGTGAAAGAAGCTGCCCTGCACACCACATGGCTGCCTTCGGCACACCGGAGTCTTCAGAACGTCTGAAAGGAATGGTCCTGCCAAAAATTACTACTGCTAAAGCAAGTCTAACCATTTTTAGAAGCACTGCCAATACCAAGGCATCAAACCAGAGTCTTTGCCTGTACCTGTCTCCCTATCCCCAGAACAATCAAACAGTATTGTTAAATCACTCAGTATCGTTAGAGCAGTCCAGGACTGCCCTGGAGGCACTGAACCCAAATCCCTCTTCCAAAGGCATCCTCCTTGGTTTGAGCAGGCCAGCAGGGACACAGACCTCTGGCCAAAAGGGTGGGATTTCTGCAGAGGTGCCAGGGAGCTGGAGGAGCTCTCTCCCTCCCTCTCTGCTGAGTGAGGTGTGTTACACGAAATGCTGCATTTTAATTATGCAATTACACAGAAGTGAACGACCCAGCTCTGGGGTTTTGCAGACACAACCCTGCTCCTGGCACCACCTCCCTCAGCGGTTAAACTCTCAAGCTATGTGCAGGGTGAGAAGTTTTCTCAAACCCTTCCAAGAACATCAATAACACAGTCCTAGTTATGAACTTCATTCATCTTCGTGCTCATTAAGTCACAGCTGTTTCCCCTTGATGCTGTATTAGAGCAGACATCACTGAACCTGCCTCTCTGCATGTGTATACACAAATATGCTTTTCACTTTGTCCTGCAAAACAAACTCCTAACAGACGAGTGTTTATATTAAAACTAACTGGAATTAAATGCCAATTAACAGTTAATAATAGTCTTAAGATAACATTTCAGATCTATTTAATCCCATAATAAACTGACTGCAGAGCTGACATTGCTTAGGTTTCAGCTATTGTTTTGACCCAGAAAGAAACTACCAGTTGATTTAAAAACCTGAATTATCTTAAGCATCAACACCTCAATTGAAAATGGTCCTGAGCTTCCCTACCTGCTTTCAAGGAGACCAACACACCTTAGTTTCTTTTCCACCTTCTCATTGCAGCTCTGCATGCGTGAGGAAGATTTTACACATACTTATTAATTACCTCTTCTTTAAGAAAAGAAGATGGACTTTTTTTCCTACTTCTCTATCTCTTCACAAACTCTTCATAAACATATTTAGCCTACCTGGAATGACAGTACTGTTCAATTTGGTTGATATAAACCTATTTTTCACTGATAGGAATATGTTTGTTTTCAAAGCTGTCTGAAATACAGACAACAACCCACTAACTGAAGGTATAAAACTAGGTAAAATACACACTAATTAACATCATTAATTGCATTTTGTGCCCACATTCTTGCTAGAGTGAGAATCCTTCGCAGAGCCCCTCTTGCAACAGGAGTAAGAATAGAGCAGTTTTGAGGGTTAAATCAGAAACAACAGCTTAACATTCATTTTTATATTTGTCTGTTACTATATGCCTCTTTTGAACAGTTTAATACCCTTTGGAAGCTCAAAAAAATGGTTCTGCCCACAACAAAAAAAAAGGCTTAACCATTTTTAGAAGTATTGGCAATACTAAGGCTTCAAACCAGATTATTTGCCTGTACTTGAGGCTTCTTTCTGTGAAGACAAAAGCTCTGTAATTCTCAAAAAAAAGCAGCAACTGATCCTGTAGTGATGGCTGAACTCTATGATATCCTGACACATCCTATTTCAGTTGTTTGCTAAAATGCATTGAATAATACATAATGGAAAAATACAAGTGTTGTAACTTAATCTGGGCTGTAAATCCCTACTCCAGACACACATCTCTCTTCCACCACCCAAATGAACATACAATTGACAGATGAGGAAGAACATCTTCCATTGCGTATTTGTAACACTTGTGTCACTTATAATGCTTGGATTATTTGAACAAAATTATTTTTTACTTAATCACAGAAGAAAATCTCAATACAGTCTAGAAAAAGAAAAACTGGGAGTAATTTAACAAGGTAGCAAAGTTCTCTGCAGCAGTCCTTGGCATGGACAGCACTTCAAAATGGGTGAAAAGCTAGAGCCACTCAGGGAGAAACTAGTTTCATCTTGTTTGAAGTAGAAATTCCCTACACCAACTAAGCAAACATCCTCATCCCTTCAATAACCCAAGCACTTGAAACCAAAGTAACAAAGCAAACAAGTATTTTCAACAATATTTCTTCATTTTGTAGCATTGTCATGTCTGGGGCACCCAGAATTTTCTGTGTAGTGCTAGGAAGCATTAGTTCCTATTTTGCAACAGTTAAGAATCTAGAAATAAAATTTTAGTCCCATGAGAAGATCCACATAACTTGTCTCCAAACATACAAACTTCACCAAGTATACAGAACTACTTGCCCTATGCAGCCATTTAAACAGTCATTTAATCATATAAAGTATTGGATATGTCAGAATAGGAAAGTAAGAGTCACATAAAAAAAATCAGATTTAACACTAAGACATGCACAGAATTAAAAAAGAATTGATTAATGACAGGGATGATGATGTAGGAATAAAAATTAATCACTGAAATACAATTTTTTTGAAAAATCTTTGCAGAGCGCCATATAGTACCAAAGTCTTCCCAAAATGACATCTACACTGCCTTGATAAGTATTTTATCCATTCTCTTAAATCCAGCAGTAACATACTTCCTACTATAAATACTTCAAATGTCTATAAACAATAACTGTTGCTGTCAGTGGTAACAGGATAGTATTAATATACAAAAATGGATTTTTATTTCCATTATGAAATATTATGAGCATTGCATCTAAATAATTGTGTCTAGAAAGACTGGACTTAAGTTTGGTTTTCTTTTTAAAAATACAAAATGGGTGCAATGAGAAAAGAAGATTTCTATATCCCAATATTTAACACCTGTCATTTGCTTATACAGCTACAGATAAACCAAGAGATACTAAAAATGTCAGAAGTTAAGCTATCCCCCACATTTCCCTCAAACTAGTTTTAGTCAAGTTCTCATTTTAAAATTGTTCAGTTACTCCCTTTGCTGAGTGCAGTATATTTTGAATCTGACATTTCCCCCACCCCCATAAGAGGAAATCCCATCACCAAAAGGGTAAACTCATTCTCTAGAAGTGACTGTATCAGGAAAGATCAAACTGTCCTTTGGATCCCACTGGGCTTTTGGGGTGAGGAAGAGTGAAATACCTAAAATTTACAGCATCAGTAAACAAAAACAACTGAGGTCTACATTAAATGGCTCACTAGAGCACATAACACTGTAGAGAAATGGGATTTTACAAGAATACAGAGAAGTAAATTTTCCATATTTGAAGAGTCAGCCAAAATGGACGGGAGAACATCAACAGACAGTCATACCATGAGGCAATAGGAATGTTACATGAAAATATTTGAGGTTTAATATGCTGATATGCAATTTTTTATTAATGAGATAGATATTGTTACAATGGAAATATCTGCTTAGAATTTTGTTTAGTGCAGTTGAAGCTCTTAAAAAAGAAGAAAGATGGGGGAGAGAATTGTATGCCAGAAAAAGAGAATACAGAGCCTGTGTTTAAGATAACATTTGTGGTCTCAATAAAATATGTAAACCAACTTGCTATGGCTCATTGTGATCTAGCCATGCCAAAACATTGTCTTCAAGGGATTGTCAACTGAGTAATGTGAAGAAACTTATTGATTAAAAAAAAAAAAGGAAAATACTTACAAAAAAATTTCTGGTCTTACTAAAGCTGAAGACTAGAAACAGCCCCACATTACCTATTACTTACACAAAATGCTACTGCTGAACTGGAAAAGTCAAAGCAAACAGAAATTGCATTCAATTAATTAATGCTATTTTAAATTCTCCTCCGTCCTGGGCATGGAAGCCTGTACAACATCAGCAAGGTGTATCTATAAGGAACCTCACACCTCAGGAGATGGGAGATGAGGGAAAGAGTGTAAATGAAATGTGTCCTCTGGAAACCAGCTTAGTCTCAAATGCTTTAAGGTTTCTGACACTCAGGAAACCCAGAAGCCTGAGTTACTGAGGGCTGTGAAGTCCTACATGGGCAAAAAAAAAGTGTTTTCTTACACTGCTACACTTTTATGGATTTACTCTGGATTTGAACATATAAATTTCTTTTGATATTTCTCAACCAACCAGTATCAAAATATATAATTGGAGGTGTTGCATATATGTATAAAATCCACAATTGAGCAGACTGACAGAAAGACGCAAAAGATTCAATTGCTCTGGCCTTACATGAATTGCTGCAGTTGAATCTTGATTGTTTATTCACTGTTTTTAGTAGAAGCACAGAATTGACATCAGTGAAACAATGGAAACACTGAATGAGAAGGATGAACAGGTGACATCAATCTTTCCTTCAGAATCTCCAGTTAAAGAAAATATTTTCTTTTTTCAGGGAACAGTTGAGATGGCTGATTAGTCTGTGGTGGGTCAGAGAAGGCTGCATCAGCCATTGGAGAATACAGAATGACCAGGATCATCAGCAAAAGTTGATTTAATTGCTATATGTACTGGAAAAACCTGAAAGGTTTAGAATTTCATGACATCCTCTAGGTGGCCCTGGGATTAACATCTCCTTGAAGAAGAGATTTGAAGAAGAACATAAAGAAGAAATCACTGTTAGGAAAATACCATCCATTCCTCCCGTAGAAAGAACCACAGTGCCTTATCCTACAGAACATAGCATCTCACATAGAGAGTCCAGAAATCTAGCCTTTTCCAAAGAAGTCAAGTAACTGTTAATCTCTAAATTTAAAAAAAAATAAGCTTTTATTTATCCTAGTTAATAGGATTTTTTTTAAATAAATAGCTTAGTGTATTAACATACAGAATCTAGTCTAAGAGCTGAGCTGCACAAGAGGCTGGATGAACCATTATTAAAATGAAATCTTGCTGATAGTCCTGGATAAACACACATCCTCATCTATGACCTCCAAGAAGCCTCCAGGGCAGCTGCATCACTGGAACTGGGATGGGATGCACAGCTCAGATACTGAGGTACCCAAGACTTGCCCCACACAGGCACCCACAGACAACCTCTATCATCTCCATTCCAGCTCAAAGTGTCTTACAGATTGAACCACATCATCATCTCAAATGTCTTGATAAAAGGATCTTGGATCTTGGATCATCTAGAGCCCAGGAAAGTTTTCAGTTTTCTTGAAAACACTGAATATCTACCAAACCTAGGTGATTTACATGTAATGGTAGAATTTAGGTGACTTAAAATGTTAATTGGTAATTTGTGGAAATACGTACTGTCTAAAACAAAATTACAGATATGCAGTTTTGTCTTTAATTATATTACTTCCTTTAGTCTGTTATGTTTTACATATTTTTTATATTGCTCACACAACAATGGATTTGCTGTTTCTGGAAAAACACGTAACTGAATCTTCTTTCAGCTCATGACAGCACACTGAGTTATATTGCCATCTCATCTGAGAGCACGAGAAAAAACACCTTACCACCAGTTTTTAATGTAAAGGTTAAGATACATTTGCTCTCAAGATCATTCTATTAAACATTTTTTCCCTGATTAATGGTTAACTGGCAATAAGTTTGCACTTTCTTAGTGATATTTATTGCAGATTACAAGCATCATGCTGAGAAGCACATATGTAATAAGGTTTATTTCTATTTTCATGCTATTCCTTGCCAAAAACGCACGGTGAAACCCATCTGTTGTATTTCCCGTCTGAGGTTAGACAAGAAAAGGAGACTCTACACAGCACTCTGTCACTGCAAACAATATTGATTAAAGCAGAGTTTGGAGATGGAATCCAAAGTGCTTACTCAGAGCAGGCATTCTGCCTCATTGATGCACACAGATGAAAATGTATATAAAATATGACATACACACAGAAGAAATAATGACCAGAGGAACGCAGCTCTGGATTGTGAGATGAGGATCTAAGTAGAAGCTGAATCATCAGAGAATTGTTTCTGTACATTTGCTCACATGTACCTTCAAATATGCAATTTTTTTGTACCAATGCTTTTTTTCATTTGTGCCAGTTTAATAAATGAAGTCTCTATCTGAAAAACTGAGGAAGACTTGGGAGCCCTTCTTTTGTGCCTTGTGTAAAGGATGCAAGTGCTCTGATAGGGTAATGCACACTGCATTGTTTTTCACTTTCTCACAGAAAACAGACACTGTCCCTTTTTGCAGATGGTCAGCTTTCACAATGTTTTAACTGTACTCATTTCCTCATTCAAGACACAAGAAATGTTCTTCCTTTTATCTGTCAAGTAAATTCATGCAACACATAATTCAATACTAATTTAGTGTGTGAAGGAGCATAAGTAATGAGGATGTTGGTAAAAGCAGCTGAGATGATCCAAGTGGATTCTGATACACAGAGGAAGAAAGGGCACCAAAATATCAGACATAAATGGAAACAAAAATATGTGATACACAACTTAGTTTAAAGGGAACAGGGGTAGGGAGACGCACAATGGCTTTATGTTGACTACATAGGGAAAGTATTTCAGAATTGGAGACATTCTAGTATTTAGGAATGTATGGGCATATAAACCATAATAGAAACATGCAATTGTACCCCCCAGACAAGAAACCGAGCTCCAAGTGAAAATTAATGTACAAAATAATTGCAGGATCTACCATCACAACATACAAGGATTTAAATTAAAATAGAAAGCAATTCAACTTCAACACCAAATTTTGAAAAGTTGTTTGCAGTGTGGACACAGAGATCAACAGGACTGCAAAACTTTGGTATAGGCATAAGCACACAACATATTTTCCTTTACACCCCCCCCCCCCCCCCCTTCTGAAAAGTAAATACACACACAGCTTTTAAGGACTGTTACATTCAAAGCTCCAGAAAATTATGTCCTCAATATTAAAAATACAGCACAGTGGACAACCTAAGATACATTTCAGCTTCTAAATACTCTCCTATCAGGAACAAGTGACTTTTATTTTAAAGATACAGAAACATAGCCAACAGGGTAACTTCCAAGAATGACTTCTCTCCAATCTAAACCTCAGATCCAAGGAAGTTGATCTGAGTCCTTTCCAGGCTCAGATCCTTCCTACCACCTGAAGAACCTAAAGGAGGTGTGTTATCCAAAGTACAAGTTCCTTTACATTTGTCTAGAAATGACAGAAACTTCCAGATCATGTCATCTCAAGTAAAACCTTAGACAATTTATAGAGGACCTTTCTTCTTCCACTCATGATCTTGCTGTCTTAACTGTGGCTCTTCACATCGCGGCAATACTCAGGGACAGAACTCTGAATTCAGGCCAGAAATAAGAAGTTTATACAGCAAATCTGCACAGAATTTGTTAAACCTTCTTGTGTGGATCGGAGTTAAAAGGTACTGTGCCCAAGGGTGCTCAGCTAGTGCCTCCTCACTGAAACAGCCATGCCAAGGGCTGTGAAAACAGTAACATGGTTGTGGTAATGCAGACATCAAACAGCATCTTGGCAAACCCCAAAATTTTGTATTAGTGCTACATATCAACGACCTGAGAGATTACATTTTAATAAACCCAGAAAGTTACGCTCTGGCTGGGAGCAAGGTTCCTTTAAGTAGGAGTGTTTGTTTTAATTTATTTGACTCTTGAATTCAACAAGCACAAAGTTTCCTGTTATCACATAGATGTTTGAGGGAAGGCCAAAGCAAACAGTTTTACCAACTTCATTCTATGCATCTTCACATCTCTCTGTAGCTCCATTACTTCTTGGACTGACATTAAAGGCTCCATCAGTAATGCCAAAGTTTGCAGGATATTTCTCCATTCTTCCCTCAACTTTGTCAGTGCAGTAGAAAGATGTTGTTCTTCTTAAGAAACCACAAGTCAACACAATACTGCATTTGCACAGCCTATAGCCACATAGTGTAGAATTTACACATCTAGGGATATAAAGAATGCTTGGCACAGACACAGAGTTGTAACTGAGACCATCCCCAGCATGAATAAACTGTTCTAGAAATGACACATTACCCCTTTTTATTTGTAGATGCCTATTAGTTAATATCTGCTAGTTGATGTTTGCATCACTGCCCTTATTTTATGGCAGATCCCCAGTCCAATGCAATTTACTGATAATTATGTTTTTAATTTTTTTTTTCCTGGAGATAAATCTCATCCTAGTGAAACTATACCTGCCTTATCTAGTACCCAAATCTTTGTGCAGAGAGATCACTACCATAATGTAAGTACTGAATGCAGTCCAAACCTGAGAAATTACTTCTATGTACTCACTCTCAAACATGTTGGAAATCTTGGAGAAGTGTAGTAAAGTGGTTCTGGTAACTGTATTACTAAAGCAATAAAATCAACACAGTATTTTTACTATTTGTTTAGTAATAGGACTTGACAAATATAGAGCACTGTAACAGGAAACTAAAATCCACTTGTATTTTTATTGCTCCTGCTTCAAAAATAAGAAATAAAAGATCCCACTCATAAAATTCTTGTAATAAGACATGAGTTTCTTCATTTTCTTGATGTAGTTTATATAACTGCTGTTACAGGTTAGACACTTTGTGAGGCAATATTTAAATTAAAAAAAAAAAAAACAAAAAGCCCTGCGCTAACAGAACCAGTTTGTTTTTAAGAACGTTTTGCATTACTGTACACTGGCAGCAGAAATGTATCTGTGGTTTCCATCTGAAAACTCCCGAGTATGAAGGAATCTGTCCTTTACGCATGATGAAATCTCGTGACACAGCAAAATATTGCTGCTGCAGTGTCCTCAAGGTACGCCCTTCGGAGAGTCCTGTGCTGCTCACTCACAACTGCTGCAATAATCCATTAAGTAAAAATCATTTACATGCACAAAAACAGCTCAGCTGCTGAATCATGAAGTATATAATAATTATGTGCTATAGCTTTTTAGCTTGATAATGCTATTATTTTTTCTTTCAAATTTGCTCTGTAAATATGTTTCAATTATTCCTTAATGCAGACAGTTGCTGGAATAGGCAAATTATTAAACACTAAGTAACACTGTTCTATAATAGCTTGTTGGGGGTTTTATTAAACTATATATAGACTTTTCACCTTACTATAAAACCAGTAATGAGTTAAGCCTCAGACAGATGAGTGTTATCATCCTTTCACATGTAAGGAAACAACTACAGGGAGAAATTGCTGCCACAAGGGCTCTAAGCACAGCTGGCCACTCCTTGTTCTGATCTCCTGGATCTTTAATCACGCATCACACCACTTGTAGGGATCTGGTCACAGATGTGTTACATGAATCAATCCCATGTTGTGCCTAACTGCAAGTAGCTACTTTTTATTTTTTTATGTCCTGCTTCTCTTTCTTTGAATATATCAGCCATTCTGAGCCAGACAAAAATAAAAACAAAAAAAAAACAAAAAAAACAAACAAACAAACAAACAAAAAAAAACAGAACAGTGATCTCTAAAATTAATATTTTTACAACACCTATAGAATGGATATTTGAAGCTGTGAAAAGCATTATCTCTTGCATTGCCAGGCCTAATGGGGAAGTATGAGAAATGCACAGCAGCAGGTACCTGAGGCTGTAGACATTGAAGTGCCAGGTTATGGACCGTGCACTACAGGTGGGCAGTGTAACTCTAATTTCTGACTCTAATAATGAGGCTGAAAGCCTCAAAGAACTAAAGGACTCTCCAAAGTTCTACAAACTTTTGACAAAGAAAATAGAAGGCTTCCACAACTGAGGGTGCAAAAAAATCTTGTCATGGGTTCAGAACAAAGAATCCATCTTAATAAACAGTGGTTGTTTTGGTTATTTTTCTTTTTTCTGCTGCTAGATTCAGGAAAAGAACAGTGAGAAAAAAAAAGTAAAAAAGGGCAAGACTTGTATTTCAGAATCTCTCCTGCCACCAGCAATTTGCCATTCAAGAGCTCTATCAATCAGAATTGTTTCAGCAAACCCAGTGGATTTTTCTTCCACGAACCTATTCACTCTTTCAACCTTCGTGAAACTCCAGGAACTGAAAATATCCTGCAGTAGAGCTTCATAACTCCTCACCTGATGTATGAAGAAATGCTTTCTACACCTACACTCAGCAGTTTCCCTCGATGCCCGCTGGTTATCACTTTTAGAACAGAAACAGGTTTGCAAAGATAACAGGAGAGGAGTTTTGGACTCCTGTGCAGGAAGTAGGACACTGTTTTCAATCCTAGGGCTGAAGAGAGTATTTTAAGTGCTACACTTCCATTAAAGTAGGTCAAAATCTTCTTCCTTATTCCCAGAAAGGGACTTGATGTTCTGACTATCAATAGCATAGAGTGCAGTGCTTAGTCAGGTACTTTTCAAGCACAGCTCATCAAGACTTGCAAGGAGAAATGTTAGTGCTCCCCACTCCTGTTTGCCAGTTAGATCCATGTACAGCCATAAAGAAGACCACAAACTTCAGACAAGTCCTGAACTGCTTTCTAAAGGCCTTTCAACTCCAACAGCCCTCACCAACCTCCCAGGTCTTTACAGGATGCCACTCATAGTTTGGATACCTAAGGAAGGCACCTTCAAATCACATCACCAAACCTAAAATATCCCGAGTACATAGCTTACTTCTGTTAAGGGTTCTCATCTTTACACCACACCAGCTGTTTGAATTCTTGTTTCCCTCATTTGACTGGTGGAGGCCAGAACAGACTGCCCAACAGTGTCAATGCAGGCTGCAGCTATAAGACCAATAATCAATATGCTGTCAGCAATTTATGATTTAATTAAGATATCATGGACATCGCTGTGCCCCTGAAACATGAGGTTAGAATGTTTTTTCCCTTATTATGAAATACAGTAAAAACTATGAAAATTAGAACTAGAAGAAAATTAAGTGGCCAGAGAAAATGAGACCTGAGGAGTTTCCTATGACCTGATTCAGCCCACCATGCTTATATTCAGTTGCTTTTACAGTATTTTGCAGTGTAAGTATAGGGATCATAATAAAATTTCTGTAAGTGCATTTTTTCTACATCACTTCTGAATTGACTAACACTTAATTCAGTGAATGACACCCTGGTTTGTCATGCAATCTTTTCCTCCACTTTATTTTCAACCAGACAAATGTTTTAAGAGAAGACACTGTCATATTTGAAAAACATAAAATTGGGGAGGATCATAGCCAAGCTTCATAGAAACTGAATTCTGAAAACATCCCATCCAGCATACTCTAAATGCTTCTATCAAATTTCCTGCCATTTAAAAAATATGCTAATCTCAAGCATTAATGGAACATCTTTAAATGGTGAGTGCATCTTAAAATAACCTTACCAACTGCTGAAACCTCAAGTCTAGATACATTTTTGTCTTAGTAGCAGCTTTGCTGATTCTCTTCTTGCTGATTACATCATATGACCAATATTATTCTTAAATTAACCTAAATTAAAAAAAAACTTACCCCTACCTTCTATAGAGGCCAAACAAAAAACCTTTCAGCAAGTAAAACCAAATCAGTGTTGCTCACTTGAGCTAAATATTAAAAGACATTTCCTTATACTTGACTAGCAACTTGACTGTTACTGTGGACATCATCTTTTACAATAAAATTAGCACCACAGGTCACAACAAATGATGGAGCAGGTGCAGCTGAACACTCAACTACTGCTTGAAGGTGACTGGTTCAAGGGCCTGGTATTTCAGGTGTCATAAAAGACAAAACATTGGCAACAGTGTCAGCATATTTTGTTTCCTGAATCGTCATCAGTAGATGAATATTGGAGTGGGTTTTTCTGAAATTAACTCCTTTTTTCTGGCCTATGCTTTCTTACCAAATTAGTTTTTTTATTTTCTCAACCCATAATGCTTTAATGCTACTGAAAGGACATCATGT
Source organism: Certhia americana (assembly GCA_018697195.1). NCBI lineage: Eukaryota > Metazoa > Chordata > Aves > Passeriformes > Certhiidae > Certhia > Certhia americana. Next base: position 59,762,468 of record CM031860.1, on the reverse strand, counting down.
TATTGAAATGTAATTGATTAAAAGGGAAATACATCATTAATAGAAACCACAAAAAACCATATATCAATTGGGAGAACAATGTCTTCTGCTTTTGGATGCATAATCATTAGGAATTACTGCCAATCTACAACACAGATTATACTCCTAATGTCAAGGACATGATGATATCTTAAACGTGCTTCTATGTATAATTTTAGCTTTCCCTCCCTCCCCCTGCTCTGTCCTTCACAGCCAAGGAATGCTGCATAGAGTCACTTCTCTAGAACTTTACAGTTTTCAGTACATTTACTTGAAATATGAAGTTCTAGTAGTTTTGCCAAGCTAAACTCCTTTACATTAATTTAACCTTTCAGGTAGTAAAGTAGCCCAGCTAAATTAAGTGTAAATTTATGGACTTTCTACAAATCATGAAAACTCTGCTTCTACTATTTTATTAAGTCTTTATTTAAAAGACAATTTAAGTTTTTTAAAAACATTGGCATCTGTAAACCCGGCAGCCTAAGTCATGGTCTGTCCCATGCTTCAGCTATATTTGAAAACTTACCAAAAAGTAAAAAAAGCCACTTATACTGCAGAAGGAAGCGGGGAGCATTCAGCAGCCTTTTAAATTAACTGCAACAAATAAATCAACCTCCTTTTATGCTGGATGTAATGTAGTTCAGTTGTAACTCCAAATTAAAGAAAGGTTTTCAACAGAAAATATACCTCTATTCTCCTATGGAGAAATGCTGATAAGCCTTTAATTTCTGTACCTTGTGGCAGTTCTGGCCTACAGAATTGTTGCAAACAGGCAAAGAATTCCAGGAACCAGAGTCCAGCTTTGATAAGACAACAAACTCTGCCACACTCAGGCATCAAGAGGAAAAAATGGAGAACAGATACAAACGGCATCCAGACCAAAGTGCACAAGGGACACAAAAGACAGAATGGACACAAACATGAGCCAAATTAGAGGTCACAGCTACTCCAAGACTGAGGAGTCAGGTGCAGAAATACCCTAACTACCTGTTTAAATATGCTTTTTAAATTAAATATCTCATTTTTGGATACAAAATATTTGATTACATTTTTGAGTGATCCGTATCGTCTATCTGTACTCACATATACTCAAGAGGAGTTTTAAGAGATTCATGAAGTTCTTAAAAGTAAGTACTCCAGGATGTAATAGTGTTTTCTTTTCTGTGCCAACTGGGCTCAATTAGCACAATTATTAGTACAAATCTTTCCTGTTAAGTTGAATATTCATAATTGACTTGTATAGAATAGAGGCTAAGCTACCTTTTTTAACTTTGAACTCCATCTTCCTATCAGAAAAATCTTCTGTAAAATTTTATCAATGCAAAAGGACAAACATGCCTGTAAGTTACAGCAAGTTTAAGCCAAGTTGCAAGTCCGCCTTGTAAATCATTTAAAAAGAAAGCTTTTTAAACTGCTTAAAATGCAAGGTTTTTAATCTAGAACAATCCAACAAACTTTATTCAGTAAATATGTTTTCCAATTAGATGGTTGTACCAGGAGGTACAAGTCAATCATCCCTCTGGAGCACTACATGGCTCAAGAAAGACCACAGCTTGTATCCAGCAAGCTTTTGGCACCACCACTGGAGCTGACATGAAAACTCCATTGGTATTTCTTTTAAAAAGGAGGAATCCACAACTTCAAAGCAGGGCAGGAGTGTTTGCCATGAGTGATCCCTTAGTAAACTGTTAAATGATTTTAAACTATGTGGAAACTATGATTTTAAGAACATATTTGCAGGTGCTTCCATTCATAGAAGACTAATGCAAATAAAATCAGAGTGAATGGAACAGAGTTGAACATTAAATTAAAAAATTAGCATTTAATGCTAATGAATTTCAGTGAAAATCCACTTGTGTATCACAAAAAAAAAAAAAAAAAACAAAAAAAAAAACACTACCAGATGCACCAGTGCTGTCACCTTGCCTTTCAGGAGCTGCTGTGAAGTTTCTTTCACCATCTATTTCAGGATGCAGTCATGTTTTTGATTACTGTAATCACAAGGAACCTATAAAATAACCACTGATTTATAGTTAACACAGGTAAAAGGAAGCAACTGACTAAACAATTTTTCATTGGATGTTTGCAGCTCTGGAATGAACTTCCTTTTAGTTCCCTCCATCAGCATCTTGGACAGGGGGTAAAACTCATCTAATATTTTGACATTTTGATAAGTTTCACAGACTGACGCACAAAAATTAAACAGGAAAGGATTTTGTAAACTTTAAGATTATATTAACAAACATTTCAGAATTCTAGTGAAGGATTAGGTACCAAGGAAAGTTCAAACCAAGTTAGAGTCCCTTTCAAAAACATCACAATTTACCTTTCTTTAGATACAGTTAAGAGATAAGGGAAGAAGGAAGGAAATATGGTCTGGAGGTATATTACATTGCTTTTAGAAATATTTTTTTTAGGGCAAGTTTCTTATGAGACCAAAGAGGAGGCATCAAGGACCTGAATAGCCCAGTAATGAGGGCTCTCACTTGAAAGAGAAGAAACAGTCCATAGTTTTAAATCTCCTTCCAACACTTACATACACAGAAGCACTAGAAACAGAGAAGCTTGGATTTCCCTTCCTGAGTTATTACTGAGCTTAGTTATCCTTTTTTTTTTTTTTTTTTCCCCTGACACAATGAGTTGAGCTTGCATTACCTGACAGATAGCAGCAAACAACACAGAAAAGATAACAAACCTCCCTTTAAAAAAATGATCAGCTTTGGATTGATGATAACCTGGAACAGAAGGTTTCCTTGTTCCTGCGAAGACACCTTTACCTATTGAGGAACCACTGTTAAGAGCAATGCTTTGAGAATCAACATTAAGACTCCCTGGTCTAGGGAGGGAATGTGATTTGGGTCCGGTGATGGACATCACTTCCTTGGCCAAGGTGGCATTTCTTATTTCTGTCTGTAATATCTAAGCACCTTTCAGACAGATTTTCAAAGGAAGCCAGGCTCACCTAATTGCATCTGTCCATCTACTCACTGGGCCCTCCGTAATTAAATCTTTAACTCACCAGCAAATTTCAGCCAAAAGCTGCCAGTAGTCTCAAGGAGAATTAAAAAAAAAAAAAAAAAAAACAGGGAACCAGATGAGAAGGCAGACACAAATTAGAGGCTGTGCCCTGTGAAAGGCTCCAGTAGGACATCATCAGTAATCCCTTGCATGACACCTGCCAGTCTCCAGACACGGCCTCGTCAGCACACAGGCGTCTGCCAGAGGTGCTGGGACAAGCCCTGCACACGGATTTTGGGAGCCAAGCACTCTGTGCCTCCATCTTTCTGCAGAACAGGCTCCAGCTGACTCGTGCTGCCTGTGATCACAGGAGGCTTTTGCTCACTCTGCATCTGCCTCCAGAACAGTTCATTCAGTTTGAAGATCCTGCCTTGTCTTAGGCACAAAATGCACACAAAACCTGCTCAAATCTGCAAAAGGAAAGAAAATTAAGAAGGTCAGGACTTCGATCAGTCTGGTCTAGAGGAAGGTGTCCCTGCCCATGGTAGAGGGGTTGGAATGAGATCACCATTAAGGTCCCTTCTAAGCCATTCTGTGATTCTATGATCTTGAAAGTGTGGAGTATACTTGAATTTCATCTATAAAGTACAAAGGGATTTCAGGCTGCTGCTGATTTTAGATGTGTTTTGAAATACTGAGAAACCTGCCTTCTCCATAACTCCTAACTTTGGGTGTCTACATCCCTTTGCAGATCTGGACTGAAGCATGTTGCTAGGCTGCCAACAACTGCCAGGCAACAAATCATACCACACAGATTGAAGCCACGCTTACAATGCAATATATTGAGCATGTTTTATTGTTAAGAAATCAATAATCTGCATTGCCATAATAAAATGTAAACTGTGATTATGTTTTTCCCAGGGGGTAGAAAAAATAAGAATAAAAAAACTTGTAAATCATTCTTATTGCCTTTCCAAACTAAAACTTACACGTTCATTCTTCAATCTGTTATAAAATCAAATTAATTTCCACTATTAATGAACAAAACCCCTCTCGTTGCACAACATGTAATTAAGAGTGATACTTCTTCTTTCTGAGCTCCTTCTATTCATTGCCCCACCAAATTATTAAAACAAAGCAGTTACTATGGTAACTAATTCATTCTCTGCATTATTTTATTGTTTCTAAACATCAATGTCGACTCATTCTGACTTACATGCCCTAAATTCCAGTTTGAAATTCTAAACTTCTGTCTTGTTTGTCAGGAAAGCCCTTTACAATCTATGCATTCATGCAGATAAGGATAGCTAGGAGCACAGATGCTTTTGTTTATTGCAAGAAGACGTAACTGTTACTAAATTATTTGAGTTTGATAAATTGATGATGCCTGCATGGAAGTGCAGGGCAGCACTCACGGAACAAGCATGGGAGTCTGTGGAGCACTGCACAAACAGGCAAACATGACCATCTGCAGGTTAGCTAAACTAACAGCAACAACCAAAAATGACTGGCAGATGTTGTGGAAATTAAGTAACACCTGCCTAAGTGGTATTTGATACCCAGGAAAAAACCACATGTGTGCGACTGCTGCAATCTTCAAGACAGAAAGGAACAGCAGGGAACAAGAAATAGTGATAAAATTGCCTGGGAAAAAGTTTTCTTAGCACTTAATAAAACTATTTCTTCAAATGTGCACTCCTTGACAAAAAGAGGCATTTATCATGTATTTAATTAAAACTTATAATTATTCTTGATTACCTATTAGCAGGAGTCATAGTCTAATTGTATTTGAGTGTCATTATCTAGCACACAAGGAAACTTTCTGAAAAAAAAACTAGGTAGGATCAAAAGAAAAAAGAGTCTTTACTCTTCATCTTTTGCTCTCCTACTGCCATTGCCTGTAATTTTTTTTTGTGTTTTTTTGTTGTGTCTCCAGTTAATTGGTAGAATGAAAGGTTTGAAAATTCAGTGCATGGGAGGATACTCTGAAAAATAAGCATCAGGGGAAAGAGAAACATGAATATTTTTTAACAGCTAATTTCTGGGTTTAAAAAAAATCTCAAATATATCTGCTCAAAGTCACAAGCAATTTAAATTTAGTTCTCATGGACAGGGTGGAAGAAGGAACCCTTTTATGTAGGCATCTGAGCAGGGTCACAAACCACTGCAGAGTTCTGGATCTCCAGTGGTACCAAGGGGTGTATTTTCACCTGCAGCAAGTGCCAGGTATTTTCACAATTAGCAAAGCCTCGTGTTTTAAAGGGATTCCAAGAGTATTACAACAGCCTGCTGCTATTTATATCGCAGAATGTCTCTGACTGTTTTCTGTCACAGAAAAAGAAGATGCAGAGGCAGCTTTTGTTTTTCTAACCTGCTACCTGACTTCAGAAGAGCTACAAGATAAAACACAGGTTTCTTAACTCCAAATGACCTGTCCATCAGACCACAATGACTTCTCTGATGAGGAGGGACATCTCTGCTAGATACTCCCTCCCTGGCAAAGCCTCCATGTAATTCCTCCTGTTTAAGGAGAGTATTCAGTATTGACCTCATGGAATGAGGACACAAGAATGGAGCAGCAGAAGCCTCCAGCACTAAAAGCCTGTCTCCACTTTTATTTTCTTGTTTCCACTTGCATAATCACTCTCCCATCCTGACTGCACTATGGGAGGAAACAAAATAAAATCCTTTTTTGCATCTCAGACTGCACTTCCCTGAGGATGGGAACTGCCTCTGTGAAAGCTGAACATGACTGCTTTAATTAGATGACTACGTAAATTTTTCAGTATGTTTACCTAGACACTTAATCTTTGTACAGTTCAGTTTTCCAGAGCACAGTGTAAAGCAACATCAGAGCATCTTCCCTGACCCCAGGCAGAAATAAGTATGTATTAGCATCAAGTACTTAAGACTCCTAAAGCTTTTAAAATTTTTACCAGGCACTCATCTGCACTGTGTAAAAGCTAAATATCTAGTCTGAAAATATTTTTATTCATACAAGAATAGGAGGAATAAATTCACTGGAGATTATTCAGGAATTAGAGGATGAGGTGTGGTTATGTACTGGATTCTGACTCAAATATCTGATACTACAAATACAATTAATACAACCCTGTAAAACCAGTGTCATACTATATTATTTTCTGTATTTAACACTGTCTTTGACACTAACATTAAGGGAAACTATTTTGACTTTACTACAGTGTCAAGATGCAACTTTCTGGATAGATCACAGCTGAATATAGCTGCTGTCACAACCAAGCAGTGTATTTTATTTCAATATACCAATCAAAATGTAACAACAAAGATAAAATACATGATGCTGGAAACCACAAAATTGTAGTTTTTTTCTTTACAACATTCATAACTTAAATCAGCGACATGAACATTTCAGCAAAACTTAAAAATCTCAGCTTTATTTCTCCGCTGATTTTTTTCCCCTCAAATTTTCTTACTGAAGTCATGCTTTTCATTGTCAGCTAATACTTATGATCATTAGATTAGACTATTAGAGCAAAATGGGCTTCTAAGCCAATTCCCTTTTCATACAGTTTTCACTGTTACTGTAATACCTCTGCAACATTGCAGTACTTAAGTGGATGCAAATCCAAAGCCTGTCTAGGTGAAGACTCACTTGCAGGTTACTGCAGGAAGCCAAAAGAAAGCTAAAAAACACTCTGCACTGCAAATACTAATATTATGGACAAAGCCAAAAACCAAGCACAAGCCTGTGTATAAGTATTTCAACTATAATCCTAATGAGATAAAAAATGTTTTTGCAGTAGGGTAAACATAACCCAAATATACAGATAATTTTCCTTTGGAAAGAGGCAAACGATCTTGTTACGTTGATATTCCTGGTAGCACCATTTGCTATTTTATTAAAGTCAACTTTAGTCCTTAGAATACCCTCCCTGTTCTTTGAAGGTGACTTTTACCCAATTCTCTGTATTACCACATGTTCAAAAATACTTTCAAAGTTTTTACAAGCAAAACACAGAAAAATAATGTTGAATTGTTAAAACATGCTTGCATGCAATGCACCAAAGTGTGCAATTTTATGTTAAAACAGTTTTATCTGAATATAATTTGGTTTACTCATAGAATATTCTTCTACAGGTTATTCATAGAAAACTCTGCTTGCTTAAACACTTTCATTGGCTACACTTGAAAGGTTTGATGGCTGTTCCTGCAGAAAGATTTTGGTAGCTTTTACTGTCCGATTCCTAATTTAATTTATACTGGATTGCTACGGAGAAAAAGAATTTACTCTAGTTCAAATCCTTACGTATTTGCCAAAGGCACTTAAGGTTAGAAAATCACATTTTTGCAAAGGTTAATTGGTAGTTTATAAAGGAGCTACTTTGACTTAGGAAACAAATGATAAAATATTAGGAATCTTTTAGCTCCCTCTGCTGCCCTAATCCTTCACTAAGCTGTCTTCTGAAGTCTGTCAAAGACACCAAGCAACAAGGCAGCCTATTAATCCCTTTTTAAGAAACATTTGGCATATTAAGTATGCCTAGTACTAAGATCAGTACATAGGAAGAAAACTCTATAGGACTATTTGATTTACCATAGCCTGTGCATTTTATTATTTCCTTTCTTTCTCCAGTATCTGTAGCAAGTGAGACAATGAAGAAGATGTGAAAATTTGGATGCCAGTTAAGAAAACTGGTAGCTCTTGTTCTCCAAAGAACTTGACACCTGTAATTCCCACTTATATAAGAAAGAACTAAGGGCACTCACTGCCTGGAAACATTTATTCCTTCTTCCTCTTATTTACAGACCAACTTAGATGGTACAGAGCAACTTTAGTAAAATATCCTTTTTGCAATTCAGGGAAAGCCCAGACCTTGCCAAAGTAGGCCATCTTTTTATTAATTTGCAGAAAACTTAACTGCCTCATTCACAACTGCAAGGGGTCAAATCACAGTTTACACAAACTAAATAGGATTCATCAATGCTCATGAAAAAATATTTGGTATTTGTCAGTCCAGTACTTCCCACTTGCTAAGAAGCCAAGCTATTGCACACACAAGAAAAAGAAAACAGGAAAGTGAATGCAGTTTTCTTTTAATTAAGTCACTCTTTATTACAAGATTTCTCTATCAATTCGAGAAGACAAAGAAATTCAAATCATATCTGTTTTTTTCCCCCCTCTGCATTCCTCCTGGAACCATCAACATACTCCACATCAACTATGAACTGAAGTTTCCTCTTACTAAATCTCAAGCAGAAAAAAGAAGCTCTGAAAACACAGATGTTTCCTTATAGGGAGAGAAAGCCCAGGCCATATCCTTGAAAAGAAACTATTCATTTATCATGCACTTTTACTGTCCTTCAAAGTGCATCACACTTGGGCATTTGCCAGTAGTCAAACCTTCCCAAAGAAAGGCTGCCCTTCATAAAAGCAAAGATGAGAGATTTTATCTGAAATTTCTGAAATTTATCCCATTAATACTCACTTTCTTTCCCAATTTATGATCCCAGGCAACTCTCCATTTCTTAGGTAATAAAGCATCACTGTTAAAATAGCTAAAATGCATTCCAAGTTTTCTTCTGGCCACTTTTTAAAAATATGAAGCAACATGCAAATAAAGATTAGCATTAGTACTAGTGCTGCACAAAAAGCCAAAAACAAATAGGAAATGATTGTTTGAGTATTCTGAGTGCTAAGATGCCTTTTGCTTCATCAAAACCAGAAAGAAAAAAAAAAACAAAACAAAAACATCTGTCTGGGGACAGACAGGGTCCTCACGGACTTGTACTTGGCACATGTTACAGTCTTTGCTGTATAAATATCACAGGAGGTGCTCTGGGAAGAAATTCCTGGTTTCAAGCAATTACCTAATTGGGAAAGTCACTCTCAATTTTCCAGTTCCATTTCCAGTATTGTGCTGTACTTTAATCCCTAATACCTGTGCAAACAAGCAAGAAGAAATGAGAGACGCCCCTTTCTTCCTCCACCAGTGTTCCCTAAAGCTTGGAAACCCACCAAAACCAGTGTATGATAAATATATAGTGCTCAGGCAGCCAAACTAACATATTTAAAAATAATTCAGTGTTCACCAAGCCCGTTCATAGACAATTCAGACAGTCCCCCTGCATGCAGCCACCTTCTGTTCCTTCCTACTTCATCTATTAGCACCCAGCAAATGCAACAGAGGTCAGACATCCCAAGGTAACTGCCAAGCAATGGTCAGTAAAACATACATGCATTTAATTAAAGATTTCTAGAATATAAGCAAATAAACAGCATTGTTTACAGTTTGTTACAATATAAAGCACAATAATACCTTAATTAGAGATAACAACTTTTCAAAATGCCAAAAACATTTTGAATTTTCCAAATTACCCACAAAATGAACACATTTTATTTTTGCACTGTGACACTTCCAACTGTTCTGCCAAATGTATACAACTATAATTATGCTTTGCAATCACCAGCATCACCGGAGAGGGGGACAAAGAACAATATAATCAGTAACTAATTAATCTTTCACATGTCTTGATGCCATTTATCTCCAAGGGAAGAATCCTAAATGTTATTTTACAAATTGTGAAGTGAGTTTAATATTAGCATCTCAGAGTGCCTTGAATCATGTCCTTATGCCTAAGCATAATTCACAGTTACTGGTGGAAGTTAGAAACCAGAATTTAATACCTGGCTTTTTTAAGGGACAGTCTTCAATGGCAGAGCGTTGAAATGTGCACAAAAAATATAATTGCAAAGAGCTTCAGGATTAAAAGCAAATATTCAATTTCATATTTAAGAATTCATCAAAGGGAATCATAGGTAGCTCAGAGAAAAAAATCACATACTCAGCTACATTAAGCTACATTATGTTCAAAAATTCATGGAAAAACACGTAGTAAGTAGTATTTAGCAAGGATTGCAGCCTATTTTAAAGTGAACTTGCAATAGAAATAACGTGCATTTTTAAAATGTTCTCTTCTAAGGGAAAGTTCAAGAGAAGAAAGCAGTGCACCAAATGATGAACAGAAAAGCTGACCAAGAAGATAAACCACCTTTAATAGCTCTACAGCTCATTACATACTCTGAGCTTTGTAAAATATCAAATGTATTTTTACAATATAAAATATTTAGGTTGTGTTATGAAAGGCACATATATCAGAGAGCAATTCTGCATAATTAATTTTTAAACCTGAACAGGACCATATGTAGAAAGCAAGCCAACAAACCACCCCCCTAGTTTTTTATCCCTTTCTACACTATTTAAAATCATCAGACAGGGAAATGTGTTTACAAGCATCAAAGAACATTTGAACATACAGACACACAAGAGCAGAACACAGACCCAACACTTGGGACCAGACTGGGTTCCCATAGCTATAAAATTTCAAGCATGTTTCCATATCTGTTGTTTTACCTCCTCTCCTCCTGATCACCTCCTGCCTGGCCTTCCCACTCTATTTTCCCAACCTGGTTATTTGGTAAATGGGATTAAGGAAGCAGAGAGATAGCTTTAAAATTTCCTTTTTTTCCTACATTACTTTTTAAGTGGATCAATTCCCTCCACTGCATGGAAACACAGATTTTACCATAGGATGGATGCCGGGAATTGTGCAGGGCAGGGAAAAACAAGCCAGACAAAAGGCACTGATTAAACAGCATGACTGGATGTGAGCACGAAGCCTAGGGGAAGCCACTGCTATTTCAGTCACAGTGGCTGCTGGTCTGTCACCTCTGTCCCTGGCAATGTTCCTTCCCACGTCATCACAGACTTTTTCCCTCTTACGTTGTTCTGTGGCTCAGTATAATAAGCCCATAAAGAGGCTGAGACTGCACTGAATGGGCTGAGCTGCCCTAACTGCTGGCTGCCACCAAAAGGGACAGGTTTGTCATTCTTCCTCACAACCTGCTGATTCAGCTGACTAACACAGGCCAAAAAAAAGAAAAAAATGTTAATATTCTCCATTTTTTATTGAAGAGTTGGACACAGAAACTCTAGGATAGGGAACTGAGACTGGGAGTAGAAAAGAGGAGTATGCATGCTCCGAGGTCAGTTCTAGCTGTACAGAAGATGCACAGAAAGAGGGACAGACTTCCCAATATCATTGTTCTCTGCAGTCAGCCCCCCATTTCTCTGAGCAGGGATCAGTCTCCAGGGAGCAGGTTCAATTGGCCACTTGGCCAAGCAGTACAGGTGCAACCATGTTTGGACCTGGCAACCATGGATGGGCTTGGCCAGTTTTAGAAGACTGACAAAGAGATTAATCACCCAAGCCCAATGTGGAGCTGCACCCTTTGATACTTGGATGAAACGTCCTTTTCTCTGGCTGTGTTAGGTTGAACAGTTCCAGCAACCCCACTGAGCTTTTCCAACTGCCCCATCCATGCAACTGCTCTGTCAGCTGAACAGTGACCCAGTCTGAGGAATTTACCTAAATAGAAAATATGCCAACAAAAGGTTTTAGTACGAGTCAACTTCTCAGTGTAGCTCATGGTAGAGTCACACTCACATTGGCACAAAAAAGGGGTAAAAATCCACAGCCTGGGACTCCTCACACAACCCAGCTGCTGGGAAAGGGTCTCAAGACCAACATGTGGAGGAGGCAAAGGTTTCACCTCCAGTTCACATCATTTGACACGATGCAGAGATCATGTGCCCACCAGTCTGCACACTGTCTCCTTTGTGTCAAAAGAAATTAACTATTCCCTTGCCTTTCAGTGAGAAACTAACATTTTAATATAAAAATTCATTTAGTCCAGACCATTCATGTAAAAACAGTACAACTTATGCCTCAACCTGCTTTCCTAGCAGCTCTAAAAGCCCTTTTGGAAAGAATAGCAGGAACATGCAATTCATCATTTGTGACCCAAGGTAAAATGACAGACCAAAATGATTGCAACTCCTTTCACTACAATTCACGCTATTTTTATTAATACTCATTTAACATTTGGGGGTCTCCTGCAATTTTTATTTTCATCGGACTTTTTACTTCCTTTCAAGGATGAGATACAAGCTGTTAAATCAATTTACATGAAGCAAACCTGTAGAGAAAGACTCCTGAGAGCACTATGTGATCATCTTACCATTTTGCAATTGTTTTATATAAACCCACAATGTTTTTATTACAGTGTTTGGGTAGAATGTTGTAAAATGCTAAGATGAAAGCCAACTCAACTGTAGAATAGGTCACAGATTAGTTTCTTTTATTTGTCTAGATCCATTTCCACTCAAAACCCAGCATTTGTGCACATTCAGTATTATCTTAACAGGAACAACTCAATTAAAAATCCACGGAATGACCAAAAGAAAGTATCAGTATACCACAAAACTAACACAGTTAACATAAGAAATTGAGATGTCCAACCTTCAAATATGCGATCCAGCCGTTGCCGCTTCACTTTGTGTTTGTCCATTAGAGACATAAAAGTGGAAGCTCAAAGAACGTCCCCACACAGCCTGGTGATGCTCTTCTCACACCAGCCACCAGGCAGAAATGCTCAGTCTTTTATAACCTTATACCTGTGAACAGAAAGATAAACTTTAAAATACATCATTTTTTGGACATTTGTTCATATGATCCAGGGATGATCTGTATGTAATCTAAAGAACTAAAAAACCCCCACAAAATTCTTAAATCATATTAAGTAAACTGGTATTTATTTCACAGCCAACTGTCTTCTAAGCACAGAGATTCAAAGCACGCAGCACAACTCAGACCAACCAGTATGGAAATGTTCCAAGACAGCTGCTGTTCTCTGCCTTTTCACTGTCAAATACTTTTCTGCCCTTCCCCTGAACAAACCACGAACTAATGCAGGCACCTTGGGCAGGCACAGGTCCATATTCCTAGAAACTGACAGAAGCATGCTCACCTGAGATGAAATTGGAAAGCCACAACTTGGCATCACAAAGCTCACAGCGATAGAAAATACTCCTTTCATTCTTAGCTTTCAGGCTCCTGATGATAATGCAATCCAGAGTTTCAGCTTGGAAGTTGAAGGAAACCAAGTCAAGGGGCACAGACACAGGGAAACGCATCCCGGTGACAACAGAGAATACCAACATCTCTATCAAATGGCATTTGGAGCAGGTTTATGCATGACTAGGCAAAGCTCTCTGGCAGCAGATACAGCCAGGCACTTTTCAGATACCATGCCTGGGCAAGGCAGCATAAGGGCAGTGCAACAAGCAGGCTGCATTTTAAACCAAACCACTGAGAAACGGGAAGGGGGGATGGGAAGAGAGGAGGAAAAGTCTCTCAGTGACAACCTAACCATAGCAGGAGAACATAAAATGCACATGAGCAACTGGATGTGGTAAAACTCTGGATACAGATGCTCTAAAAAGCATAATCAGAGCACCACTTTCATTCACCTTTGAATATCTGAGTAGACTTTGAGAAACAAACACAGAGTACACTACAGTACAAGCACTGTGCACATGAAACTGAGCCAAATAATCCACCTCCCTGTTTCTTTTTATTCCTGCCCAGCAGCTTTCAACATCAGTGGATAGGATTAAATGGCCTTACAAGTGACTGAACCTAGAAATCTGCCTTTTTCTTTCTAGTGGCTGAACTGCACTAAAACCAAACATAGGCACATTTCATTAACATATCATCAAGATTCATGAACTCCAAGTGAAATTATAAAGAAATATATTTTGAGTATCAAAAACTGCATATTTGCATTTAAACTAAGTATCTTTACCAGCACTGCCCTGTTTGGTGCATTTGGACTTTTAAAAGTTTCTTCTTGGTATTTGATTTTTTTTTTAATTTGAAATGGAGTTAATGTGCAACATTCATCACAATTTGAACTCTTCATTCACCTCATTGTTCTCTTCCCTTCCACACCTCTTTACCCACAAATTTGAGGTTCTTCTGTTGTTTTGCATAGTGTCTGATTCCAGCTGAATATAACATCCCATCATGGAGGGGAGAAGAAAACTTGATGAGGAATGTGGAATCCCATTTTTTTTTGCTTTTTAAAAAACAAAGACTGTTGCCATTTTAGGAATTCACTTTTATATTTCTCAACATTGGTATTCTTCCAAAATACAATGTTCTTCAATATTTAACGTGGCTGCGATGTAAGACTGCACAAGCATTACACCGAATCTTACATGCAATTATAGAACTATATAACCACCAGCCTTGGCTTAAGCCAACACCCTAAACCTGTGCACAGGATCAGCCTTAAACTAGTCTTTAATTTATTTGCTCTTCATTTCTGTTTTATAATCTACTTCCTTTAACTATCACATAGAAAGAGCTAAAGCATAAAAAGTAAACCCAAATACAATGAACATTTTAAACACTAGTCCTGGTTTAAATTTTTATAGCTTATTTAATTTCCCATTTTGTAGAAACATACAGGCCTTCTGGCCTCCTTGTGCTGTTGTGTTTATTCATTCAGCAAAAGATTTTTCCACTGCAGTCACTCTGCATACAAAGCTGGATGACAGCTGCGAAGAACAGACCATCTGTAACTATTGACCTACCACTGAAAGTGTCACCAGATGTTTTCTATCTGTCTACAGTAGCTTCAAAGTGTCTCATACAAATCAAGGGTTTTTTTTTTTTTTTTGCTTTTAAGCATTGTTTTAACATTATTTTATTGATAGTAAGTTGTCATAAGCTTAAAAAAAAAAGTGAGCAAAAAATAAATTAACATGTTAACAGCATTCCAAGTTGAACCCTCATAAAGTTTTATTACACATCACGTTCCAACAGAAAGAGTAGATGATGATATGGGAAACACTTCCCAGCAAAACGAAAGCCTTGTAATTGTGGAAGTGTTAGTTACTGCAACTGCTAAACCACAACATGAATAACTGTATTTGAGAAATTCACTAAAAAGTACAGGCACATTGCCTGATGATCTACAAACCTGAACAGCAAATACCGAATGGTATTTAAGAGCAGACTTCTGAAGTTGAATATTTTAAGATTAAGGAAGAATCCAAGCGATTTAAGAACATAGAGTGCTTATCATATATGTCAAGTAGTGTCTACGAAGCCATCTGAGATACCATCAATGCACAGAACCCTTTTGAGCAGTACGCATTTTACACCAAAATATACACTGCTGCAAGCAATATTAGAGCTTTCCCTTCAGTTAAGCAGATGATTCCAGTGTATTTTAAAGAGAATGTGTCTCTGGGTATTGCTGAAGCATTTAGCTCTTTCTTAAGAAAGGAAGAGCTTTACTCTGAGACTTCAAGATGAAAGGAAAAGTGATTCTCCAACATATTTCCAGCAGAGACAGAAAATCCTACAGGCTAAAACAGAAATGATAAACAAGTAAGTCAACTTTGAATTCAATTTTCAAAACAGGTAATATTCTTAATGAATAAAGGATCAACATTAGCTGTGAGTGAGAAGATTTGAAGGAAGGCCCATTCAAAAACCATTATCTCTCCAGAGAAAGAGGATGAAAAGGAAGAAAACTAATTAATTAATTTTTTTAAGAGAGCAAAACAGTAGGCTAATTATACACACCCTGTGTATGTGTGGGTTGTGACAAATTCCACAAGATCAGAGAAGGACTCCCTTCAAACCCAAAATGTTGCAGCATTTAGTGTTGGACCATTTGCTTTGCATCAGTCTAATGGGGAGTTTGCCATGGACCAGACTGTTTCAGGTAGATCTGAACAGAAAAAATGCATTGCCTCAGATTAATTCCCTCACTCTCAAAGAGATCCAGAGCATAAACTTTCCTGAGCAAGCACAGACTTTCACCCACACGCTACAAACTGCAGAAGATTGATTTCTACCTTCGCCCCACTGGCAGTTGCAGGCAGAGATTTTTAGGCCACCCCAAATCACAAGATGAAGTCTAAGAAATCCAAAACAGAAATTAAATTCACTGAACAGGTTGACAGGTCACTAGAGGACAAGGCCATGAAGATCTGTGTTACCCTTGGGAATCTCAGCCTTCACTTAACTCAGCCATTCCAGCTTACGCTCCTTTGTCTCAAACTAGAGTGAATTATTCAAATATTTTTTCTTTCTACTAACAACTATCAAAAAGTATAATGTGAGGCTATCACAAGAAACACTATAAGTTAACTTTCCAAGTTCCAGTGTCATCAGTTCTGATGATCAAAAATTAAATAAATCTCCAAGACAAGCCAGACTAATGCTTCACTTCAAGGGATGCCTTGCCATCCAAACTGATAACATCTCTATTTTCCATCACATCTCACAAGCCTTCAAGTGGCCATTTTGCACAGCCCTGGAAGCAATAAATAAGTACAATCCAAGTATTTTCCCTCATGTTAGAAAGACTTCAATTTTCCTAAATAGTTATCCATTTTGTTTTGCAATAACTGTTTATTTCAGTTAGTAAACATAATTTAGTCCAACACTCCTGCCATGGGAAGGGACAACTTCCACTAGACCAGGTTGCTTAAACCCTGTTCAACATGGTCTTGAACACTTCCAATAAAAAAGTCTCCACACTTCCCTAGGTGATTGGTCCAGTGTCTCATCACCCTCACTAGAAAAAAAACCTTTATATTCAAGTCAACCATACCACAATGTTATTACTAAGAAATGGAAATGCATCTAAACTTCAAAATATTTCTGTAGTACAAAACAAAGTATCTTGTGTTTGGCAAAAGAAAGGATCTAATCATGTTGATGAAGAGACAAAAATAAAATGACACAAAAACTTAAGAGAAATTTCTTTTATTTGAACTTTAATTTAAAGATGTATTTACTCAGTAAAGCAGTCAACTTTCTGAGGCTATGGCAAGACATGGGCTCTAACTGTGAAAGGGAAAAAGAAAGTTGATGATGTAAAAAAAAGAAACATTCTACTTTAAAAAGCTCTACAATTTGTAGCTGAAACTTTCTAATGTCAGTAGCAGCAGCATCAGTTCTGTATAAAACTGAAACTTTGGATCAGAGGACTGATATTTCATAATGGAAGTCAGGTAATGCTTACATCTCGAAATTATACAGTGTACTACACCTAAACATGGAATATAACAAAGATTAATATCTCTTTTTTCTTTCTATATTCCATCTGTAAAAGTATTATTTAACAGTACTTATCCATTGGTGCTTAAAAATTTTCCAATTTAAAATATGGAGGAAGCTCAAAAAGGAGGATAAGTAAAGGAGGACAAAGACTTTTGTTTGGGCATTTCTTCAAAATGCAGCAGGGACTGCTACAACAACACTGGAACATCCTCTGTGGAAATTCTGCAGGACACCTTTTGTTCTTACATCCTTCCCTGAGGATCCTGTGACTTACACTGAAAACTTCTGCAGTATGAAACCAGCACATTACCATCACTGTGCTCAAAAATATTCCTGCAAAGATTTAAGCTACACTTAAATGCTACTTTGAGCAGAACAAAAAGAGATTAATTGCCAGAAGAAAAAGTATATGTCAGCCTTTTTGTGCTAAAACTGAAGTTATTCCATCTTGTCTTATGAAACCTAATACTGAATTAAGAAGGAAAAACATAATTGTATTTGCCTGTCAGACAATTTATCTTGCCATTAAGTATGGCTAAGCCACTTTACCTTACCATTAGATGTCAGTACAGTCTAAGAGAAAATGTACAGGGAGCTTCAAGATTAATAAATTAATCACAAAAATGAAGCCATTACCGAATTAGACACCAAAACACATGTTAGCTACTCAGGAAAGGACTGAAACCCCAAACATTCTAATGGCATTACCTAAATCTAAGGTGGATCTGTCCAAAAAAAAAAGATGGAGGTCTAGAAAAAGTGCCTGAACAGGCAGTAAGTATGGTCCAAAGCATGAAACAGATTGCTGAAAAACTTCCCCAGCCTAAAGACAATATGACTGAGTAGAATACAACAAAGGCATATAAAATATACTCCATGTCTCAACTCAGTGTCTGGGGAGCACACAATGAAATAGCAAACCAGAATATTAAAAACAACAGGAAGCTTTGTCATGGAGTATGTAATTAAATTGTAACATCTGGTGTCACAGGTATTGTGGATGCCAAAACCTTAAGTGGTACTTAAAAGGGAGATGTGTTTATGGAGAACACATCAGTGGCCACTGATAATAAGAGCCACGACACCAACCCAGGCCAGAAATCCATAAGCTGGTAAATGCCAAAGGCAGGGAAAATGTCAGCACATGCTTTGTTCTCACAGTCAGCAATGACTGCACTGTGTTCCACTGACCAAATGTCTGTTTAGTTCAGCTTCCAGCATTTGCCAAGAAATGAGGTGCTGCGTTAAAAGAGCAAGAGCAGAACAAACAGGATACTCCCTTCAAGACAAACCAGTGGCCACTTCTGTAGCCAGAACATGGGAGAGATGGAGCTGCAGCCCCTTCCAACATGTGGGCACCCCTTAAATTCTTAGGAAATGAAGAGATAAACTACAAAATAGACTGATCCAGCCATGCAGAAAGTGAGGTTCACAGCTCACAAGGATGCATGAAAAACATCCTTAGTGCAAAATAAAACTGAAGTTATTACTTACGAGTACTACTAACAAGTTAGTACTAATTCAGCCTCAAAAAGTACTGCTGGAATCATCAAAGTGACCATCTCTCCAATGTAAAGCCTAAGAGATATCTAGAAAATCATCATAATTAAAAAACTGCCAGTGTCTTAGACTCCACCCTAGCACATGGAAAGCTCTTCCAGCAGGTGTCCTTTATTACTGGTTGGTTTTGCTTGTCAGTTTGGCTTAAAATTGCAGTGATTAGATTATTCTTGCAGCTTTACCTGGCAGATGGAAGAACTCCCTCATGTTCTTTGCACAGGTACCTCTTAGGTATCACCCAGCCCTCCCTTGGTATATTTGCAGAAGAGACCAAACCCCTTGATACCCTACCAGGTAGTCGTATCTCTGATTCGAATCGTGTCAAACCTGTGCATCCTTAAATTCAAGAGCAAGTCACTAAAAGACTGGTTAGTGAGTGCTAGAACAAGACAAAGACTTGCAGGAGCAGTTACACTAATATCCAAAGCAGAACTTTTACCTCTCTCTTTCACAGTCCTTGATTACATTCAGGGATCACACCTGAGATTAAAAGACTTGGCACTAGCTTCAGTAGTTTTTTCATCACCTGTGCAAAGCCAGTTCTTTTTAGGATGGCATTCTCTGCCCCAGTAATACAGCCAACAGTCTCCCCTTCTGTATTTATGACCCAAAATTTGAATACAATTTGACAGAATCATCCAGGTTGGAAGACAACTTTAGTATCATCAGCATTTTTTCCCTCTATTTATGAGTGAAGGTGCTTTTTCCTGTTGATAAAAATGTTCAAAATAAGGCCAAGAACACTATTTGTCAGCACACCACTAAAACCAAGGCTTATGGGCTTTTGACATATTGTCCACTATTTTTTAATACTGTGAATTCCCTTTTGGACTATTATTTCTTGTTAATTACTTTAGCACCAAATAAAATGCCTTCCAAATTCTATTGTAATAATTTGATAATCATAAGCCCTTATTTTTATGGCACAGAACTGTAAACTGGCCTTTTTGACAGGGAATATGGTGAGAACAGTAGAAGAGGTTGTGGTAGTAATTCTGTCATTACAAGTTTTTTATGGGGTATTTGTCTTCACCATAAAGGCTTTTTTCCCAGAAGTTTTTTTTTTCCCCTTAGCAGCATTCTCTCTCAATTATACAACTGTCCACAAGCCAAAAATTACTCACTGCTGAAAATGAATTACTGCAGATGTGTACAGACAGATGGGAAGCATCTCTTCTATCTCAGATTTCTAGGTCATGAATAAAACTTCATTGAAGAACTCAAGCTATTAGAAAATTATTAAATGCTATCACCCTAAGACAATCACATTTTTAAGTAAAATTGAACTGATGTCTTTAGTGTCAGGAAACACTCATTGAGCAATATTGCAGCTATGATTCTCAACAAACTATATTCCTAAAAACTTCCATTTCAGGTATTCAGCACCAGCTTCCTCAGGAAGACCAGCATTGTAACAATCCTCAGTCCTAGTCATGGACAGATTTAAAGCAAGGAAATTGGTGTGGTCTAACATCATGAACCTCACATGTTCACTGACATGTTGAATTCCTGGCTTTGCCTCCTATTCTCCTGACCTGAGGAATTGAATCTGATGGGTGCATCCTTCACTTCACCCACAGCTGCTTTGGTTTGTAAAGCAACACGGATGCACAGCCCAGTGCCCAGAGATTCTGTCACAACAACTGCTTCACAAAGTACCTTGGAACTTCCAAATAAAAACCAACCAGAAATGTCAAATAAGTCAGTTGTTAGATCAGTGTTAATCACTTCTGCATTTTTCAAAGTCTGAAAAAAAAGAAAATTACACTGAAAGAAGATCAATCTCCATTCAGGCTTTTTCTTTTTTTTTTTTTTTTTTCTCTGAACAGGCAGATGAGCTGGAAACCTTCCTCCTTTTTGGAGATTTGGACAGAAGAGACAGCAACTGTGTACATGAATGAAACACAATCTCAGGGACTTTGAGAGACAAAAGCAGTGAAATTGAACTGCTTCTAATTCAAAACAGAATATCATCATTAGTTGAATCAGAAACTCAAATGAAAAATATGTATTTAATATTTTCATGCACCTGAGAAAGCATAACAGGATGTGAAGTATTACTCAGCACTCATGACAATAAAAAAAGCTAACGCCTTGGTTAATGAATTCTCTAAGAAAGGAAACAATTACTGGTGCATTTCATGAATCTCTATTGCTAGAAAGGATTCGAACCACTGAGGAGGAAAGACTACTTTTAATCTTTTATTGATTTATTGACCCTATTTTTTGTCTCCAAGAAAGACACAAACCCATATCAAAATGCCAGGCACATGGACTGCGTGCCTACTCCACACGTAGAAACTGGTTCATCTGTCACACATCTGCTATTAAAAGTAGCCCATGGATGTCCAAAACCTGAGCTTTACAGCTTAAAACTATTGGTTAAGAAAACAAGTGGTTGTGCAGTGGGAAAAAAAAAAGAGTGGGGAAAAACGAAAGCTCTGTTCTGAAAGTAAATAAGAAATCACATCTAAAGACATTTAGGTTAGAAATTTAGTTACGGCTAATTAGGTTTAGACAAAGAACTGTGGACACAGTGTTTTTTTCTCTACATCAAAAAGCTTCATGTTGGACACTGAGTCCAAAGGAAGCCTCTAATCTGATGAGAAGCTTGGAGCACCTCTGCTGTGGGGACAGGCTGAGGGAGCTGGGGGGTCTCCTGCCTGGAGAACAGAAGGCTCCAGGGAGACCTTGGAACACCATTCAGCACCTAAAGGGCTACAAGAGAGCTGGAGAGGGACTTTTGACAAGGGAATGGAGTGACAGGACAAGGGGCAGTGGCTTCAAACTGACAGAGGGCAGGGTTGGATGGGATATAGGGAAGAAATTCTTTACTTGCTACTGTGAGGGTAGCAAGGCATTGGAATAAGTCATACAGAGATGCTGTGGGTGCCCCATTCCTGAAAGTGTCCAAGACCAGGCTGTATGGGACTTGGAACAACCTGGGATAATGGAAGGTGTCCCACCATGGCAGAGGGCGGCACTGGGTGATCTTTAAGGTCCATCCCAACTCAAAGCATTTCATGATTCTCTGGATATGCGCATCCTTGCAGCTGTAAGAAAGAACATCAAGTGCAGGGAAAATATTTTTGAGACTGAATATTTTACTTTCCACCCACAGAAAAGTAAACTGAGTAATATTTAAATGTTATGATTGTGCATTATTTCTTCAATATTACTTTTATACCTAGAAAATATTTTAGTGAAACAACTTTCTACAGATAAGGCAAATGTGATTCTTGGTCACATTTTTCATTTGCCCATATTACTGCCCTGTAGCAGCAACATACCACCACAGCAGGGTCAGTACCATATACCACAAACCTTAGAATAGGTTTGTTTTTTTTTCCTATGGAAAGCTAACATTGCATCTTCTCAAGATGTCAAGATGTACAGTACTGCAGCACTAGACTGGATGCACCTGACAACCTTTAGGCATCTTTAAGTCAGGTAGGTATAAATTAATTTTGTAATATTTTGTGTTAATTAGAATATTCATTACAGATTTTAAGAAAGGAAGTTTAACTGTTTCACCCATTAACTACTACATATATTTTTGCTCAGTTACTAGAAGAAGAAAGAGAAAAACAAGAAAGAAAAAAACTAGCAATTTGGTATGATTAGACTTCCAGAGACTGTTTCCAGTTATGTTCTGGTTGAAAAAACAAAATACCATGGGTAAAACTTTGCTGCTATAGCTCCTTCCCTTCAGATTATAGCAATTCATTCCAGTAAGAACAAAAGATACCTGGTCTGGGTATTTATCTCTTGCTTGCTCAGGTGTCTGGGTAAAACTAAATTTTTAGTAGCACCTGAATAAAAAATGTATTTTTTAAAAAATTGTACATTGCCATATATAAATTACTTGGGATTGTTTTGTTGGGTTTATTTTTTAATACATTACAAATGCTAGACCATTTCTTTCCCCACTTTAACGAGAAGACAATTTCTATCACCTAAACATACTAAAATGGTAAATATCAAGCAGACTTACTCTGCATTTTCCATAAATCAATATTTAAAATATTATAAATTATGCAATTTACACATGATCATTGATAACATTTTGCAATAGCATTTCTACATTTCTTTGACATTTCTGAAATGTAATTCTACTTGTATCGAGTACATAAATCCTCTGGAAGTTTGTGGAGTCAAAAGATCTAAGTTTCTTTATGAGCGGGTGTAACTTAAAAAGGATTTTTCCAGTGTACCACTAGGCATTGAAAAACGTCTTCCCTCTTTGCTAAGCAAAAGAGGCAATATAAGATAAGAGACCAAACAAGCAACGAGTTCCATTTACCCTTTATGTTTTAATTTAAGCCATCTTAGTCAAGCTTTGGACCTTTGCCCACCGTCCCATCAGGCACAGTACAGTTCGGGTTGGAAGGGACCTTTAAAGACAATTCAGCCCAATCCCCTGCCCCCCCCCAATTGTGCTCAGGGACACCTTGGACTACATGGTGGGGGTCACTCAAAGCCTCATCCAACACTTCCAATGATGGAGCATCCCTGGATGCCCAACCACATCAAGATGTTGCATTTTATAGATTCAAAACAGTTTGCAACTGCTATAAATTGTTGCTCTAAAACCCCAACTATTAGAATATCTGTTAGTCAAAACAGAAGATACTAGTGAATGCTACAAAAATACCTAAAACTTTAATTACCAGTTTATTTCCCACTGTGGCTCCCTCATCCTTGGACTCCTGGAAACAGCTATCCAGCCTCGAAGGAGTCACTGACCATCTTCCCACAATCAACTTGCATACTCGACTAGAGAAATTGTTTAATTAGCAATTCTTTCCCCCACTCCTTGGTGACAATCTCCATCTCTTGACATGACATTTCATTAAGAAATTTCCAGCCAACTACATTCCCATCTCAGTCACAGTAATACAGTGCACTTTCACACCTTGCTACATTCTGTACACAATCTTCATCGCAATTACAGGGATTGCTTATGTAGAAGATTAATGTTAGTGGCTGGGATATTGAATCCTTTAACACAAATGAATGTGGGGAAACAAAGAATTAAAAGTACAATTAGATATTCTCACTCATCTGAAACTGGCTGACAACTGTTTGGCATGCTATAATATATTGTAACCGACACTACCCATTTTCCAAGCTGATTTTGTTTTGTCTATATTCATCATTTAATCTCATCTACTCATTCCTTTATTCAGTAGGAAGGCAGAGGAGAGAATTAAAGCCCCTGCAGGCTGCTTAGCAGAATATCTGCAAAATTTCATTTCAGATACACAGTTTTTCAACTAGATTTTCCTCTCTTGTGTTCACCTAGTCCTGATATGTCACTCCAGAAAAAGGACCTTAAAACCTGAGACCTGTGTTCTTCATCTCTGCATTCAAAACTTACATTTAAGAGCTCTCAAATATCACAGAGCAGCAGCTTGCTCAGTTTTTGAGACCCACTTCAATGCAAAACTCCTTGGTCTTTCTGGTGAAGCAGTTCTGAAGTTGCAGAGCAAGACAAACAGGCACTGAAACAATTAGGCAAGTGCGAGAAATCTCAGGAAGCTCCTCCATGCTCATGTCAGAATGCAAGACCCCTACATTACATACACCAATAACCTGGCAGTGCCAGTTCAAATGCACAAAACTTTTGTTTTATTCCAGAAGAGTTTTAGTGCAACTACATTCATCACAGCATCTCAATATCCTTCTGATATGTAACTGATGTAACTATAAATTACCACAGTTTATACTCTCTCTCATGTCTGGGAAGAGAACTCTCTGTGCAGCTAGATATTTTTAGTTTCCCTATTTGAACATATATGCTGGTTTGTATCTGTTACAGAAGAAGGATCAAGCAAATGCACTTGGCAGCTGGTCTGGAAAGTGATAAGACCATAATAGTCTTTAATGGAAATGAATTTCAGTCCCCCACTACACTAAGAAATAAAATTTCCCATATTAACTTGAAGATTAGTTCTTCTTGATTATTTAGAATGCTTCTGCTACTGAAGAAGGCAGTTTTAATCAAGAAATATTAAATTGTTGTAAGCTCATAACATCTTGAAAATACGGCCAAAGCTGTGAATATAATATTCCTTCAAGATCTAAGTAGAGACTTCAAAAATTTTGTTAACAAAACTGGAAATTAGACAGGGACAAAGTAGTTTGCATGCCTCAAGAATTGTGTTCCTTAATTTTGGAAGAAAGCTGGAGCTGTGAGACAAAAGAAGTAGCATTGCACATTGTGTGCACTATCCAAACCACCACTTCACATCCTCAACCCTCTTAACCCCTTATCAGGCAGATGACTATAAATGAAGAATTATTCCTTTTGGGACTCTTCCTAGAGATGTGGTGATGTCAGACTGTGTCAGTATATACTGAATATGCTTCTTTAAGAAACCCTTGAACCATTTGACTGTATTGATCTCCTGTCAGAGTGTAAGAATGACATTTCTTGCCTAGGAGAATGTCACACTGTCACCAAGAACAAGAAGAGACATCCACTCACCACCCATCAGTGAGTCCCTCAGCAGTGGCCTGTGCTGCTCTCCAAGGCACGGTCTGCCACAGTGTTGACTTTTAAAAAGGTCTAGATAAAAATTTACATAAAGTAAATCAACTTCCCATTGATTTTTGGTATACTATGAGCTCTTCCAGTATGGCAAATGAATTTGGCTAGAATCAGAGTACCTGGAGAAAATCAGAGTTTTGCAGTCTCGTACCCAGGAGGTAAAACAGAAATTTTCCAGGCAAACCTCACTGTGCTACTCCTAATTATCAGTAGTCCAAGTTGTTCATAACTCTTCCACTGGCCAACTACTTCAGAAGTACCACTCAAAGGTGGCACAAAGATCTTCTCCAGAAGATCTGCAGGAATCACTGTACAAAATTGCTGCCCTTGGAATCTGCTTTCATAGCTGGGAAACTTTAGTATTTCATGTTTTCCTTACTTGTGGAGCATCACAATGCCTGCTGCCCTATCTTCTTTGCACTACAGTTTCCTTACCTCCTCCTCAAGACCACTCCTGAACTCTGTATGGCATTGCTTATTCCTCCTTGATCCTTCATAGGTGTTAGATACACTGTGAGGAAAGGAAAGCTCCTAAGCCCAGCAGACTCCCTGGATTATCCCCTCAGTTACATAAGAACTGAGTGAAACCTGGGCTCTCCTTTTGAATATGGGACTATATGGAAGGGACTCAGGACCTCTTATCCTTTCCTTCCACAGCATTAGAATCTCCACCAAAATACTTGGAACTGTTTCACAGCTTAATATTAGACCCTGAATAGCCAGCTGATATTGTCCTGTCTTCAGAAAACAAAGGAGACAAAACCAAAAAATCCAATTTACTAAACAGCAAATCCAAAACAAAACTTCAGAAGGGACAGTCCTGGTGTTCTTTATAAAACAAATACTAGGAGGTGCTTGTTTTACTAAGAAACAAAATATTTTCCTCCACAGTCTGAAGAGAGGTTGCAGCAACTTTACTAAACCATACCTGGAGTATGGTTAGAACTGCAGCAATGCAAAAAACAATCCTGTTAGAGATGTTCTGACTCTAAAAGTAAGTAGGTAGGTAACAGAAAAAGTCTTTTTTTTTTTTTTTCAAAAAAATTCTTAAAACCAGTAGACTTAAAGAAAAAGCAAGCAGTGGTCTACAACATGATTATAGTATTTTCATATGCAGAGAACCAAGAATGCAAACTACAACTTCAGAGGTCTTATTATAAACACCATAATTTTTATGTTTCAATTTATTGTACATGAATTAGTTTTAAATCAGATAAAATATAATAATTATGGAATCTGCATATGGGGAAAAAACATGAGAACCAGGGCCCAAATAATATTCATCTTGCTTTGGTTGCTGGTATTATTTCTTCAGAAGTAGTTCAAAGACTGCCTCCAGAATATAAAGACCCTGCAACCTTTTCTTGAATATTTGAATAACAGCTCTCCCTACACATAATTAGATTTGAAAACATAAAAGTATTTTGCTTGAATAAATAACATCAGAAGTTCAAGACTCCAAGATGAGTATATTTGCAATTATATCAAAAGCAAATAAAAAATTGTTCCCTGCAAAATCAAGTCTTAAAATAGACCAAAGTACAACATGTGCCTTTGTTTTATCTGAGTGCTGCATATCTGGACTGAGATTGTTAGCTTCTCTGTGTCAAGATCTAGATGAAAATTATCTGCATAAAGGGAGTAAAATGTCAAATTCTGAATATCTGACAATTCTACAACAGATGGCCTTAAATATTAGTGATTCAGTTGTTGCTGGCATTGGGTCAGGTCTTTACTTGTTAATTAAGGACCTGAATTTTGAACTATTATTTTGCTATAAAATGCCCATCAGGCAGAAAAAAAAAAGAGAAAATGCATGGCTAAAGATTTTAGAAAGCTTGCTCTCTGTTTGTGCAAGAATTTCCATTCTGGCTGATTGATAAAATTTCAGGTTGGGAAAAAACCTCCTCTCCCAGTTGTTTTAATAAGGCTCAGATCCTGCTTTTAGTAAGTACTGGCATTATGCAGGTGCAGAAATGCTCAACCCTACCCAGTTCACCTCACGTGAGGATATATTTTATAGTCTAAGATGCTCAGATAGCAAATGATCAGCCTCTTCTTCCTGAGGGCACAGTCTGGCTTTGGAAAGCAAGTCACAGGAGGGGTGCCAGGAGGCTGTTACTTTGGCTCTGCAAAGGAATATCCAGAGTCAGCCCTCCTCCACCACAAACTGGAGCTTGCCAGGAGTTCACTCATCATTTGTATCACAAAGCTGTTTGTCCTTCTCTTTCTCACAGGCCTCTGCCTGTGTGTCACAGCTGAATCTCCCTATCTCCTCTTCCCTCTTGCCGCTGAAAACAGAACATTTAATCTTGTCTAACTTTCAAGTCTGCCACAAATTGCCCCAAGATGCTCAGGGCAGCTTTAGCACCCAGAGAAACATCCCTGTCACACTCGCCCACATCCTGCCTTGGGAATAGTCCCAGCAAGGGAGCCACTTCTTAAATGGGCTACACACAAACAGATTCTTGAACTGGGATCAACTGAAGAAAAGTGAAATGCCTGAAAGAGATAAAATTCAACAGTGCTCATTAAGTTCAAGATCATCCTAAATGATATCAAGGTTATCCTATAACTGAGGAAAACCAAATGGCAAGCAATAGCCACACAACAACAATGACAATCTCTCTCCTTGATATTTTCTTTCCATTGGCATGTCCTCTGTGTGGAAATCCATTCCCCCAAATCACTTCCTCTAAGCCAGTCTACATTCACACTGGTGATGAGATCCTTGACAGCAGTTACCACTGGGATTCCCCAAAGAACTAGAAACTAAATCTTCTACCCTCCTGGAGCATCAGCTTGTTATGTGATGCTTTGGAATCTATATGCAAGAGCACATAAGGGTTGGCAATTACACAGTTGGGTATTTATAAACTCTGAAAATATTACCATATGTTAGAATGCAAAAATGATATACCACTAAATAAACTTTCCCTTTCCATTAGATGCACATTCCCTGAAAA
Organism: Certhia americana; assembly: GCA_018697195.1. Taxonomy (NCBI): domain Eukaryota; kingdom Metazoa; phylum Chordata; class Aves; order Passeriformes; family Certhiidae; genus Certhia; species Certhia americana. The sequence continues at coordinate 59,734,445 of CM031860.1, read as the reverse complement.
AAATACAATTAGGCAGTAATCAGCCTTGACAATACATATTTAAATGTAAGACAAAATTACTTTTTTAATAGAAAGAAATGAAATTTTGCATGAGTATGTGATTTGCAAGTATTTCTATGCAATGACAGATTTAACAGTAGCCAGAAGATGCATTTGAAGGAAAACAAAATATTAAGCTTAGAAATCTAACTTTCACAATTTCTTTACTTTGCAACTACACAAACACTGCTCTGAAATACCATGGCACATTGATTTGCTTTTAAATAGTAGTGATATCTTTGACTTCTGTATAATGCAAGCATAGCAACTTTAGACCTTTTAAACTAAGCCTTGACAGGTATTTCACTTCATTTATAGGTTACACTTACAAAAATGTTTTATTTAAATGGCCAGTAAGTACAACAATCACCTTTTAAGAATGTACCCTTTTGAACGAAATCCTTCTTGACACATTTCATTTTGGTTTCCATCCATGTAGAAGCAGTTACCTAATGTTTAACATAAGCCACAGATGCAATTCTGTAGGAAGGGTTTGGGTTGGTCAGACTTGGCAGTGGATAAAATTGCTGTTTCTTTGCTTTTTGTTTGATGTTAGATGGCCATTTCTAACTGGCTCTGCTTGCCCCAGAGGGCACAGCTGGAGAAGTGCACAGCACAAACACAACGGGCTCAGAAAGCAGCAAAGCATCTGCCACTGTTCCCAAAGTGAGTCACTTGACCCATTCTAATTCTTAATTCTCTATTGCTTATTAAAAGTAGCAAATTCGACAACACTGAAAAAAAAAAAAAAAAAACCAACAGAAAATTAAGAATCATTAAAGCATCCTATAATCCTGAGAACAAATGGCTGCCTGTGGATCAAGTGAGCAAATTTTGATCACAGGGGGTGGGATACTTTTTACTGCAGATCCCAAGGACTGAAAGAACAATGCCATAAATTAATAATAGTGAGTCTATAAAGGTTGAATTGATACTGACATCTTGGATATTATTACAGTAAATGACAGATTAATGGACAAAGGCACGAGATCCCAAAAGTCATCTTAGATATTTAATTACTGGGAAGTAACCAATAATCATATTAATTAGCACAGCTAAAAATCCCATCGAGCAGTAAATGATTTCAAAGGAAATTTTGGCTGTAACAATGACAAGTTAAGTAGTAACTTAGGCCAATGCCAGCACAGAATAAATGATTTAATGATCCCTATAGAAAGTTTTATTTTACTGAGATCAATATCTGACCTCTATTATACACTAAAAGCCATGCCTAAAACCAATTATAAGAACTATTATTGGTACTCTCAATTACAAAGAAATTTCCTTCTCAATTGTCATTCCATCAAAATTAAATACATAATATGGAACTTTCTAATATGCATCTTTCTGGCATTTCAAGAGCAATAGGAGCTATTGATATTTAAACATTTTATTAAAAAAACAAAACCTGAAAATCTTCAGCACTCAACTTCCTGGATCATAAAAAAATCAAAGCATTTTGTACCAACATATATTTCTAAATGCAACATATTGTTATAATTTCTAAGTGAATCATGGAATGGGGTTGAAAAGGACCTTAAAGATCATCTCTTTCCAACCCTTTGCCATGGGCAAGGAGATATTCTACCAGACCAGGTTGCTCAGGATCCTGTCCAGCCTGGCCTTGAACATTTCCAGGGATTGGGCATCCACAGCTTCTCTGGGCAACCTGTGCCAGTGCCTGACCACCCTCACAGTACAGAATTTCTTCCTAATATCTAACCTAAATTTCCCTGCTTTCAATTTGAACCCTTACTCCTTGTTCTATCACTACAGTTCCTGTATCATCAATAGCAAGACTGTTTTATCACTAAACAGGGAATAAAAAAACCAAAAAAAAGTTGAGACTTCAGATTTTATGTTATTAAAAATATATTTTAAAAAAATAATCCCTTTCAAACTTGACTTTCATCAAATACAACAAGTACTCCATGCAAAATAAAGGGTTTTGTGATGAAGTGAACCTTTTTTAAACAAAAGGTGTATATTGAGTCTCTACCATTACGAAACAAAGGAAAAATTTCTTCACTTCAAGGGTGGCCAAGTGCTGGAACAGGAGATGGAATCACCATCCCTGGAAGTATTCAAAAAACATGTGGCTGTGGTTGGGGACATCCATGGTGAACACAGCTGTGCTGGGTTAATGGTTGGACTCAATGATCTTAGAGGTCTTTTACAACCTTAATGATTCTACAATTTTTAGAGGTAATACTTCTTACACATATAAAGTCTGTATATTCTCTATAAATCCTATTTGGCAATAAAACATTTGTATTCCAGCTTTGTACACTGTTCAGGCCACATCTTGCTTGGGCACGAGTTCTGCTTGTGAATGATACCAGGCAGCAAAAAAGATAATTGTCACATATCAATCAAACACCAGGTAAAAAAGCAGTTAAACTGACAAAATAGGACCTGAATGATGGAATACTCAATTAAAAATCAAGAACAAATGGAAATAAGATTCTTGAGTAACTTGACTTCCCTTATGTTTGCCATGGTCTAAAAGCAGATTGTTATTGCGTTAGTCTAAAATAATCTAGTTTTATATTTATTTTATATAGCTATATACACAACAGTCTAAATCTTCAAATATCTTCATAAAAAACTTCCTACTGTGCTAATGCAATAGGCACTTTGTACTGGCTGTTTAGATCCAGAGTCATTCTAATTTTGATGTTAGACCAGTTGGCTCATACATTCATTCAAACATATTCATGTTTCTAGAGTTATACCTGTTACTCACGAGAAACAGGACAGAAAAACAATCTCAAAACAAAAAGCAAATAACAAATACCTGCTTCTCAAGTCCATATACAATCTGTACTACTTACACTATTGTTTTCCTTCAGCAAGAATTCCCTTAAAAGCTTATTTTTTTAACCACATTTGTTTTCAGTAAAAGAAATATAGCTTCCAGAAATTATTTGAGGAACAACTATTAATCTCTTTAGTACTGAAAAGTATAGTTATAAACTTGACATTAACCTGAAAATATGCTGGACAATCATTATGGAAAGAAGTGAGCATTTAAGGTAGCACATCCCTTAATAGAAAGATGTAAATAATGAATTCAGAATTAATGGGAAAGTTCTCCCGTTCCAGTGAAATATTGAAATATAGCAAAATTGAATTAAAACCAAAGGCTAACTTATAATGAATTTTGGAAAAAGACTTTCCTACAGCAAGATCATTAATTGCTTTCAAGTTTTTTAAATGGACAAAAGAATAAAGTTTCCATATAAAATATAACTGTAAAAATCTTATGTTATCAAAAGAAATGTACAGTAATTCATCTGGACAGTTCTCACTCTATTGCCACTTCATGATTACTGAGGTTAAAAAATGGGATCATGAAATAAAGAAGATTAATTTCTCAGAAGTTTTTACAGCTGAAAGTGGACACTAAAGATTAACTACAAAGACAAAAAAATCTAGGCCCTACAAGGCTGAGAAATTTATACCATCTGTATTACATCGAGTACTACTTTATGCATTATTCTTGGCTTTTCATCAAACTCTGACCCTTATAAACATCCTTTTTGTTTAAAGCTTTAAAGACTACAGCTGTTCTTATTACTGGTTTTGGAAATCACTGCTCAAAACCTTTAAAATGGAACATAATCTGAAAAGACTCAGCAGAACCTATATTTACAAAAAAAAAACCTTATAACTAAAGTAAACTTTTAACATTCTGAAGATAAAAATAGCAAGAACAAATAATCAGGATAAATACAACTAGCTTAAGAAAACTTCAGGAAGAAACTATGAAATACGGAAAAATTATTTAAAGATTATATACTGGGTATTAGTGAATACTGAAATATAAGGCACAGAAGACTTTTCTTCTCTGAAAATAAAAAGAAGGATCTGTATACTGGGTTTGAATTTATCATACCTGCTGCTTACTCTGAAAGTTAAATTAGAATGAACCATTCACAGTTCCAAAATAGCTTGGAATAACCAGTTATAAAATTACAGTAAGAAAATGTTGGCATTCATTTAATTCATCTGTTCCAACCTTTTTACTGAAGTAGTAGAACAAAGTTACACAAATATCTGTGTTCTACAAACAGCAATAAAAAAAAATACACTGCATAGATTCTAAATAAGCACATGTATCAGAAAATAGAAAGGAATTTCTATAGCTACAAACCAGCAGCCTCCACTCCTACACACACTTTATGTTTTAATTCTTCAATATATAATGACAAATGTACAAGAGAGCATCTCTCATGGTTTTAAGACCTAAAATAAGCTTAGCAATCAATTTCTATCTGGAGCAATCTTACTGCAGTCCTTACAATAAAAATTATAGCAAACAGAATCAGAAGCAGAGCAGCTTTATTGCTCTGAGGTTGCATCTGAGATAACCAGGGAGGAAATGTGAGAATTAATAAGCAAATTAATAAGGCAAAATGGCTCAAAACCTTGCTCTGTGACACACTGCTATCATTCCCACCAAAGAAAACCAAGTTTTTAGCTATTAAACCATTGCCCATCTACTGCTACAGCAGGCCTGAAGGTGTGCTGGCCAGCCAGAGGCTGCAGGACTCCAGCACACAGCCCAGAATAATGTCATTTTATACAACCACAGCTGGCTTAGGCAAAGTCTAGAATTACACTCTCAGCATTCTGGCAGCTACAGGGAAAACTCAGGAAAGCCATCCAAGCAATTTGCTTTTATGTCATAAAATAACCTATGGAGTTTTGTGTACCCAAAGTGAACTATTACTTCAGGTCAGATCTCTCTTCCCAAGAGGCATAGAACACTTCTGGAATTCTTCATTTTTGACATTTATTTGATCTTCAAATCTCAAGTACATTTGTACAGCTCCAAATACAATTCTAACTGAAGTTCTTTAGGCTGCTCCTCTGGGAATGTTCCAATGAAATTTAGAAGTCTGCTGTCATAGAATCACAGAAGATTTGGACTTAAAAATCATCTCATTCCAACCCTTCTGGTGTGGGCAGGGACACCTTCCACTACACCAGGTTGTTCAGAGCTCCATCCAGTCTGGCCTTGGACATTTCCAGGGATCCAGAGGCAGCCACAGAATCTCTGGGCAGCCTGTGCCAGGGCCTCAGCACCCTCTGGGTGAAGAGCCTTTCTAAAATCCAACCTAAACCTTTCCTGACACAGCTTCAGGCAATTTCCTCTTAGCATCTGCCATCTCAACACACATGCCTGGGTACAGACATCTCATTCCTGGCAAGAGGTTAAGAAAAAGGAAAGATCTGCAGTTTCCAGACCCCAGCATAGATCTGTAAGGCCTGGTCCGATGTTTATAGCAAACAATAGCTTTAACAAAACTCCAGTAGTGTGATTTCTTGGAAAATTTGTGTAATGTCTTCTGCCAACCTGCTGCCAAAAAATTTAATGCAGCTGAACATCTGTAGGCTCAAAAGGAAGGTGCAAAGGTAGAGAGGTCACTGGACAAAGCACAAAATCTTCCAGAAACACCACAAAGACTTCTTTTCCTGAAGGTTGAAATTCTAATTCAAAAGATCAGGTATTCCCACCTTTGGGACAAAAAAAAAAAACCAAAACAAAAAAACCCACCCTAAACACCATAAAGCTCAAATTATTTGCAGTGCTACTTCTAGTTTTCAGGACTAAAATCTACATAAAACCTCACAAAATCTCAGAGGAGAAACAGCTTTACTCATTTATGAAAAATCACAATTCAGAGGGCCTCCCCTCCTTTCCTCTACCAGCAATGAGGCAAAATTGCACTGCAGAAATGTTCGGTAGAGTGGATTTTCAGGTGATCTCGCATTCATTACACAAGCTTAAAGTGGAGCACCATACCTAACAAAATGAGATTCAAGTGATTCTGCCTGCATGCTTCTGATTCAGAATAATTTGCAGTCAATTTACTTTCCAACTGTTTTAAAATTTTTTGTCTGAAGAAGAAATCAGAGGGGGAAAAGGACTCAAAAAAGACATGAGTGCAGGCACCACAGGACTCCCTGGTTTCACACCATCCAGCAAAAAGAGCTCTGAAGAATGTGACAGCCAGCCCTCTGATCTGTGATTCCTTGATGTCTCCTCCCAAAGCACTGACTTTTCAGTTTCAAGTAACAAGATGAAGATGATACCTTTTTCCCAGTCCTTGAGTCCGACACTAAAGTCCTTCAGTAGACTAATACAAATGAAAATAAAATCAGTCCCTTTGTAAAGACCTAAGGCCTCAAATATTTAATCAAAAATAAACATTGTATCAGTATCTACTAGCATTGATTTAAGCTTATTTGAACTGAGCAAAGTCAAATATTAAATTTTTACTTCTTTGCTTTAAATGCTTCTACGTAAGAGCAAAGCTATTTTATTAATATAGTTATCCCTGGAGAAGAGTTCAAGTTATTTTTTTAAAGATGGTAAAAATCTGACCTGCAGATGTGTATATAAGATGCATTAAAAACCCTTAAAGAAGCATTTATGCTCAAATATTAGTGTGATAATACTTATACTGCCACCAAGGGAAACTGAATCTGCAAGGCATGAAAAGCTTTGGAGGTCACCAGTTTAAAAATCTCAGTTTGATTATTCTGCAATGATTAGAACTTTGCTTCCCCACAGCATAAATTGTCTCAGCGTACAAAAAGAAGAAAAAGTGAGTAAAGCAGTAAAAAAAGGCCCTTACAGTTTGATATTGATTCTCTTAGAGTTGTTCCAAAGGACAGTGTTTCTTCTTGGAGACAAAATAGAGACTGTCTTCTCTTCTAGTGACAGCCACACTAACTCAGCTGTCTTCTATTGAAAAACATGTCAGACTTGTTCCTGTTATAACAGGGTTTCTTTTGCCCCAGAAAAGACCTCAGAAATGTATTTGTAATATTTTCAGTGATTTTCTTTTTCCTCCCATTCAGAAAAAAAGGTTAGCCACATTTCATTTTTACCTTTTGTTCTATCTTCCTTCCCCTTGGTCCCGTTCTCAGCTACAAACAATTGAAAGCATCACTTGTAACTGTGAAACACTAAAATGGCATTTTCTTCATTACTTCCCATTATAAAGTACAGTATAGTAACACTGAATATTGCTCACTACTGCACTGCACTCCAAAAATGCCTGTAGTACATCCTTTTTGTCAAATTAAACTTCATCTCTGCATTAACAGATGTTTCTTCTTAACTTAATTTAAAAAAAAACCAAAACAACAACAAAAAAAAAAAACCCCACCAGCTATAACAGTTACTGATTCAAGCATTTCTGGCACATTTATTGTGTTCTCCTTTTCCACATGTAATTTATATTTGGTGTGTACTGCAAGAAAACAAGACATTGAAGGGCTATTCTCAAATAGAAAAGGCCTTTAAAAGTAATGTTTAACTTCTGTGACTTGTTCAATCAGCTCCAATTAAATCACTTGGTAAGAATGGATTACTCCCAGGAGGGAATGCTGCACATATTAAGTCATTACACTTTTCAGGGAAAGTGACATATTCCTGTATTTAGAAAATTTATAGAACAGTGCAGTTAGTAAAAATTGATTATAGCTGTACATCACTGATAAAAACATTAATAGATTAATAGCATCTATTTCATATAAACATGATTTTCAATAGATGAGAAAAAAAAATTCAATTCTGGATACATGTAGTTGTGTATATGCACCTAATAAGCTACTACCAATCTGAAGCAAAAGGTGATTTAATCCACATATTTCTGTTCTAGGCATCAATTCCTTAGGTGTTTATTAGAATCATTCCAAGTATTTTTCTCTCTCATAGTTAGAACACACTAAATCGTTAAATTCAAAAGAAAAAATTTACGAAAGATGTTTTCAGACACCCTTTGCATCCAGAAATTCCAGCCAAGATGACTTTGGACTTGGTTCTTATTGTACCACCCGGAGACATGAAAGACCTGTTAAGTCATCTTAATAGAGAACTTGTCCCTGGGGTGTCTTCTGCGGTGATACATTTCATTGACTCTGATAGTAAGAGGGTCATAAGCAGAAGCAACAAATATGCAATGTAGCACTGAATGTACATTCTGGATTTATTAGAGAAAATTGAAAGCATTGCAGCACCAAAACCTAATACACCATTAAATACAGCATAAAACACAATAAATACCTCTATACCTTACTTTTATTATATATTTTACGAATATTTTAAGCCACAGTACATTAAGCTATTTTACACCCAGCATGGGGCTCTGCAGGTGATACATGAGAGCTCCATCTTATTTCTCCTCTTTAGAATGTTCTGATTTATATTTCATATGCAGTTTGTCACAACTTAATTTAAATAGCTGTTAAATAACTCTTAATCTGGTCCTAAACCCATTATATGCTTTTACATCACATTCAAGAAGTACAGTACTTAGAACATCTAAGATGTTTTTCTGCATACATACCTAAAAATATACAGACTTTAAGACAGCAGCCAGTACATATCATTGGAATGTATTATAGCAAATTGTAATAACATATGTAGAAAGCACAAGATTCAGTGTTCACTATGAAGAGCAAAGACTGATGCTGAGAAATGTTTCTTTTTTGTAAGTTGATAGGATAAACACACCCCTGGAACATTCCGTCCATGGCAGGAGGCTAAAAAAAAATAATGCCAAATTAGTTGTTCAATGCTGACAGAGTGAATGGGACTTTGCCCAAAAAAACCTCACATGCTTCAGAAAAATTCTGTCAAAAAACAAGTTTATTACTACATCTTCTTTATGAAGAATGCACCTCAATCTTCTAAATAGAGATAAACTCTGTCCACTAAAGGCCCTCTCACACAATGATGGACAAATGAAGCCACCTTTAAATACAACTCTGGAAACTCAGTATGAAAGGCTACCAAGAAGTGAAAGAACAAATACTCCAAATATCTCTTAGTTTGAAACCTCTTGAAAGTAAAAGAAGTAAAAAAAGTAAATGAGTAACAAGAATAAGCACTTTCAATGTATATTCAAAAACTGACTTTTCCCATACTCAGTAGCTGAGAAAAGGTTTTGGATTCACAAATTTAACTTGCAAAAGCAAAGAAACAGAACAAAACCAAGCAAAAGCACATCATACAAACTAGCAAAAAAAGGAAAAACAACCACGACTCAAACTGCCACTGGACTGTTGTATCTTTGGGAGTTTTGTTTTACTTCTCAGAGATATAAGATTGTGTCATGACCAAGTGGTGCAGCTTTATTGAGTTTAAAATAGCAGACAAAGATTAATGCAATACAGCAGCCTTCATGAACTTACCAGCAGTGTAAGGGCTGGAACTGGAAATTCAAGAGACAAACAATCATAAGGATGCCCATGCATCAATTGCTGCATCCAGGAGGTTTTCACACAAATATTTTTTGTTTGGTTTGGGGTTTTTTAATACTATATATGTTTTTAACTGAACTGAAACATTTAGTATAATTCAAAGACTTGGACTTACTCAATTTTGATTATTTTATTTTTCTCTGCTCATTCTGAAACACAATACTAGCCATTTCTAGATCCATGGCTTATAAAAGCTTGAGATCTTTGCCTGTGATTAAGCTTTCTGCTGATAGCATTTATACAGAACAGGCACAACAGACAAGCTGTGCAGCAAAAAAAGCACAAAAAAAAGCCCCAAAATCACTAACTTTCAAGACTTTGAATCACTGACACCACATCTTTTGTCCTATAAGACAGAAAAAAGGTCATCAAAATAAGATGGATCATGCAAATGCCCTCAAAAGCGTCTTCCTATGATGCGCAACAAAATAATCTTCTTCCCTGTAACTATGTGGAAAATACCATCCTGGTGACTTCTGTTACCTATTGCTATATTTTATGCTTCAAAAGCATTCATAAAATATTCAAAAAACCCTCATGTGGGAAAATGTAGCTCTTTTTCAGAACATTAATACTAGGTTGCTATCTATCTAAGTCAATTGATTTGATTCTTTACCAGCTATACAGATAGACACAAAAATAAACTATTTTGTGAACATTCTGCAGTTCCTCTGAGAGCAGCTGTTACTGTAAACATGTTTCGCTAGAGGCAAACTCTGTTCTTTCTCTTTTCATGTAATTCTTGCCTTCCTCCAATTTTCAAGGTTGCTTTAGTGGGAATAAAACAATAGACAGCCAAGCCAGATAGCACTGTAGTTTAAGTTTTACAAAAATGTTTCCCCACACAGTAATACGTATTTTATACACACAAATCTTCTTCCAGCTCCTGAGAACACAAAGTTTGAGTCAGTTCTTGTGTTTGTTGTGGGTTTTTTTTTTTCAGGGAAAGATTTTACAATCACAAACTGCACTACAACAGTACTGAATCTACCCAATACTAACATGCAGCTTTCTGCATGAGAATTTTGAATTACTGCATGAATTCTGCTTCAGTTACAGTTTAGTTCATATAAATACTTTATAATCAAAACAAAGAAGAAAAGTTCTAGTTGGTTTTTCAAAATTCCCCTAGAAAATCTAGCAGAACCTTATACTGAAGGGGAACTGGTGCATAAAGAAATTTAATATGGCAGAGATCTTACACGGATTATTTCAGCATTTCTTAATACTGGATTTCCAAAGATTGGAAGTGGTGCTCGGTGCCATGGTCCAGTTGAGGTGTTAGGGAGTGAGTTGGACTTGATGATTTTAAAGGTCTCTTCCAACTTAGCGATTCTGTGATATGAAATCATCTCACACAGAAGCACAAAAACGGATGAAGGAAAAGGTGTATAAATACACCATGAACATGGATTGACCAAAGACACATCATGCCTGACCAGCCCAAATGCAAAAGACCACAGGAAGGACAAAGCCCCACATCTTACAGCAGTCTCAGCTGGGAGCTGAGGGAACAGGAGCTGCACCAAGGGGTCACACAGGTTGTAAACTGGCTGCACCACTCAGCCCAGAGAGATTAAATCAGTGCCTTAGCTGGTGGCACATAATAAGCCAAGTAGTTATTAATGTTTGAAATTCTTTTCAGCAAACCAGAGGAAGAAATACAGAATACATCTACAGCAAATCCAGCATAGTATCAAGCTTGCAAAGGGAAGGATTGATATAATCTAGAGATTCAGCTCAAAGGAACCTTGATAAAGTAGGGCCAGCAGAAGGGTACCAATAAGAAGTAGAAAATTGCACACCTGGATCAGAGTGACCCCACACCTCAGTACAGATTGGGAACAGACTGCAGCCCTGCTGGAAAGGTCCTGAAAGGGACAGCTCAGGAGAAAAACTATCACAGAGCCAGACTTATCACAGCAGCAGAGAACAACAGAGCTCAAAAGCAAAGTTGCAGCTTGGGAGGTTCACACTGGTCTCAGACCTTTTCCTCACGTCATGGGCAGTGCAGCAGTGGAATAAGTTGTCCAAAGAGATGATAGCAGCTGTACCCTGGAGAGCTCTAAAACGAGGCAGACAAAGCCAGAGCTGGCACAACCTCATCCTGTCAAGAGATCTGCTCTGATGGGGAGGCTGGACAAGATATCCTGCAGAACTCTCTTAAACCCCACAGATTTGTGATTCTAATCCACAAGAACCCTTTACAAAATTCTTCCACATCTGAAAATATTTTCCCCCAGAAAGGTACTCTCTGTATTATCCAAGAGAAGTCTATTTTCACATCTAATTTATCTAGAGTAAGAGATTTTCTCATGCAAGTACAATCAATCTCTGCTAAAACTAAATTTGTTTAAATTTAACTATTTCAAGTACTGTTATTCAGAAAAATGCCTCCAGGTTTCAGCTGTTAAGTAATTGGTCTAACTAATCCAAACCAATATTACTGGTGGGTAAAAGGAATGTCTGATAGTTGCTATACCCAAGGGAAAAAAAGGAGCTGCAAATTTTTCTCATCCTCCCGTAAAGCTTCTGTCTGTGAGAAATGTTCAGCATTAACTGAAAGGCTGACCTTAGATTAATTGATTTATTGGCTCATGGCACTGCAAAATATCTCAGTCTCCCGAGGACAAACCTTGACTGCAGGGTTAGGGTTTTTTTTAATTTTAGCTGAACATTAGAGTATGTATCTGTTTGGTAGGAAAGACAAAATTACGTTTTCGTCACAGTAGACATCACCAACATCACATTCGTGACACTGGAGCAAATTTTAGGCTTAGGCTTCTTCAGGTGCTCACATTCAAGCAAGGTCTAAACAACGCTGATTCCAAAGTTTGTAATGTTATGTAACTAAAATCTAGTCCCAGCTAGAACAGACACTTGATTATTTCATTGTGTGGATTTTTCTGATCTGAAAATACATTTCCTTCTCATAGTCTCCATCATGCTACTGTAAAGTTGGCTTAGTTTTAGATTATTTAACCCCTTTTTGCCTCATTTTTCCACTACACTGAACACAAATTATTAGTCCACATTCTGAAGACTTGTGTAAAGCTTCCCAATGACAACTACTGCCTCTCACTCAACAGAAAGGAGTTAATTTATGTTTTCCCAAGCCTGTGAAGCCAGACTCTGCCAAAACACCTGTGGCATTTTCAAGCAAGCACCCCTGAGCCTTCTGCTGTGAGATTTCTCCCTCACACTTGAGACAAGCACCCATACAAGCATCAGCAAATTCATTTAGCTAGTTCATAACCTTGTACCAATTCAAACAAACTCTAGAGCACCTCGAGTGCCCAAGTAGGCACTCTCAGAGATCAACTATGAAAGCAGATGCTCCACAAGAAAAAAGGTAGATCAAGATTTAGCACAATCCACATTTCTTATATGGCATCCCAAAATGCTTTACTTTATCTGAAGGATTAAAACACACACCTCTCACCTACCAAGAGTGTTTAAGGCAAAGCAAGCCTAGAACAGGCTTCTACCCATCTGGTGACATCTGAGGCACAGCACAGGGGAGAATTCAAAGCTGAAAGGGGTGGGACAGAAAGTACAAAAGACTATTCTGTAAGAGAAAAGGACACCCAGCTGAGGCAGAGACCTCAGGTCTGGTTATCTGCTTTTGAATTAATTTTAACATTTAATAGAAAACACTCAAGATATTAAAAAATAAAAAAAAATTAAAAAATAATTAAAAAAAAGCGCAACTTCATAATTTCAACTTCCAAAGCAGGTTCTTCAAGATGATTATACTGCCAAAGGTAAGGAGGCAGTGTTCATTTCCCAGCTTCATGGCACACAATTCTGTAAAGCCAGCATTCCTACTGCCTTATTCTCAGGCTACAGAAATATTTCTCATAAAAGTATCCCACTAAGCAAGTAAACAAATACATGTTGCCACCTGCTAGAAACAAGAAACAAGTGTTCACAGCACACTGTTCAGGGAGCAGTGCAAATCTGTTTGTGCCATGTGCAGAAGCTGTAAACTACTTGTCTAACTTGGCAAAGAGAATATTAAGGAAACTTTACAAGTGTCTGCACTTGTTTATGATGAGACACTAATTTATATCATTCCTGATTAGATCCATGCAAATACTTTTGATCTATAAATAAGACTCCCTGTTGAACTACATGAAGCTAATTCAAAACAAGACATTCTTTTGCTGGAATGTGAGCAGCTGTGCAAAAAATAATTGGGATTGCTAGTCAAGGACTTCTATTTCCAAGTATTCCCCATGTAAACATGTTTTTTGTTGTTCTACTCCACAATTCGCTATTGTATTTCTATTTACAGTATGGTATTGTAACTCAATGTCATTAAAGAGTTGAAGGCAGAGAACACTTTTACTCTTTGCAGGGAAGCCCACCAGTGCTACAGCTTCTCACAAATTATCTATTTTATCACAGCCAGGATTAGAGCACAAAGCAACACAGTTTAAACTCACAGAATACAATTATAGAACAACCATCATATGCCTATAAAGAGCTTGTAAAAACAAACTCTTCAATGTGCCCAGTAGTGACCCTTGAAGCAGTTCTTAGTATCTTCCCTTGCACCAGGTCTTTGGATGTACTTTATACCTAGTTTATAATCTCACTTTAACTTTCCATTCCTGAAACTCAGTCATCTGCTATGCCTGAATTGCTGTATCAGTCTATCTGTTATGCTTTCCAGCAACATAAATTTCTTACATTGTCAAGTCTCAAACATGAATTACAATTTCTCCAGTGAATAAAGTAAAAATTAAATTTAACTCTCAGCATGATCAAACATCCTCCCACTGGCCAGATATGTGAGCTCTGAAAACACAGAAGACTTTAGGAAAAACCAGCATTGAGAACAAGCATTTCCTTTCCCTGGCTGTAATCCTCTCTTTATTACAGTGTCCCTTGGTACTCTCCAGTTACAGCAGTTACACATACAAAGTCAAGAGCTGAAATTAATTTTTCTTTAAACTTCTTGTTTGCAAGAGGAAATCTGTTTAGTCAATTCTAAGTAGGAAATTACAACTTCTATTAGGAGACTTGCAGTTGGTCAAAAATATTCTAGGCAGTTCAGTCCCCCAAAAAGCAGTTTAGGGTCACTTTTCAGAACCACCTGGATTGGCTCCTGAAAACTTCTTGTCCAGAGAACATCTGCTTAGCAGCAGTAGCCTGACCATCTCTGACTTTCAAATTACTGGAAAGCCAAGGCCTTACACTTGCAAATCAGCCAGGTCACGGGATGAACATCCCAGGCAGTGGTTACAGCCTGGAGCTTTGCTCACCCCACAGAGAAAAGAGGCAGAAGCGCCAGGTTTAAGAGCACAATGAGGGAACAGCAAATGAGGGCTAAAAGAATGAGAAGGAGCACAAAATTTGATTGTGGTTTTACCCTCTCCCATTTAGTGTCACAGTTTTTTCGTCACCTACAAAATCCTGCAAGAACTTCTTAAACTGATTTGTGGTAAGCAACCAAGAGATAACTCCCTGATAATGAAAATTCTAGTTAAAATCACTTTTCCACTGGTTATAATGAAAATACTTAGTTATATTAATTCTAGTTTTGTATTGGTTAGTTTTTTTAAAACTCACATATTTAGCAGCTATATATTAAGGAAATAAGGGAATAAGGTGTTTAAAGACTCAATAAACACTTAATATTCAACCAAAGAACCTGCAGTATTTTCCGTAACTTATATTAAAATCAATACTGACTAGCAAAAAACCATGTTTAGTACATGCATCCCAAATTCTCTTTTTAAGCCTTTAGTGCCTTATCAATTACATTTTAGTGCACAGAAAATTTAATTGACACAATTAAATCAGATTAAATTAACATGATTAAGGGTGCAAAATCAGGCATGTCAAAGTTAGGAAACACTAAAATTAGAAAGTAACATGCTTTGCATTTTTCTAAATAGGAAGAAACCTTATGAGAGAAATTCCACCCTATTCTTCAAGCATTTGTTTATTGTACACTATTCAAATCCTATTACCAAAAAACAAAATCCTAATGTGCTTTCCTGTGACACTTTCAACTGTAATACCTGAATTCTCATAGATTCATTTCTTTTCATACAATATGTATTGTGAAGAAAGCATCTTTTGCAATCTGCAAAATAATGAAACTAAGGCACAAGAAGGTTAAGCTCTGAGGTATTAAATGACTTAAATAGCCAATATAAGATTGTTAGACCTGACTTGTCAAAGAGCATGATTCATACAGTCAAATATTCAAGCCCTGTCTTAAAGTACATCATGCCATTCCAAAGGTATGGTCAGTCACAGCTGCAAAAGAAGGTAATCTTCAAGTGTCTCCCTTCAATTCTCCCAGACAACAGATTTCATTCTTCACTTATACAGCTTGGTATTTGACTATCCAGCAAGTCAATATATCCCAAAGAACAAAAATAATACTAAGATAACCACAAAATTAATGACTTCTGCTGACTTAGTGAGCTAAACTAGTTTGGCAAGCAGGAGATCTTATGTAAAGGAAGAAAAGTGACAGCTTCAGGAGGGGGCAGTGGGATTTCCCCTCTTGGAGGCAATTGTTTGTTGGATCAGGTTACATGTCTTGCCCAGCTGAATGACTCAAGAACAGACTGCCAAAGCTGGCAACTACCCCAGAAAAAAAACAGCCATGACAAACCTTTCTAGCAGTAGAGGAACAGAAGAAACACCCTTCTTGTTTCCCCAGAAAATAGCCTTTCTGATTTTAACTGATATCCACCACTGCTGTATCCTAAGGAAAAGATCTATCCAGGAAAAATTCCTGAAAACCATACACATTCCTGGTTTTGGAACACAAGGCAAAAGAGCTCATAAGCAATGACTTCTCTTACCATGGTTACCATCTACAAACCAGAGTGCTGGCTGCCACAAGCAGGCTGCACAGAAGCTGACACAGACAAGAACTGACACCTCCAGCACACTGAATCAAGCAGAAACCCTGCTGACAACAGAATATATAGATAAATAATAAAATACGTCATCATAGTGAACAGCATATCCATTTACCACATTCTGAGAGCTTTGCTCTGGAAACTTCATAACTTATTTTAGTACGCACTATGCATTCAGTGAGCCCTCCAGCATCCTTTTTTAAATGGAGGGAATAAAAATTCTGTCACATGAAACATTACTGATAGTGCAAAGTTTCATATTTGCCATAGTAGCTGTGCCACATGGGCAGTGACAATGATGGACAGAGACTACAAAACAAACAGATATAAATTGTCTCTGGGCAACAAGACCAGGCCTTAGGGCTTCACTCCATAAATACTCCCAGCTATGCTGATGCAACTGTTCACAGGAATGCACAGTGCAACACAATGCTGAAATGTTTGCGTTTTTTAAATCAAAGGGAAAACAAACAATCAAACAAAAGACCACAAAAATCCCAACCACCTTTTAAGCACAGTTTACGTCATTAGTAAAGTTTATACAGCCAAAAGGAATTAGACTTCAACAGAGGATAAGGGAGGAGGGAATATCAAACTGTGTTTTCACATATGACACATCAGAACAGTGTTTCATTTGTCCTGCCACCGCGTGTTTCATTTCCCCTGGCCTCAACTCAGTATGTGATCTTCTCATTTGGAATGGGAAGGGTTAAAGAACTGAATAATTCAATAGTCCAATTATTTTCATTTTCAACTCCTCTGTTCTTATTTTGACAGCAATGTCATTTTAATGGACTACAGGTTCATAGCCAGAACCTCTTTAACTGACTTTTTGAGGTTTCTATTTAAATGCAGTGATTATTTTCAGGTTTTGATGAAAATACTTGGGGCAAATTCCAATAAATAACTGGACAAAATTCCAAGTGCAATCTTCCTAAATTTCAAACAACCATAGGAAAGGATAAATAACTGTCTTCCTTTTTCAAATGCTCCTTAGTTGGAGAAACACTTCATTCTTCTTACCCTTTTCTGAAATGGAGAAAAACCTTCTCTATAGAATTCTTGAAAATATTATACATTTTTAATGTTACATGCAATTTCATTTTAATCCAAATTTTTTAAGTTGCCTTTATTTTTCATCTTTCCTTTATTTTTCTATTTGCAACATCCCACACGAGTATAAAATTAACACTTGGCTAACACATTTGATGGATTTGTTAGTCACAAACTGCATGTTCCAACAATATTAAAATGACATTAATAAGAAAGTTGCAAAGCTTCTTTTTATGCCTTTTTCTTTTTTTTTTTTTTTTTTAAATAGCAAATCCCTGACTGAGCTATATTACAAACAAAAAATGTTTGGTTTAAATACTGGAAAGAATTTCATTCTGCTGTTTCCATCTCTTTGTTCCACCTTTGGTATTGCAAATGAGATCAGCTCCTATGCTCATGTCTGGCAATCAATAAACAGTATTCAAGTCTGTATAATTTTTGGCAGTTTGTTGTCACTTTACTGGCTGTAATTAAAATAACGAGTAATCAAATAGTAACTTAAGTATTGCAAATAAAATAAATTGTAAAACACACAACTTGTTAGCCAGCTTTTACAGAACTAAACATCCAAATGCTTTTCATATACTCTAGGTATTTCCAGAAAGCAGCAAGTGTACTGCAAAGTTTCACAAGTTGGTTTATTTAACTTCTCCACCCTGGTTTTGCTGAGGTCACTATAGCAAGCTCTCCCACAAGTCCCCAGTGAAAGATCAAAAGATCAGAGAGTCCACAATTCTATTTCTTATTTTCAAATATCTGAAGTTTATTTTCTTAATTCCTTTTTAGCAAAAAATGTGTAATCCTCATATAAAAGTGTCATGATTCTAAATATTTCAAAGTGAGAGAAAAGTTGAAGACAAATTAAAGCATTTTGTTAGCTTCCTCCTTTCCACTCATCTTTAAAAACAACTAATTCTTAAGGGATCCTAGTGTCAAATACTTACACAATACAAATACTTAAAATTACAAAAATGTTCTACTATGCTATTTAAAATACTCCTCATGTATTCAAAAACCCCATGAAAATATATTTACTAAAAAGTATTTTCAAACTTGAATTTAAAGCACTTAGGAATTAGACAAGTTTTAACTGCAGAAAGGAAAACTTAATAAACTTTTCTGAGAATCAGCATTGGCCCTGCAATTTTCCTGTATCAATGTACACACTGAGAATGAAAAACAAGGAATGTAAATTTATGAGTAATGCTAGTAACATTAGCAAAATAATGAGACACTCATTATTTTAAATTACAAAATGCAAGCACACTTGCAAAACAGTCTGCAAATTCCTTTCCAACTTCTCTAGAATAAATGTAAAACCCTATAAGCTACACTTTAAGATTTAGGTACTACATAGATATTCTTTGTTCATTTTTAGTATACTAGAGAGGTTCTGCTGCAGCATAAAAAGTAACAGAAAAAGCAAAGTGAACAACAGTGTAATACCACCTACCTATGGTGGTTAAACTCAATATCAATTCTTTCTACAGGGGATATTTTCAGAAATCATCCTGACAGCCAAACATGATTCTTTTTGTGAGTTAAACTACTTCAAAAGTAGCATGAGAACTGATGATTCCTTTTTCCTGCCACGCCCCCAAAATGGATGCAACAAGAATTTCTGCATAGCTAGATAGATGATTTACATAATTTATTTTCTAATTATTTTAATAAATATCACAATTTTACTACTACAGCACAGAGCTATTTTTTGGAACAGGAAATTTTTTTTCTATTATTTTAATAAATATCACAATTTTACTACTACAGCACAGAGCTATTTTTTGGAACAAAAGAAATGTATAGGGGGCTCAATGAAAACTCCATTTTCAAGCAACAGGACCACTCAAGGCACTCTAGAGAACAATAGGACACACACACCCTCAACAGAATACAAGATCAAAACCCCAGATTCACTTCTGAACTTGACCAGACTTTTCCAGCAAGCAAAACCCACAGGATTCTAGGGGAAGATACCAGATATTCTACTAATTTATTTTTATAGTTTCTTGGCTAAGTGGTTCCACCTGTTTCAATATCCAGAAGCATACTTTCTTCTACAGATATTTGAAAGTAAGAAGGGGGAAGAAGAGAGAAGTTTTACTAGCCTGTGTGGGCACAAATCAGGTTTAATCCAGGAACAACCAAACAAATGGCAGTCCTTGCTAGACTGACATGGCACATTCCACCAGCCGTGCTCTTGATTTCAGAACCACATGAAGCACTGCCATGTTTCCATGGAGCAGCACAAAGCAGACAGTTCTTAAATCATCCAAAAGGAAGTTTTGAGAACTTGTCGCTGAGAAAGAGGCAGACAAAAAGAACCAGGTTTGTGAGTATAAAAAAAAAATTTCAGTCCTATGGTAAAGCTCAAGAATTTATCTGTCAATCAGCCATTGAAAACAGTCTGGGAAATAGCCTTCTTAAAACTTTGGATTAATGAACAGTTCAAATTGCACAGTCTAACAATATTTAAGAATTTCCACATCAAAAGTTTGATTTTTTTTTTTCCTTAAAATAGCAAGGGAATGCAGTTCCATGCAGACACTACTAAAACAAATTAGCTGTAAAAAAAAAAAAAAAATTAGGTCCTTTGAGTAGAAATTTGCAGTAGATAAAACCTTAAATAAAAAAATACACTCATTAGTGGGTGTCTGCTCTAATTAAAAATTCATTTGGCCAACTTCATCACACTATTTCTCCAGGTGGAACTCCCAAGATCCAGATTAATTAAATCTCACTAAACACTCCAGCCATGAGAATAAAAGAAAAGTTACTGTTTCTCCAGCAAAACTTTGAATTGTCTGGCCAGACACATGAGAGAGCAAAAAAAATTCCATCAGCCCTAAAATTGTAGACAGAATTGCCCTTAAGGACAAACACATAAATCTAATCATCAAATTTCTGGGCACAGGTTTCAGGTGGAACAGTAAATACACCATCCTGCTCAAGAGGCTCATTAGGTTCACTCATTTGGAGTGACTAAGCCTATGCTGGGAGGACATTGCAGTTTTCTCATTAAATCTCTCATCTTTGGAAGGATGGGAGGGGAGAAGTGGGATCTCCAGAAGTAGACTCCACGAAGGCATGCAAACAGTAAGAGTGGAACCTGACCCATGCAGCCCAATTCCCACCCACCTATTCTGGGAATTCAGCATCTAAATCAGTGCCTGGGTGGAAGGAGAAGGACTGCAAGGGCTGAGCTTTCACTGCCCAAGCAGCAATTGCACAATAACACTACAGTAAGCCAAACACCTCTGGAAATCAGAAAGAAAATTCTTTAAAAACTCCACTTTCTGAGAAAACAACTTCATTCATGTGGAAATATGGACCATAATGAACTCCCAAATGCTTCAGCAATACAGTCATGAATAAACCCATGGGGGCTGAATAAGCATTTACACAAATGGACTCAGAGAGTTCATAAAATAGCAGGCCACACCAGATTAAAAAAAAAAAAATAATAAAACCACAGGATGAAAACGTTCCAGAGCTGCATCTCATATCTTTAAAGCCAAACTGCAAAACAGGGAAAGCTGGCATGCTCTGAAGAAAGGTTTTTTTGAAAAGGGATGAAAACCAGAACACAAATCACACCAACCCATTGACTGGGGCTCCCAAACATCTGCCACATGTGTCCTTGCACACACTAGGAAGTATTAAAGAACACTTTAATTAAATGGACAGATTGAATCTTTAACAGATAGCTCATAGCACTCCTAGCTTCACACTGTTTAAATATGGTAGTCATTGCCAACAGTTGACTGCCCCAGAATGCATATGCCAAAAACCAAATAAAACATGCTGACAGAGTTATAGCCCTTCATTAAAAAGTATAATTAAAAAAAAAAAAAAAAAAAAAAAGGTACTGAAACTTCTCATAGTTGTGCTATTAGGTTGTTACATAGTTGTTCTATTCTTAGGTTCATAGAAAAGGTAACTGGAAGGGAGAGCTCAAGAGGTCACCTGGCCTGCTCCTTTCCCAAAGCCAGATCATCTTCCCTCAATCCACACAGAGTTGTCTAAACAAGAGATTAAGGTCTCAGGTAACAGAGACTGTGTAGGATTTCCAGGCAGGGGACCCCAGAGTTTCTGTATCATTATGCTTAAAAAAAACCAAAAAACCAAAAAAACCCTGCTGGTTGGATGGTAACAAAGTTTAACCTGCCTGACTCTCTCTTGCTTTGATCCAAGTTCAGTATTTTTTGTACTCTCCCACCATGTCTCTACAAATACTTCTTGCACACCTAAAAGCTGTTACATCGACCTTTAGTAACCTTCTCTTCAGATTAAACTTTAATTAGTTCTTTTATTCCACATTCCAAGTTGGTTTTTCCAAGACTTAAGTCTATATGACAGTTTAATACATTCTAAAAATTAATACAATTTAGTAGAATTTTGTATCTTGCAATGAAATCTGGCGTGAAACAAACAAAAAAAGAAGCCTAGAACAGCCTCACATCAAAGAAACGTTTTAAAAAGCTGAGTGAAGCTGAATGATAAATTAAAGGGTTTCTTTAGTCTCAATATTTTAGCCAACATCAGTATCACTACAAGAGAAGTAATACATCACAGTTTTATCAGTAACTTTCACAGATAAAATCATGAGCAAACTGACAAACTAGATGCTTTTTCTCATACAAGTATCACGTTGGCACATACCTTCTTATTGGATTGTTTGCCTTCCTTTTTCCTACAGTACTATTATTGATGGAAAAAAAATACCTATGAACATTTTTGTCACCACCTCTACTGCTCCAGGACCACAATACATGACTGATGTGCAGATCACCCATCACTCTCACTGGCTCTATCAGTTTATGTCATTCCAAAGAAAGGCATTTCTATAATTACACACTCATTACTGCCTCAATATTAAACATGCTATATTACAAAAACATCTGACCTGAAAGCAGCTGTTGTTTTTCCAAGACAATTCTTCCAGCAATCCATCACAGAGAAATAGAAAAAGTAAAAAAGCTTCTTTAGAGCAAAAGTGAAATTTTTTTTTTTAGATTATTTCCAAACTTTAGGTTTTCAACATTGAAAATCCAGTCTCCAAATAATATTATTGCCAGTTCTAGCTCAGAAAAGGACCTCATGTCAGACACGTTTTTATTAAAAACAACTTATCTTAACACCTTTGTTGATTTTTCACCAATATTCAGCCTTATATTTTTGGACACTAACAGACAATTTCAGAATCCAACGTACACAAAGAAGCAGAAGTAACGAACAAAAAATCTGGTACACAAAGCAAAAAGGAATACAAAGGAGTCCTAAAGGCATTATCTAAATTCTAAATTCTGTCCTGGTAATCACTTGGCCATACCATGAGTTACACCACATTCCTGTATCACCAAGATAATGCCCTCGTGGTTCTAATGGAATTGGAAGGAGGAAACAATGTTCAGCTTTAAGAGGAACAAGGCATTACAGTACCAGTGATTTGTTTTAATACCCAACAGATGTTAACAAGGTTTTATATTGCTTGGCAGGATTTTGCTGTGCTGTAAACCTAAGACACGAGACAGAGGTGGTGGTTATTGCCTTTTCTTTCAAGTCCACATCATCTTTGTAGCTCATCGACCATCATCCAAATCCATTAAAGCCACATGAAACTATCAGAAAGCTACAAACACCAGATGAATGTGACCATCACCTTAACCTATGGCTTGATCAGCATCAGATACAACAATAGCTTTATACGACAAATTGAATCTAGAGCAATAAAAGTTTCTTTGTCATCCTTAAATCACACATTTTCTTTCTCCTGTCTTGAAGTATGGAGATCTATAACTCATAAAAGCAGCAACTACTTCACCCAGGAGACACAAGCCCTGAAATATCAGTCTTGCTTTAACACAAATTTCTGGAACACCTGAGGGCTCATCCGATCTCTTTTTCAGTGACCAAAGAAGAATCTAAGCATTTCAGCATCAATTCCTCACCAAAAAAGCACACTTCCCCCACAGAAGAGTACCATGCCTAAAGTGCATGCCCACAACCAACCATCTTCCTAAAAATTATCTGGAATTTGAACTAAATGTAACAACTGTTTAAATGTTGAAATGTTATAAAATCAAGTGAGAGCCTTTTCCCCAAAAACCAGGTAGAGGAGGGAATAAATTCTCTTTCTTCCAAGTTCATTCAAACACTTGAAGCAGAAAGTTGCTTAATAATTTGAATATCACAGCATATTCTTAACCTGACTCTCAAGGCTGCACAAGCCCACAATGAAGGTGCCACACATTGAAACACAGAGAACTGAAAACTGACAGAACTCCTCTTCTGCTTTTTGTGCTTTCACATATGAAGTATATCATAGAGTTAACAAAGATACAAAGCTCAGTCTTCTTTCTATCAGGTGACCCCACACATCCTCCCTAATCTCAAATGAAGAACATTAAAAAAAAAAGTTTGGGTCAACACCATTTTTTTTTAAACACCTAATTGGGACACACCTGTTATAACAACTCATATTACATGACCATGTCTAAAATGCTTTATGACATTATTGATCATATAATACATGCATCTCCAAACAGCCTACATCAGGAAGTCTTTCTGTGTTTAGAAAAACAGTACCCTGTGACATACAATACCCTGAGTTTGGTAAGCAAAAATAACCAAATACAAATGATTAGTATTTTATTTCAAATCTTGTAATAGCAAATCCCCAGTCAAAAAGAATAGTAAAATGGAATCATGCCTACTTTGACAAACAGCAGTCACAAAACTAAGGTGGCAATTTCCCACTCCCTCTTGCCCTGCAATCAAAGTGACTCTATCATATCCTCCCCAGGTAGGGGATTTACAAGGTATCAAAGAACCATCACTAATAAGGGAAAAGCAATGCAATGAATGAATAGGGAAGGCTTCTCACTGGAGTGGATGTGAGTTGCATCAACTCTTGCCATTTGAATGAATGATTTTATTTCCAGGCTCAGTGAATTTTCTGCTCTGCTTGAATACGTATTAGGTCTTGGCAAACAATCCATCCCCGCCCCACACGGAAAGGAGAAGATGAAAACTGTAAATTTTCAGTTTCAGCATTAAGTGCAGTTGGTGAAAAGATCCCAGATATTTTCTCTAGAAAAGAGGAATGATCATATAGAGATCATCATGTGACTACAGAACTTGCTGTAGGATGCTTTTTGCTCTGAAGAAGAAAAATCCATTGCAGCTTCCACTTGAGCAGGATACAGAGACATTGATGAGTCTGAGCCTTCTTTCTCATCAGTATGACAAAAAGAATGGCAGATATTTTTGAGACCACTGTCTATTATCACCTTACCTGCAACCTCTTAGTCCTCAGAGCCCACAAAAGCCTTTCACTGCAACAGCTCAGCACACCACAGCAATTTCACTGTTTGTTCAAGTATCACCACCATTCATCAGCACCACAGGTCAGGCTTGCAGAGAACTTTCTGTTCACTCTCACAGTTCTTTAACTACTGCTTGTCCATCTTGTGTTTCCTGTTTCATGGTTTGACAGACTCCTCAGGATACTCTTTCTTTTCCCTCCTATACTGACACAGCATCCAAAGCAAACTGGTCTGTAACTTGGTTTAATAAGGCCCCACAACCAGGCTGGGTATCTGGTAATCTTCCACAGAGTACTCCCACACATTTCTGAAAGCAGAAAACTTTCAAGACCCTTTTTTTGGATTGTACCAGGATCTCTGAAAACTCAAACAATGGAAGCTTTTGGCTTGTCAATTCAAATTTTAGATTCTTCTTGGATCTGGGTTTTGCAATTGGCAACACAACAAATTCTTTTCCCACACAAGAACTGCAGAAGGAATTGATGTCTGTTTAGCATAACTTTCCCAATTACTTAAGAGTTAGTGTTGAAGAGGGAAACCTCCATCACCGAGTGTGCTTTGGGACATGAGACTGCCAGTTGCCGTGGATGTCTGTCTCAGACAATGCAAAATACTTTTGGTTGAGTGTCATGTTATTAATTTTGGTAGCATAACTAAACAGTGGCAGGATGTTTGTTTATTCTGCTGACAAGCTGCACCCATAAAGCTTAAGAGATGCACTGCATTTTACAAGAAAATAACACTGGAATCCACCTTCTTTGACACATCACTGTTTTGTTAAAACCCCATATAGACTCATTTTGTATAGACACCAGTTCCATTACTCATAATGGTTTGATGAAAGAACAATATTCTTCCTTAGAGAATCAGCACACACATAAAAGACAATTTCTTTGTTACTGCATAGTGATAGCTAATGTGCCAGTACTTTATTTCATTTAAAATTTGAACTGAATTTAGTTTCAGTTTAAACTTGAGTTATCTGTCCTATCCTGATGTATGTATCAATGCTGAATAACTAAAACGATATAATGCTGAACTACAATCTGCTGCCTTATTCTACTTTTTATGAGACCCATTCTTACTGTTAGTCTTGACATCAATGTGAACACCAATTTGAAAAAATACTGTATCACACTGTAAAATTTTCATGGCACTGAAACCAATACACAGGATTATTTTAACAAGGAGCTGGGCATAACACTGTTTCTAAATTAAAATTTTACTGCAGTCCCAAGGTGATGAAATATGTAACATTTTTGCTATCAAAGTGCAGCAAGTCAAAACTGGAACTCTACAAATGTCTCTTAAAAATCAAATTAAAATTATCTGATCCTTTTAATACCTAGTGTTTACATCACACCTTTCATTTCAAAGCTCTAAAACACATGCAAAGACTGATAATTACAAAAAAAAAGCTAATTTAAGAGAAAAACACTGGACAGGTTCCTTACTGTAGGCAAACTTTTCAGGATGATGGGGCAAATTAATATCTGCACTGCATATTTTTAGCCATTTTGCAGTTAATAGGCTCCTTCAGATATTTGTACTGCATAGTCAATGGTAACTATTTGCAACAATAGTGACTGTCATTTTTAATTAGCATTGGGTAACAGCCTACTAATATAAAAGACTTTCTATAGTTACAATAAATAACCATGGGCTCATAAAAAGCCCTCAGAGCAGCTTGAGGTATACACTGGTTTCCTGGACTGCAATACACACAGTAATAATTTCTTCTAGAACTATACAAACTTGATCACTGCAAACTATGACTAATTTTATAGCAATTACAAATTTAGGAAAGCAGATTGAAACTACAGTGAGCCCACTCTTAGAAATTACTGCCTGCACCCCTAAAAAAAAGCCCATCATGAACCTTAGTGATAAGAAAGATCACTCATTCAATACCCCAAACTGGAAGAGACCCACAAAGATCATCAAAGTGCAGCTACTGGATGGTAAATGGTAACATGTTTTAGTGATTACAATTTAAAGCCAAATGATGAAATTAAGACAACACCTTTCAGGATACTGAAAGTATAAATCTGAAAAGTAACAGTTGAGACTCTACACAAAAGCCCTCACTTTTTATAACACAAAGCTATTAAATGTACTGCGAAGGAGAAGTACTCTAAGGAAGAGTTGGAAAATTGACACCAGTCAATTAAAAAAGTTACTGTTCCACGAGCAGATCACTTCTTATCAAACTTTAATTTCCAATTATGACATTGTCAGAATTCCCTGTAAATAGCATTATGGAAATGGCTGTCAAGCAGAGAAGTGGCTTCCCAGAAATGACAGTACAGCTGAGGATATTGCTCCCAAAACATACATCAGAAATGCAAAGCATGGTGCCCTGCACATTTCAGCCTTACCTTCCAATTGTCAGCATGTCATCATCTCTTCTCAAAACACTAGAAAATATTTTGTACTCTATGTCCTTTCATATAATTTGAGGTACTCCAGCTGACAATGCTCTGACTCATCAATATTATGCAGACGGAAATTGCCCACAAAATCAAAGCACCAGGATAGAAAAGAGCTGGAAAGGAGTTGTTTATTGAGGCAGAAGCAATCATAAACACACTGAGGAACTTCCCAGACTGTACTCATAATTCTCATTAGAACATGCTGCCCATATGTTAGGAGAAGGGTCAGTTTAGCATTTTATCCTGTAGACCTCTACAAAAAAGCTCCACTTACATCTTCAGACTTGCTAATAGACTGTCCCACTCTCCTAAGAGGGATCTGAACAACCACAATTTATAAACAAACTCAAGACCAGACTGCTGTGCTTTTCCTTACACAATTCTGACATTGCTCCATCTAGAACACATCTAAAGGAATAGAAAATCTTTAGTGGCATTTCCAAGAAACCTGTGACTAGCAGGCAGAGAAACTGCCAATGGGCTCTAATTCAGAAAATTATGTATATGCACTTAATACACACTACTACAAGACAAAACATCACCAATCAACTACTAACTCTGAAACAATGCAGAACAGAGGTGAAGATGTGGTCAAATACAGAACAAAACCAAATGCAAGCGTACAAAACTTAGAATGACATTAAAGTCTGCTGGAAGTATCTGCCATACTTATCTATGTATCTACTAACTTTGGTGTGCAATGCTAATTAGAAACTTGAAACTATTTATTCCTTCAACTTGTGCACTCTACTGCTAACTTCTTGTCCTCTCTAGATTTATACAGCTGACCCCAGTAACAGCAGGAGCAGGCAATCCTTCCTGTACAAGCTTTTAGCATTTCCAGAGGTTAAGTTCTCCCTTAATTAGGTGGGTAGAGATGCTCAAATTAAAAGCAATGTGACATAGATTTAATTAATTCTTATTCAAGTTAAGTATCAATAAGGTTCAGAAACCTTGACACACAGCCAGGATGCAAGTGTGTTGATTTTGGTACAGTCCTATAAGGATCAGAAAAGTTACATTTTTAATTGCTGCAACAGGGATGAACACACCTTGTTTTTGACATCTTCACCAGGGTCATAACAACATAGGGCTGAAAGTAATACACTCTATCCCCAACAGACTAAATTATTCTATCTGCTTAACTTTTATGGTCCAATGACTCTACCACAATCTTTACCTTCTTCAAGTTGACTTCCCAGGACGTAAAAATCTGCAAAATCCATTTCCTGTCCCACAGCCATAGAGTACAATGGGAAATGGCAATTGTTTTTCTAGAGAATCCTTCCCAGATACTTTGACCTTAAAAGTAAACAGGATCTTTTCTTTCATTTCTGTGCCAACATCTGAGGAAACACATCAACCTGCGCACAACAATGCAAATGTAAAACATCTCTTTGCCTGCTTCTCACAGTCTGAACTCCACCAGTCACCTCTCAACTCATGCTGATATCATGGATATATACATATCATGGATGGGTTTTTTTGTATCTATTTGTACTAGAGGGCCTGAGGAATGATATACTAACTGCATTAGATCAAATTCACATCACTTATATAAAAAAATCAGAATGATTATCACTCCCTGATACCACTCCCTCACTGCAGAGATGAAGGATGAAAGAAGAGAGGATCTTAGAAGTTGTTATTTAAAGAATATATTATTCTATATATTTTTAAGCATAGCATTTTTTTATCTCTACTTGTCTGTCACAGCACAGCGCAAACAAAGCACCAGAAAAGATACACATACATTTTACAGTTTAAAAGAAGAGATGAGAAAATGTCATGCCATACTCTTTCTGGAGGCGTATCAGTAAGCAAAGCAGGGAATTTACGAAAGATCCACCAAAAAAAAAAAAAAAAAAAAAAAAAAAAAAAAAGATGCAAAACCTTTCAAACCATCATTTCCTTAAAAAACACTGGGAATAGATTCCAGTTTGCACAGGCATTATCAGATCACAACATTATCCCTGGTTAACTTTCCTCTACAAAACCCAAGCGCAGATACCTGAGAAAGGTAGAGATATACCTCCAGAACACAGTGTCAATTAGAATGATTTCCACAGAAACACCACCTGATCTTTACTGTTCTAAAGGGAAACTGTCGTGTAGTTGCTGCTCTAAGATTTACCAAGATAACAAATGACATAATTTACAAGACAAAGCATACACTCAGTTTCTCAAAGCTACAAGAATCCTTCTACACACACACACTTCTTACTGAGAAATATAAACAGAAGCTGTTTGGATACAAAAGCTTTTATTTATTCTATTTTTTATGTGCTAAGACATATTCCAGGTGCTGAGTACTCAGAAAATACCATTGTATAAACAAATTTTACAAACTAAGCCATATTGTCTTGTTCTCCAGATGAAGAAAAATATTCCTTTCAAATGGAATACTGTTAGAAAAATTGGTTTGTAATATTAGAGTTCTTTTTAGAATAAAACCTTGTCCTTTAAACAGAAAAATAAATGTATATGTTTACAAGTGTTAGGGGCTGTTTCAATGATATAAAAAAATACCCACCCAAAACCCCAAACCAAACCACAGCAAGTGATAATTTTCAGTAACAAAATACTGACTCTGCTGTCTACAGAGATAAAAGATACAAGCAGGTAACTGAAGCAGGGTCACATATGAAGAAAACTGTGAAAACTCAAGGTGCAATTCAAACTATGATTTTCTAAATTTTATCATCAAGTTTTATATGTAAATGCTCTTCTCTGGCAACTGATTAAACTGATCAGATTTGGCAAGTCACAAATGATAAGCCTCATCATGACCTGTGATGAATAACTTGTACAGGCTGACAGTCTACTTGAATTCTTTCTATACTGTCTCACAGTTTCTAGTATTAAACTTACCCCATGTACTCTATCCTGCACCTGAAACCAATTTACACGACTTCAAACAATGTGCAAAGGGAGCAAGAATCATCTCTCAAATACCTGAGAGCACTTCAAACTTCACATCCCTCTGAAGAATTTCCATGACTGCTCTCAAAAGGACAAGGTAAATAAATACTGCAATGTTTAGTGCTGAAAACTAAACTTATTCACTTCAGCAGACCCAGCGACTTCAGTGGAATTACTCAGCTCTTTGAGGGTGAGCACAAACACAGCCAGACTTCTCAGTCTTGCAATCTACAAATTTTCTTGGGAAGGCCAGAGGTTCTCCAATACTAATGTAAACAGACTCATTGGGGAAATGGAAGGTTGGTTGGGGTTTCTTCCCAGCATCCTAAGATGTTGCTAAAACTACACTTCTGGCTGGATCCAAACAAAACACCTAAAAAACTGAATAAAGGCCCATCTTTTGTTCAAGATTTAAACCAGACGTGTATAATCTATCAATACTCACTCTCAAAGTACTAACCAGCACGCTGTTATTCAGCTACCCCACAAAAACCCCACATTAGTCACAATTATATGAAAAAGCCTCATCAGCACACTGAATTTTTTCTGTAAACATTATCAAATCACTAGTATTTTAATTCTTTTTAATGTTTTAGGACTTTTGATGAAATGCGTCAGTACCCACCATTTGTGCTGCTGTAAGACAAAATATTGCTTATCTCAAAACTTCATCAGTAGATACTGAAGGAATTACCATTACACCTGTTTTGTAGATGAAAAACAGAAACAGAAAAGCGAATTGCCCTGCCCTACTCCAATTGCAAAGAAAGAAAAACACTATTTCTTCCAATCCCACTATTCCTATCTATTAGGTTATACAGCATCCTGTGCCTGAAATGTCATGCAGATTGCTCTTAAATATAATACTTCCTAATAAAGGAGGATGATAAACAATTTCAAAACACACTGAAAAGGAAATTAATTGTTACGCATCAATAGTTATATCTGAGTTTTGCTCTAAATATGGAAGCTTTCTGCTTTAAAATAGCCATCTCTATATAAATAAAAATTTTCCTCTGAAATAATAATCCATTATTAATGCAATAACAATGTACCATTCAATAAACATCAACTCCAACTTGAAGCAAAAAAGCAAAATATTGCCCACTGATAGCAGCAATTCTTTTTCCTCCTCTTCCTCCTTATTAATGCAAAATACAACTAGTGAACTTTTGTCACCTTTGAAGAAATGAAAATAAAATGACTAATCAATAAAATGTGTTGATCGTTCCTATTGTGAAAACAATTTGTAACAAACACGAATGTCACTGTTGTTGGGTCTACTTGTTTATGATTTAGCCTGAAGTCCAGAAGCATACATTCCATTCATGGGTTTAACCTGCAGTGTTGCATAGGGATAGTGAACCCAGTCCCCTGAACAGGTACCTGATAACACCCTCTTAGAGCAGCTGATAAGGGAAGCGGTGGAATTATGCCCTACAAAAAGCTCAAAGTGTTTCCTAGCAAATCCACAAGCGCCTTAAAATTTGTAACACCATGTGTCTATGCTATGCTCGACTACCAGTTCCCCTGCAAACTTTGCATAAAACAAGTGTTTTACAATATCAATGGTGGCAGGGAGGAGGGGAACCCTGAAACTTTACAGTATTTTATTAAAGATGGGTCTAATGCATTGTCAAAATCCCAATAAACTTTAGCATCTATTACTAGAAAGCTGAACTCACCTCATGTCCCCCAGATGTCTCTGCACTCTCATAGTAAAGGTACTTTTCACTGTTACAGGGAAATGGTCCCCCTGTGCTGGAAATTGAACCTGATCTCTCCCCTTTCTGTTTCCTAAGCTTTCAAATCACTAATCACTAATTAGCATCTCTGGTGGCTCTCTCAGAACACCAGAGTTTTACATACAAGCATGACAACCCTTCCCACACCCCTTGGAGCTGATCAGCATAATCTGAAGTTCTTTCCTGAGAAGATGAGGATAACACTGAAGCCTCTCAACTCCAGGAAAATAAGAAACCAAGAGACTTGGTCCAAGTCTCCATGGCTGCAGTCCAAACTCCCCCAATATTTACCATCTAGAACACTAAGCTCTGATTTTATTTCCTTCTTCCTATGGCCACCATTTTTGAAGTTTAAAAAAATCCTAAACACATATCATATACATGCTTAAAAATAGGAACGCAAAGCAACCCAAATAAATCAATATTGCTTCATTCTGCAAAAACCTAAAATTCATTCATTCGGAATAGCATACTTTACCTGATTTTGTGCTGTCACTTGGTAATGTGAAAATCTATGCTGGGTCCTGCTTTTGTTTTGTTGGAGTAGGAGGATTATTTTAATATGGAGAGGATTGATTTTGTTCCTGTATGTATGAGCTGCTGTTGATATTCCCAACCAGAAAGATTCCTTTCTAGAATTATCATCAATATATATTACAAGACAGTGTTTACTTCTAGCCTGCCTCTTTTTTAAAAGCCTCCACAGTGTTAATTCCCAGAGCAAGGCTACAGGTCTCCCACTCAAAATTTCTCTTTAGATTTTCTAATCCTTTTCTCCTTAATCTCCCTTATACAAAAAGAAATCCACATATGCATGGTCTGTGGGAAGCTAAGTAACTTTACCTCTCACCATAGTTACCACATCTGATTTAACCACTGGCTCTGGACATTGAATCATTGTCCTTTAAGATTTCAGATTTTATTTGTGTATGCCTTGATACATTCATCAAGCATAAAATTCTACAACCAGACTGATTTTAATATCATTAGTAGACAATTACATTTCGATTTATGCGACTGTAAGATAACATTCCATCTACCTCTGCTATTTCTGTACCTTGTGTACTGCTGTTTTCTAGGATCTCAGAAGCAAAAACGTTTAAATGTGTTACTATGTCCGCTATTGCCGAGGTTTTCCGTCTAATCCAGTTCTTTGAATGATTCTGAAACAGTGTTACATTCAGATTTTCATTAGTGTGCTCAACTATTCTATTAGACTTTTTTGTTTCTCATGGTAACCAATTTTATTTGACTTAACGGAAGCTGTTCAAATATTTAAAGGCACTCGGAGATGGCAGGAGTTTATCCAGGAGCATACATGTTGTGCCACAGATATTCCTTTCCTTGCTCTTTTGGATTTCCCCCCCCCCCTTTAAAAACAGTAGCAAACAAATGAGAATCTCGACCTGCCACACTGCACCGGGAACGTGCTCACTTCATCTGTTTCTGTAAATATTCAAGTTACAATGGGCACATTTCGAAACCACAAGCTCGGTAGGTAAAACAGATGCTTCTTACGTTCCTTCATAAGCACTGAATCCCCCTGCCAGAATCGCCAGGCGCAACGCAAGAACTAAAGTATAAACATCTGCAACACCTCTCTGTTTTGTTAACATTCTTTCACACGTTTCCTTGCTAACTCCAAAAAGGCTCGACGGTGTTTTGGGAAAAAAAAAAAAAAGAGAGAGAGAGAGAGAGAGAGGGTAAAAAAAAAAAAAAACAACAACAACAAACCAAAACCCAACAACAAACAGTGAAATTGGAAACATCTGCGAGATAGCGACGGAAAACGGAATGAAACATGAATAAACAAAAACATGGCGAAAGTGGCCTGGGGTTGTTACACTGTCAGATCATTCTTCCAAGCCCAACATCAAGGCTTTTGTTACAACCAAAGCGGTCATTTGCATGGAGAACCAACAGGGTTTCCTCTCCTTCGGCGTCTCCGCGGCTGTAACACACACACACACAGAGACACACACACACACACACAGACACACAAACACACAAACATACACACACACACACACACACGGAGCCGCCGTCTCTGCGAGCCGGAGCCTCCCCGGCACACAAACACACACAAACACGGCGGCCGAAGGCGCACACGGAGCCCCCCGCGCTCCGCAAACCCAGCACTCCGCCACGGAGAACGCAATTTAGGTATAAAAAAAATCACAGACGAACCTTTGGAGAGCTGCCCCAGCCGGAGTTCTCTCCCTGCTCCCTCTGCTCTGCTGTTGCTGACAAGATCAGGCTGAGATTAACAAGTCCATGCTACTCTGCCAACCTCGCTCCTCCGGCGGCTGCACACACGCCGGGGGCTCGCTAGAATACCAAACTTTCGGAAAGTTAAAAATGGAATGGATCGGAGGAATGTAAAGCACAATGGAAGGGAAGCAGAAAACACTGCCTGGACAATTATTGCAGCAGCACGCAGGGCACTGCTCTGTAGTCAAGGCTGTGTCAGCACTTTCTTTCTAAACCCCCCCATTTTCAGGGGGCTGTAACTCAGAAAGGAAAAAAAAAAGAAAAAATGCTTATGGCCAAAAATATTGCAGGTAAACCCCCTTCCCTTGGCATTTTAAATCACCCATTTAGACAATTCAGAAAGTTACAGGAGTCTGTGCACTTTGTCAGACAGTCCCACATGCCCTTTTTTTATGCAAATACAAGTCTTTTTTTTAAATGAGATTTCACAAGAATTTGACCTACATTGTGAATACCCCCCCTTGTTTTTTTTAATAAAAGCAATATAAAACATACCTTAACATCGAAACCCATAAACATGGGATAATTTTAAGTAAGTTCTACACACACATTGCCTGAAAGGTACCAGATTGGTACCAGAGATATGAAAATGCTCCCACAGAAGAACCAGCAGAGCCTCTACTGAGGTCTCAACCCCAATTCATTATGGTAACTTGGTAACCCAAACTGCCGAGGGCATCTGCATTTTCCCCGGACAAGGAAAGGGTCCTTATAATCATGTTAAAATAAGGAAAAAAGAGTTTGATCTGCATTTACTACTTTAACTACACTCTAAACTGTGGCACATCAGGGCAATCGCTGCTGCTGTTGTTAATCGCTGGGTTTTGGTCGTGGGGTTTTTTTCTTTTGGTTTTTTTGGGGGGTTACTCTTGGTAATTTCCTTTCAGATACAGAAATAAAACTTTGCCAGCATTTTTACACAAGCCAGATACACTGAGACACTTTTCAGTTATGTTTAAAGTTGTGATAACAAAATGAAGAAAAAACCTCCAAATCATTGAACTATACAGTCATATTACTACTTACTTTTAAAGTAAAAACACACCTTTATTGTAAAGACTGTGCAGCAGCAGCCTAAGCCTGCTGGGCAAGAAAACCAAAGCACAAGTCTTGACTGATATGGAATAGCCGAGACAACATGGAGAATACATTATAATGGACAATACCACCACACCCACCTGCTTAGAGGAAGAGAACTCTAGTGAACAGAGGGACAGCCTGTGCTGCTTCCCACCTTAACCAGCACAGGGCTTCACATTCCTGCCTTAGGCCAGTCTGGTCTGCAAACACAAGAAATGATGGTGACACACACCCACTTGCTTCTGCCACCTGGCACTGAGGTTATAATGGAGACGAGAGGAAAGGAGAAGCGTGGTAAAATCTCAATCAAAGCAGTTTTCTTCAGTGTATGAAAGCAGAACACTGAGATTTCTGCTCTGCTCCACCAAATAACACACAGAGTGTTTCTGTTCTTGAAAGATACATAATTTGCATGCAGTGTTTAATGGCAGACAGATGTTTTTCTCTGATCATTAATCTGAAGCAAAGCGGAAGGCTACTGGAAACAAATGAGTGAAGTTCTCCTAAAGGTTTTGGAGTATTCTGTCCACACTGCTTAAATTAAACTAATTGCTAATTCACATTAACAAGACACTGAATGAGGACAAACATTAACACATTAAACTGGACAATACCAAGAAATACAAAATGGAGCTTTTCATCTTCCTTTTATGACACCAGAGGACAAGGAAAAAATAAAGAAGATAGAGTACAAAACTTCTAACTAGGTCCAACTTCATACTTCCTATTGAAGAATAAAGTGGTAGGATTTATAAGAACTCTAAAAGCAAAGGTATACAGGCAATTAAACTAAATTTAATTAAATTAAGACTCGGCTTTGTAAGTTTGCATGGTAGGTTAAGGAGAAGACATATATTAACCTAATATTAAGAAAAAAGTAAAACCTTTAAGTATTAATAACCATACCCAGGAATAACAATTGCCATAAATATTTTGTTTAGTTTAGCAGGAAACTACAGATTTTAACAACTTCAAAAGATCATTAGCTTAATTCTCATCCCCACATTTATCACGCCAACATTTACACTATAAATCAACAGCTGCAGCCTAAAGCTGAAAACATGCCAGAAATATGCATAGGTTGTATCAATATTTGCACATGGAGCCTTGAACATAAATTAGTTGACACTCAACACTTCAAGCTTCCTCCCTGAAGTTGCAATATTTAAAGGTTAAAGATTAGACATGCTCCCTCTTGTGTTAAACTAAGAATACACGAATACATGCTGTTTTCTCTGACATGATGGTTGCTTGGCCATCTGTTCCATTAAGCAACCCCTTTAGCTCTGGCTACTAATGTCTGACAAAGCCTCCCCAAGAACCCTCCAGTTTAAAGACAGATACAGTCTGAGCACATAACCTGTACCCAAAGAGTGTCTGTGTTACATTAAATTAACGACTATATTATCAGAAAGGACCACAAAGAGAGATTACATATAAACAAAACCTGTTGCAAATAAGTGTCTTGGACAAATACATACATGACTTCATCAATTACATGGCAAGACAGAGTTCTTCAGTCCCTCTAAGCATCACAGAGTTAAGGTATGCCAGGTTCAAGCTGCTCAGTACTATTAATCATGGGGAATACTGAAGAGCAAATTTCCTTCTAAATATTAGCTTACAGGATATTTAAGACAGACAGGAAGAACAGGAATATTTTACAATGCCACATAATTATGTTTGTAAATACAGAAACATTGAGCAAAGTTTTCGATCCTCCACCCAAGCAGCTCAGGGTGAACCATTCCCTGCACAGAACCTTAATGGAGTCAAAATCCCCCTTATAAAAATCCTCCTGGAGGATCTGGTCCCAAGATCGTGTCTAGACATGAATGCTAATCCCAGGTGTAACTAACACGAAATATTTTACTAATGCACTTCTCAAACAAAGGCTTTGCACCTGGCATGGGCTGGGTAAATTATGTTTAGACATACATTTGCTGGTTATGGCCAGCACAAGGCTGAACGCTAGGGCAGCTGCGAGCATATATCAGTAAATAGCTCAGAGTCGAGAGCTGAAGAGAATCTAACACCCAAGAAAATCTAACATGAATATGACATTCCCTCTTATTTACCCCCATCCCTTTGTGGTGGACAGATACTTTCAGTGCAATGAGGTCTATGCACATCAGAAATAATGCCACCAAATAATCTAAGAAACATACTTGCTCTCTCAAACCATGAAAGTTAAACGTGTTTGCTCCTCCTGGAAGTATCGGTGTTTATTTCCCGCCCCCCCCCCCATCTTCTGCAGACCAGTAAAAACATAACCACAACGTTTAGAGAGCAAAAAACCATCCCAGTTATTGACAGATACAGGTTTTGGGGTCTCTTTAAAGCCTCAAACTCTAGCAGCACACTGCTTGAAGCACATTTGCTGCCAGCGCGTCCAGAAATTAAACTTTTGACACCGGCTTCAGCAACAGGATGAAGTTTGTATTTACTGCACGTACAGGTCCTAGGGACACATTTCCCTTCTGCTGCAAACCTGGTGGATGCAGGTTTGCCCCTGTGTCACACACTGAAGTGCCCAGGTCACAGCGAGGAGCCGAACAGCGAGACGCTGCCCATCTACGCATTACCCGAAAGCAAGTAATTTTAATTTTTATATGAGGACTGACAGCCCAAGAGTGGTTTTATTCCCTCGCACACACAAGCAGGGACTCCGCAGGATCGCGTCCCTTTTTTTTGTTTGTTTGCTTTTGGTTGGTTTTGTTTTGTTGTTTTTTTAATGGAAACACTCACGTACGTCCGGCAGAGGAATTACTGCTCGCTTAAAGCGGTACTTGTCACCTTACAGGGACCGGCCAGAGGTCAGCAGGTCACGCAAAGCCTCTGAGCGCAGCCATGGAGATCCACAGCTCGCCGGGGATCCCGCCGGGAGCACCGCCCGGAGCAGCCCCAACTCCGCACCTGTAGCACCGGGGGCGGCAGCTCCGCTCCCGGCGCGGCGGCGAGAGCAGCGGGACCCATGAATGGACCACCAGAGACCCCGGGGGCCGAACGGAGCCAACCCCCCCTCCCCACCCCGGCCCCCCGGGACCGACCCGGCTGCGGCGGGAGCTGCGCCCGCCCCACACCTGCGCTCACCGGGGAAACTCGGCGCCGGCCCGGGGAGCCAAGGGCAGGGGGCTGCCGCCGTCTCCGCTATTTAAACCTCTTCCCGCCGTCTCCGCCTCACTGGCTCCCACTCGCTCCCTCCGCCCCGCGGAACTCACGGGGGGCGGCCCCGCCCCTCACGATGTACACACAGCCACACACCGCCCGCCGCCCCGCCCACCTGGCCCAGACGCGCCTCCCATTGGTTGAGCAGCCTGCCAGTCAATGGGAGATGCTACAGCGTTGGCTGACCGAGCTGTCCATCACAGCGCGCCCCGCCCTTAGCCCCGCCCTCCCCTTCCCGGACACCTCGAGGGTGTTAAAACGGCCGTTTGAAGTCACCAGCAAAATTTACTTTTAGGCCCCGCCCACTGAGCCCCAGAGCATGTTCTGGTTGGGCGATAAGAAATCGCTCTCTGCCTCCACTGAGTGGCTGGGTGTCCATAACCCCCAAATCCCGCCTATCCCGATGCCGTAATCCCATTTGATTTGTCCGCGCATCCGCGTGGCCCCGCCCATTCCCACACCGCTGCCCATTCAGGCGCGGCCCCCCGAGCTCTGGGGGCGGTGCCAACACTCACGGCGGGGGAACGTGAGGAAGGGAGCCGCTGATTGGCCGGCGCGCCGTCGCTCTCTCTCAGTCCCCGCCCCCGCGGAGCGTACCAAGCCGCGGCGGCGCGGGGTTGGCGGGGGGGGGAGTGCGCGCCGTTGGTTCGGCCCGTGTCCATGAGGGCCGGGGCGGGGCGCGCGCCGTTTCCCGGCATGCCGCGCGCG
Organism: Certhia americana; assembly: GCA_018697195.1. Lineage (NCBI taxonomy): Eukaryota > Metazoa > Chordata > Aves > Passeriformes > Certhiidae > Certhia > Certhia americana. The sequence continues at coordinate 59,695,527 of CM031860.1, read as the reverse complement.
CCGTAGGTAGCTCCCGCCGGGACGCGCTGGGAAGGAGGGCGGGAGGGAGAGCAGGGAGGGGGGGAGGCCGGTGCCCGATCCAAGATGGCGGTGCAGGAATCAGCCGCTCAGCTCTCAATGACTCTGAAGGTGCAGGAGTACCCCACTCTCAAGGTGGGTGCCGGGCCACCCCCGGCGCGGGGGGGAGCGCGTTAACGCCCTCAGCGTCCCGCCCCAGCAGCGCTGAGGGGGAGCCCGTTCTCCCCACCTCGGGAGCCCCGGGGCTGTGGCATGGAGGTGGGGAGCGATTCCTATCGCGTAATTCCCGCCTGTCCCCCTTTTTCCTCCGCTTGACGTCTCGGCTGGTGCCGCTCCGCTGCTGCTCTTCCCATCCCCCCCTCCGAGGAGGGAGAGGGACGTGCCTGGAATATACGGCTCTTCCCTGGTGTCTCCGTGCCCTGAGGGGACGGGGGAGGCCCCCGGGCCGTGCTGGGGACACAAAAAGAGCTGGAAAGGAGCTGGGAGAGAAGTGAGGTCCGTGTGGTCGCGGGGCGGTGTGAGAGGGGAGTGGGCTCGGACGGAGCCGGGCTGGGGGACAGGGACAGGGGCTGCGGCGTGTTGATGGAATGTACTCCCTCAGGAACACCGAGGGCTGCCTGAAGTGCTCATCCCAGATGATTATCTGGATCTACGTGGCGTTGTTAGGAGACGTGTTAAAGGGGAGGGAGTGGAGGTGGCAGTATAATATGGTTCCCTGGCTGTTTGGTCCCCTGAAGATGGAGATGAGCTTAAAACATAAAAAGGGACGGACGTACTGGAGGGCTGTGGAGGAGAATAAGCAAAATGCAGTTTGGTAAAAGCTGTTCCTTGAGATGCTGGGTCTGCCTGCAGGATGGAGGTCTCCCAAGGCTGCTTAGGTGGTCTTGGGCTTTCACCAGGTGTTGTGAGGCAGGTGAAGGACTCAACGATGACCTTAATTCTCAGCGCCTCCGAGAACTGTTGAACTGCAAGGGTGATGCTGATTGGAATCAATGGGTACCTTTGTTTGAAGTCTCCTGTCGTATATACAGGAGGTCTACCACATAAATAGCAGCAACTGTGGAAGGGACCTGGGAAAAGGAGCTCTATTGCAAAATGTTTATTTAAACATCTCTTGTCTTACGTATCCACGTTTTGCTGTCTATAGAAGATGTTTATGCAAAGTCAACTTTGTTTTGCTGAGATCATGCTGTGCCTTCACACGCCGAGCATTGTGTGATCTCTGCAGGTCTCTGGCCATGTTCTTCTTGTGCATGTCCTCCTCCACCAGGTCCATTCTGCTCGGGTCCCAAGAAGCAGAAGGGCCAAGTGGTGATTGCCATTTTACATATGAAGGCTCTTTTCTGTCGGCCAGAAGTACTTTGAACCTGACAGCATCAGGCTTCAATTTTTAAATCACTATCAAGAGCTCTCTAGCACTTTCCATAGGCAGAACAGTGTGAAGGCATTTAATGGTAAGAAAATCGTTTTAAGACTGCATTTTAGGTGTATTCCAGTTGTTACCACAGCTTTGGTTGCTGCATTCCTGAAAAATTACTGGCAGTGAGGATCAGTGAGTTTTTTGTTTTGGTGCTTATGACTTAAGATGAATTGTCAAGGTGCCAGCCATTTAAAAGGTAGAGAATATTTTGGACTAATTCTTTTATTTCCACAAGCATTCTTTTTCCCTAAAATACCTCAACAAAAATATACATAACAGAATGGAATGTTGTTTGTAAAGTTAGCAAGCTAAATAGTAAGAGGGTGAGACACTCTTGTACTGAAATTCTTAATTTCCAAGCAAAGGTGATGTTTATTGACCCTTCCCAGCAGCCATTCAACTTCTGGGTTGTTCCTGTAATCTTTAACAACATTTTTCATTGTTTAAAAAAACCTGCCAGAACAGTGTCTGCTCAAATCTTTTGAATGTGTCCTCTGAAATGTTCTTAGCTGTGAGTCATATATCAAAACATTTTAGTGGTGGAGGTGAACAAGCAGCACAGAGAAATGAACACTAAGGCTAAAGTCTACTAAAGTAAGTTGATATGAAATCTCATTTTGGTCTTTAGAGGTCAGGTGCCTATGAGTTTCTGTGGGACTGAGACTCTGAATTTTTATTTCCAGTTTATTCAAATGCTGTGTAAAATGAATGTGTATCACTTTTTTTTAATTATTATTATTTTGTTCACCAACACAGTAGCTCAGTTATTTCTCTTGGAGTTCTGGAGACTGGTGATTTTTCCCTTATGTGAGTAAAATATAAAAGATTGCATACTTGTATTTATATCCTTCCTGTTTCCTCCCTCTAGCTTCCTCATGCCAGCATCACTAGATAATAGTTGTGTAATAGTTCTACTTTACAGTGTGTTCCACAGAGAGCTTTTCATGTGAAAGAGTGCTTCAAACTGCAGAGGGAAATCCCTGTTCCATAGCTAAATTGTGGTTGCTGCTGGAGTGGAAATACTTCAGCCATTCTTCAGCAGTTCAGCTCAGGGGAAGTAAACAGAGTTCTTCAGCTGAAGCTGGAGAATCTCTGTAAGTGTACAAAATGATGCTTGAATATTTCCCACCTCCCCCTCCAGTCCCTTCTCAAGGACAAGAAGGTTGTCAGCTATTCTTTCACCAAAGTGCTGTGGAATTTTTGTTTTAATCCTACTGATTGGGAATTCTGCTAGTCTGAGATGAGAGCTTGTAAGATGAAAGCTGACAATTTGAAAACGAATGAATGTGAACATTGTTGTCATAGTTCTTTGCTGAAACTAATAAACAAGTGATGACAGGAAGCTGGATAATTCATCCATATCTGTAGAAGTATGAATAATTATTAAACTGGTAGCAAGCTGTATAGGCTAAGACCCCGAAAGTGGAAGCAGTTTTGGATTAGCTGGTCTGCTACTGCTTTAAAAAAAAGTTGATCAGCAGGAAAGTTGAAGAAGCACAGGATATGTCAGTGCCTTCTCAGAGCTACTGTTTGATTTCTTTTGTTGGCAGCTCTGTCAGGGAACATACTGGCAGCAGATTTAATAAGACACTAATTTCTCATGGAAATGCAATTGTTGGATTGTTACAGGGAAACATGTAGGAGACTGGGATTATATCAAGTGCATATTGTTTCTGTCCTGAGTCCACAGAATAGCTGAGGTTAGAAAGGACCTCTGTGGACAGTCTTGTCCAGTATCCTGCCCTCCAAGCAGGCTGGAGGTTGCTCAGCACCATGGCCAGACTGTTCTCAATTATCTCCCAAGACAGAGATTCCAGCCTTTCTTGGCAAACCTATTGTAGTGTTTGACTCCTGTTGAGGTACTAAAAGTAATCTTTTGTTCTCAAGAATTTTTCTGTACTTCAGTTTGTGCCCATTACCTGTTGTACTTTTATGGGGCACTGCTGAGGGGAGTCTGGCTCCATCTTTTTTGTTGTCCCCATCCAATATTCATACACCTTGACAAGGCTTCCCCTCAACCTCTTCTGGATTGAACAATCCCAGCTCTCTCAGCCCTTCTTCCCATGTTGGATTCTCCAGTCTATTAGTGATCTCTGTGGCATTCTCTTTACTCATTCCGGGATGTCCATGTTTCTGTTAGACAAACAGGGGAGGCAAAACTGGACACAGCATTTTGGGTGGGTCTAAGTTCTAGCTGGAGTAGAGGGGAAGGATCACCTTTCTTGGCCTCCTGGCAGTGTTTTTCCTAACACAGCCTGGGGTGCTGTTGGTAGCCTTTGCTGCAAGGGCTCATTGCTGTCATGGGCAACTTGTCCAGCAGGACCCCAGGCTCTGTTCTGCAAAGCTGCTTCCCAGGTTGTTGGTCTCCAGCATGTCCTGGTCCAAAGGATTTTCTCAACTTTGTTTCCCTTTATTGACTTTTATGAGGTTCTTGTTTGCCCATTTCTCCAGCCTGGTGAGATCGGTAGGAATGGCAGCACAATCACCTGGCATATTAACAGCTCCTCCCAGTTTCGTCTCCTCTGCAGACTAGGGAGGTGCACTCTGACCCATCATCCAGGTCACTAATGGAGATGTCAAACAGTTCAGATTAACTTTTTTGCCCAGTGAAGCAGAAGTGCAAGATTAATGTTTTGCATAACCGGTTGCAGTACTTTATTTTTTTCCCCGTGTTTATAAGCTTTAAGTTGGTTTTGAACCTAATTTTAAGAGTCAGGAGTACTTTTGTCAAAACTTTGAACAGATAGAAGCAGAAGTTGTTCTGTGAAAGTGGAAGCAGAACTTAAGACAGAAGTAACAACTTGTAACATTTAGTTCACTGTTTGTACATCAATGTGAAAAAATACGTCTCATGACAGAATCCTAGAATGGTTTGAGTTGGAAGAGACATTAAAGATCATGTTGTTCCAACCCTCCTGCCAGGGTCAGGGACACCTTCCACTGGACCAAATTGCTCAAAGGCTTATCCAGCCTGGCTTTGAACACTCGCAGGGAGGAGGCATCAGTATCTTTCTGGGCAGTTTGTTTCAGTGTTTTACCATCCTCACAATAAAAAAATGTCTTCCTCATACCTAGTCTAAACCTTCCCTCTTTTTGCTTGAAGCCATTCCCCCTTGTCCTGTCACTACCTGCTGTTGTAAAAAGTCCCATGCCAGCTCTTTTGTAGGTCCCTTTTTAGATTATCTAAGTGCTTTTCAGACAGAAGGTTGGCAAAATAAGCTAAACATGGATGTTGGTAACAGCTCTGCACTAACTCACCATGAACACTTATCTCACATTAAATCCATCTTCAGCCTGGGTGTTCTGACTCACCAAGTGTGTTGAATGTCCATGCCCAGCGTTCCTGTGCTGCGAATAACACACTTCCTGTTTTGACACATCATGTGTGTGTGTCAGCAAACGAGTGTGACATCTTTTCTCCTGCTGTTGTTTTCCTGCACTAGTCTCTGTTCTAAAATACACTGTTTTAAGAAAAAGCTAACACTGTGGGACTTTATAAGAAGTTTGATGTTGTAAAGTAGCTGAAGAAATTGGCTCTGGTTGGTCTCTTTTCCACCCCTGCCCGCTCGTTATAAAATACATTTTAAAGTGAATAATGAGGGAAGAAAAGACAGTAACACTGTGGTGATGAGCTATTGCTTGGTTATCATTACCCCATTATGTCTGTAGGAAAATACTTGAAGAAAGGTATTCTCAAACATCTTACTGAAGATCTCCTGTTGGTGTCTTCAAAGTGAACACTTACCTGATGTTGCAATTCCTAGTTGCACCATACTTGCTTTGTAGTGTTTTCACAGAACAGCGGCTGTGATCTTGTGAGTTTGGTTTGTGTATGTTTTCTGGTGTAGGAATAATATATTTGTATGGTAGCTAGCACATTGGGATCTTTAAATGTTGACATAAAACAAGATTTGAGTCGTAGCATAGTGAGTTTTTTTCAAGAGCTGGGAAACAAGTAAGGATGAGCTTCAAACATTTCCTAGATATTGTAATAGGACGAAAGTGCTTTACTTGGCGTGCTCCCTAAGCATCTTCCCATTGTCTTTCAAATCAGTAGCTGCTGGATAATCAGCATAAGAGTGTGCCTTTGAGGCTCACAGATTTAGGAAAGTACTGTTCTGGCAGGTGGATATTTGCTGTAAGGGCACACTGACAGGATCCATCAGTCCTTGTTAAGTCAAAATGCTGCCTGTGTTGTACACTTGGCCTCCCACAACTTACAGCCTGAAGATGCACTATGTGGGAAGTATTTGCTAACCCAGAATGTGGAATATGCCAAAGTAAGTGATTGCTTACAAGACGTGATACTTGTTTTAAATAAAGCAAGTTTTTAAGATACTTTGGATAGCCAGTAATTTAACTACTTCACAACTTCTTTTGATTTACTCAGATTTTTTTAAGAGCTCTGTGGATTAACTTGACTTGTAAACTAGTGAAACTGAAAGTAAAACAGGTAGGACTGTTGAGTTGGACTGTTGGTAGGACATTGAGTAGGACTTTGACCATTCATTTATTCTGATATGGGTCTGCTAATTTGAATCAATAGTGCTTAATCATCTTACAAGAAATGCTGTCACTTTGGCTGGAATAGGTTATTTTGGGAGCAGTCAGATTGGAAATGGAATCTCTAGCCAGTATCATGATGTCTGAACTGTGCAAATGCACAGAAGGACAACGACCTCTTTCATTTAAAGGGGTAAAGAGGTGGTGCTGTGATTAAAATGGACAAATATTTGGAGAAAAAAGAAGGATCAGAAGGAGTGAAAGGACTTGCTCAGGACACAAACCTGCTGAGTGACCTTAGCTTTGCAACTCAGCTGCTTCTTTGGTCAGGGAGCAATGCTTAGGTTCTTGTTAGTACTCCAGTATTTCTACTAAAAGAAGAAAAGCAAAGACATTTCTTTGGAGGTGTTAGTCCAGGGTGACAGCAATAAGCAAGTGCATTGAAAAGGACTGACCTCTGATGTCCTCAGGGTAGTTCTAGACAGGGCTGTAAAATGGCTGTCAGCTTCCTTATATAAGGATGTAAGACAATTTCCTATAACTTTGTAAAGCACGTCATTTTCTTGCAGGAAGCCTTGTTCAAAAGTTCATCATGTATTCAGAACTAAGTTACTTGCAGATTGTGTAGCAGGATAATATTTTGAAGGAGTGTAATTGCTTCTGTTGAGTAAGTATGTGTGTAGCAGATGGATAGTCCAAGATTTTTTGCTGCTTATTTTCTCCTGTATTGAAGTTGCAGCTTTGAATAATATAATGATGGTTTCTTTCAAGACACAGCTGCTCTAGAATGCACAGTACTGTCTTCCTGCCTTGTAAAACTGACTTGTTTGTGGCTAAGGCAAGCTACTAGGCTTTACCCTTCCAAAACACTGAAACTGTTTTTTAAAAGACTATTTTTTAAATCATCTGAATTACCTCCAACTGCTTTTAGGCTTATGAAATTACTTTGGCTCTATAGCTCTTGAAGATTTTATTTTAATGCTTTTACCTAATTAACCTATATCTAGACATTATTGTAAGTCATCCATTCCTGAAATATACTATTACTCTCAATTTTATTTGCCTTTTTTGATTTTGCCTAGAACAAAGAAAATCTCTTACTATTTTAAGGAATTGATAAGAGGCACTCATCAGAAGAGCTCACTGAAGAGGTGGTGATATCATTTGCATTTTGGATAAGTCCAGTGACAAATAGCAATGCTGACTCTTGAAGTAATCCAAGAATCATTGAGGAAAAAATGAACTATTTAAAAATACAGAATTTCAGTAATTCTGCATGGAAGTGCTTAATTTTTACTTCTTTGAGGGAAAATTTTCAGTAGTTTATTGTACCCTGCTTCATTTTTATATGGCATCATATATAATAGGTGGCCTCTACTTTTCTGTTTTGTTGAAGTGGTGAGCATGGTGATCTAATTTAGTCGAAGAAAACAGCTGAATGCTTGAAAGTTTCTTGTGGGGTTTAATTGTTCTCTTTGACACTGTTTGTTTATTAAAACTCTTCAGGAGATGCTTAATTTTTCTTACATGTTCCTGTATTTCCTTATTCTTCTTGCCTAAAGTAGTACAAAGTTGTCTTTGCTTTGAGTTTTTGAAAAGGCAATTTCTTTACTGCACCTCTCTTTTCCCTAGTTATCTGGCCAGACTTAATTTCATGTAGGGGCATTTGAAAAAAAACTTATTTATGTCTCAAAGTCTTCAACTGAATTGTCTTGGAGACCTGTAGATTCATACAAATGTCTGGTGCTTTTCAGGTGTTATAAGCTAACAGAGTTGAGGAGAGGAAGCACACCATTTTTCTGACCCTTGAAAGGAGAGCATAGTTCTGTAAATGGTTCCCCCCAACTAACCGGGTAGGACTCTTTTTATTTTGTATTTCTTGAAACACTTCTTTTTCTTCCCCCTAGTTTTGTGATTTCATGTACTTGATAAGATTTTTTAAAATCCATTTCTAATTCCCTCCTGCTCATGTCTGAGTTAATTTGAAAATACAGGCAATGTAGGTTTTGGTTTTTTTTTTTTAAATCATATTTGATGTGAGAAGGAGTTACTTTCAGCCAAGATATTTTAACACAGAGGAAGGAAGATGCACACAGAAACGTGTCAAGTCAGGATGTACTGTTAAAAGTTCCCTGTGTAGGAATTGGTACCAGTTAGACACAATTAACTACTTTCTATCAAATGCAGAAGGAAAATAGATGTCCTTTACGGAATTGCAAACCTATGTAAAAGATGCTTGTTTCTGTTGTCTATATTGTTTTCTGAGAAAATCAGTTTTTAGAAAATAAGCCTTTGAAAATTCCTGTTAACAGGAGTCTGGAGAATAGTTAATGTTTTTACTTATACAACCAAATATTACTTCCTTCAATTCCTTACTTCAATTGATGTTTTTGAAGTCTCACTTTTACTCTGTAATTCCCAACAATCAAATGATAGCTATATAAACTGCTTTTTACTTTTTTTTGCTGCATCTGAATTAGTTTAATCTCTGCAGTTACAGTGGGTTAGGAACGTTTTGAATAATCTTGTGATCTGAAAGTGATTGTGTTTTAGTTTCTATTTTGATTTGGAGCTCCTTAGAGTTGAATCTATGTAAGTAAAGAAAGAAAACACTGGCCAAATTCTGTGTGACCAGATCAGTGAGAACTGGTGTGCTGAAAGTCCAGTGTAAGACTAAAGATTTGGAGGAGAGTAAAGGTTTACATTTTTGCAAAACTTCAGTCATGAAAGAAATGTGTAATTCAGTCTTTTAGTGTTGGTTCTGTGCCAGTTAGAAAAACTCGTGGGCAGCATCAAGGTGGTATTTGGAATTTTGTGCAGTGGCCATTAGACTTTTGGCCTAACATCCAACACCTTCAAAGGAGTAGAAATGTGGTACTTTTGTCTTGGGAGAATTCCTTTTCTCCTGTGTTCAGTCCTCCTATTAATTCTCTGATAAATGCTGAAGTAGTCTGGGGATTTTGTTGGATTGCTGTGGAAGAAAGACAATGTAGAAGATTGTTTCCATGCTTCTACTTTAAGTAAAATTTTAGTGAGATTCTTAATATATGTAATTGATTTTTCCCTTCCAGCCAATGGCTTATTGATGCAGAAATAGTATCCTGACTAATCCAATATGGAATAATGTACATCAGTTAATGTGACTTTTTAAAAGGGTATGCCATGTAAAAATATTGGAGTTGTTTTTAAAAAACTGAAGGAGGCAGTGAGGTGGACTTGGTTGATAGTTTATTAATATTACTGAATGTTTTTTGGAGATAAGCCTTACCAGGAACTCTTGCAAGAAAGGCTGAAGTCCTGATGCAGATAAGGAACTGAGCGAGATAAAAAACAGACATCAAGATTTAGTAGCCAGCTTCTGTAATGGAGGAAGATTGGTGTTAGGAGTCTGCTGGCATCCTGGTGATATTCAGCTGTTTGAACAGTCTGGAAGAAAGAGTAAGTGCTGAGATGAAGTAGTTTTCTTGGTGTTACTAAGATAATTGAGGTGTTACAGATGTAGCCCAGGTGTGAACCATTAGAGGAAAAATAGTGAGAGACTGGATGGGTTTTAAAATATATTAAATTCAGTATAGACAAGTGCAGTATGATACAGTTTTCAGGTATGGTGGAAAGAAAATTAATCATAATATATATAATAACTGAGTTGGAAAATATCATCATTGGTCAGTGGGGTGTTAGGGTTAATAGTAAATGTTTTCTGTGAGTGGTCAATGTTGACAAACACAGGACAGAAGTGTTGGCAAAGGGAAGAATGGAGAAATCAATACACAGCAATTAAAATCCATGGTTTCTTCTCTCAAGTAGTATGAGTTACTCTTACTTTCTCCCTTCTCTCATCCTGAAAAAGGGTGTAGTAAAACTGGAAAATGTCTACAGAAGAGTAAGAGTGACTAGAGAGAATGAAAGTCTGTCTTCAAGGAATGGTTTAGAAAGAGTCTCTCCAATCTCAAGGTGTGAGAAGTATGTAGGAGAAAGAGAGGGTTCCCTTTTTTGCTTCCAAAACAAGAACTAAAGGGTTTTAAATTCGTTGAAAAATCAAAACCAAAGAGTATTTCTTCACATAGTTGTGAGCCTGTGAAATGTCTCACAACAGGATGTCACAGTGCTGAAACTCAGGTCAACAGCAACCAGCAGAGTTCATGAGTGAGAAACACCCTGTGGTGTTTCTGCTGTTAAACTCCCATCTCTGGCTCAAGAAGTCCAAAGAGACTGTTTGGGATTAATAACTTTGTTCTTGCCTTTTTTCAAGTGCCATCCTCTTTTTGGATATCATATGAGAAAAGGTAGTGACAGAGAGGGGGCTGTTGGAATTATCTGGTGTGGTCATTCAGATCTTCATATAGAAATGTATTTGATGTCTAAGTTAGCAAAGATGAATTCACTAAATTAAGACAGGAAAGTATTTCTGCAAACAGTGTTAAATTCAGACTTCTGCTTGAACCTTGGCCAATTTCAAAAGCCAATCTTAGTTGCTCTGAGTCCTGCCAAGTTCTGAATGTTTTTGGAGGTGGAGGTTCCATCACCTTTCTGGGCTGCTGTTCCAGTGTTTACCAAGTCTTCTGATTGAATTTTTTTTTTATGTCCAGCTGAAATTTTCTTTAGTGACAGTTGTCAACTTTGCCTCCTTCCTTTTTGCTCAGTAACTCCAGAAAGTCTGGCTCGCTCTTATCTGTGACCTTCACCTTTCAGTGGTAGAAACCTTCTATCAGATTGTGCTGCTTCCAACTCCCTATAGCCTTCTCTTCTGCAATGGAAACAAGCCTCCCCCTCTCAGCTTCTCTTGGATTTTTTTTTTTTTAATCCTTCAACCAGCTCACTGCCATGGTGGCAGCCTTCTGGACTCTCTCCAATTTGTAAGCATCTCTTTTTTAGTGGGAGAGAGGGAGTGACCTGAAAACTAGACTCAGTATTCCAGATGAGTCTGCATGAGTGCTGAGTATAAACAATCACTTCTCTCAACCCACTGCTTTCAGTCTTGCTAATGCAGCCTGTGATGGGGTTAACCTTCATTGCCATGAGAGCCTGTTGCTGATTCACATCCAACCTGCTGTCCATCAGGACCTCTGCATCTTTTCTTACAGTGGTGGGCCTAGCCAGTTATTCTACAACCAGTGCTAATGGCTGGGGTGGTATTGTGCCAGAGACAGGGCCCTGGTGTTTGCCTTGATTACATTTCATAAAGATCTTGGTGTGTTTCTCCAGCTTGTCATTTTTTCTGAATGGCAGCTCCAACACCCATTTATCGAGCACTGCACCAGTTTGTCCTCTGTGAACTTTCTGCCTGTGTTCTGTACTGCAGATTGCTGAAGATGATCTCTATGTTGGAGCTGATAACTTTCCTAGGGAGTCAAGCAGTATTTGTAACTGGCCACCAGGAAGATTTAGAACCACTGACCATTATTCCTAGAGCCTGCCTGTGCAGTCAGTCCCTAACCCATTTTGTATTTAGCCACTGAGTTCGTGTCTCACTTGTTTGGCCACAAGTGAGACAATGTCAAAAACCTCATTACTATTGGCATGAAAGGCTGCCAGTGCACTCCTGCCATTCAGAGATCACTGAAAGCAAACAGTGTTGTCAAGCTTGATTTGGTTATGACAGATCTGGGCTGGTTATTCCTAGTACCTTTTATAAGCTTGGAAATGGTTTCCATATGATTTTTTTTTTCTGTAACTTTCACAAAAACTGAGATGAGGCAGACCATCCTGTAGTTTTTTGTTACCTACCAAATTCTCTTTTTGGAGTAGAGGCACGAAACTTGCCCTTTTCAGTCACAGACAACTTTTCTTGTTCACCATGCCATTCCAGCAATGGTAGCAGGTTTGCAGTGTCATCCAAGAGCTTTCTCCTTTTTTCCCTTCTGCTTTGGTATATGTGTATCTTCACCTTGCTTTAGACTTCTTACCTATGTGAATAGCACCTCTCTCCCCAGACTCAGTTGCTCATACATCATTAGGAAGGCTTAGAAGACCTTACCAGTCAAGACATAGAAAGCACTTAAGAGTGAGACCTTATTGTCTTTTGTAGCTGGGTCACAAACTCAATTCTGTAGATGATTTTCATCTTCCTGAAGCTGCTTGCATCTGTAAGGCCCTGGTAGTTGCAGTTACTTACTTGTAGTCTAGTTGAATGAAGTGGGTGTATATGTTGGTTGTGATGGTAAAGAGTGCTGGATTTCCAGCTGTAACTCAGAAGGCTTTTGTGGCTGGACAACTAGAACATGTCTGTTAAGAGGAGCTCTCCACAGTATGTTTGTTTTGTTATGTTGTATTCTATCCTAAGCAGAGAGCCCTTCAGCAGTGTCTGTATTGAATTTGTTTGCAAACCCCAGGTGTTCAGTGAGTGACTGTGTCTGTTGTAGAAGCTGCAAGTGTGCAACAGGCTAAAACTTCACCACCTTCTCAAAATGCCATTAAGATGCTTAATAGAATTCAAGGTGCTACAATGAGCACAAGTCCAGTCTGAATGTTTTACTTCCAACAACATAAATGCCATTGAGGTAGCAAAGCTTTTTTGCTATAAGTTTTGATTGCTATAATTAATGGACTTCTATGAGGGGAGAATGGTCTGCATTCTCCTCTCCCTTTTGATATTGGAAAAGGTTATAGGTGGTGTGTTCTCATCACATGTTTTCTAAAGGCATTTTTCTCTGAGTCTGTAGAGATAAGCAAGAGCTGAGGTGAGAGTATGTTTAGCAAATGTTTCTATATATTTGAATTGTGGAGAGAGTATAAAGTGTGTACATGTAGATACATTCAGAAAACCTTGAGAAGAAAAGAAAAACTAGTCTCAGTAAAATCTTGATGAGTGTAAAAGCAATATGCACTGTAGGAAGCTATATAAAGGATTAGCTGGTTTACAATCATAGAATGGTTTACTTGGAAGGGAACTTAACAATTTAATTCTAGTCTCCTTGCCATGTCCATTAGACCAGGTTGCTGAACATCCAACCTGGCCGGGAACACTTCCAGCTTTGGGGTCATCTATAGCTTCTCTGGATAACCTGTGTACCACCTTCACAGCAGAGAATTTCTTCCTCATACCTGATCTAACCCTGCCTCTGTCAGTTTGAAGCCATTCCCCCTTGTCCTGTCACTCCATGCCCTTGTGAAAAGTCCCTCTCCAGTTCGCCTAGGGAGCCCTGTTAGGTACTAGAAGGTGCCATAAGGTCTTCCCAGAGTTTCCTGTCCTCCAGGCTGAACACCCTCAGCTGTCTCAGCCTGTCTCCACAGCAGAGGGGCTCCAGCCCTCTGATCACCTTTGTGGCCTCTGGACTCACTCCAGCAGGTTCACATCCTTGTATTTGAGGGCCCCAGAGCTGAGTGCAGCATTGCAGTAGGGCTTCACAAGAGCAGAGTAGAGGGACAAGATTGCCTCCCTTGACCAGCTGCTCACACTTGTTTTGATCCAGCCCTGTATACACTTGGCTTAATATTATTTATATTTCTTTAAATATTTATTTGCAGGCTGATAATTAACACTTGAGAAGTATATACAGTTTGCAAAACATCAGGTTACAATATATGCAAGCATTTAATACTGGCTGGGGTTTCTTCTACTTTTAATGTGTTTTCAAAAAACTCAAGAAAACGTAATCACTTAGTGAATGGTTTATTGAAAAAAATATTTTTATGAAAATATATTAAATTCATTATGCTTAAGGGTATTTCAGGTCACATTTGATATGGCTTATGAAAAGTAAGATTGCCTACAGTTGCCCAATTTGAATAGTTTTAACCACTTTGTGATTTGAGAACTCTGCTTTGCTTTGGTACCTTATTTGCATTCATGGGCAGGAAGAGGACTGTGTTTGGGCTGAAGGCCAGGTAGTAAACTTCACAGCTGAGTTCCTAAGTGTACACTTAAAAACTTCCCCTGACATCCTTAGCTCTGCAGTTTTCTTCTCCCTGCTCTCAACTGAATGACCAACATGTAGCTCTCATGGCAGTCCTTTCTCCTCTTCCACCAGTTCAAACTTGTACAACCAGAACAAACCTCTTTTAACTCTTGTCTCCACAGCTAGAGTTGTTGGAGCATGTTCTGGGAGAGCACACCACTTTTTTGGCTTTCTAAAACTAGACTGAAGTAACTCCTGAAATGAAGAAAATACTTGTATCAGATTAATCAGTTGTCTCTGCCTCTGTTAGTGTTTAGCACCTGGAAACAGTCACGCTACAGTTGCAGAAGCCTCCAGCCAAGCAGACTTCCCTTCACATCACAGCAAAATTTTGATCCTGGAAAAAATTATGTAACTGTAATTTTATCCCTTGTGTAGGTTGTTCTAACTTCAGTCAAATTCCTTTTCACTAGGCTTTGAGTTTGACCTGGTTTAGTACTTGCTTAGGTTGAATAATGAGTCTGCAGCTGTGGAAGCTGATGAACAAAAGGAGAACCTATTTAGTGCCACTGGATTTAAATGTGCTCCCCACTAATATTTTACAACTCTCCTTTGTATACTCTTGTATGTTCATGGTATGAGCCAACTGGGTGTGGTTTTTCAGGCTCTAATGAGTAGGACAAGTAGGTACTGTGCTTATACAGAACACATTCTGGTCAGTACTTGCTGCTTTATTTCAAATTTTCTAGCAGCTGATTTACTCTTTTTTCCTTAAGGTAATTCTTCCCTAGGCTGAGTTCTGTAGGTCACTCTTGTCTCTAAATAATGACTGTATAATCCAGATTTGGTCACAGAATGGTACTGACAGGAAAGATTCCAAGTCTCTAAAAGGTTTATGGCAATTAATGAGATGTAAATCTTGCATCTGTCTCTTGGTCCAAAAAGTTCAGTGTTCAGTGTTCTAACGATGGTACCTGAAAATCAAAGTGAGCCATTAACCATGGTTAAAAATGTTTAGAATTGCATTGTCCAGAATACTTTCTTATATGTTCTCCTTCCATTAACTTTCATTATTGGTGGGAAAAAAAGCTCCTGTTGGTACAGTGCCTGTAACTTTTGAAGGGTTCTGCAATAAAGCAAGCCAGTGCTGGATCTTTTGGCACTTTGGAGCTGTAGGAGTAATAAAAGAACCAGTGGATCAAGATACAAATTCAGGATAAAATGCTGCTTTGTAAGGAGTGTAGCAGTTGCAGTTCTAAATTTTGGCATTCATAGACTCTGTCCCTGTAAAGTAAGTGTAAAAGCTGTATCTGGATGTGATTTACAAATATTCTCATCAAAACTGCTGGGTCTATAATAAGAAACAAATGCCTGTGCAAATTATGAAAATCTCTGGTAAAGAGTATTTACTGTCAGCTTCAGTTATGCAAATAATTCCATTGTACCTTTAATTTCCCTTGTTATGACACACTAAATTATGTTTCTCAATATGTTTACTTTTATTTACTTTCAGGGTATATAGTGGAAACATTTAACTCATAGTCTCTTCCACAATGTCTCTTTAAGACATTCAGATTGTTTTTATGGTAGGGAAAAAAAGGATAAGAGAGGATTTAAAAACATATTGCACATAGACTCATTCTAAATGATATATAGTGATACCAGCTGAAATTGAAAGTTCAATTGTTCTAAATTTCATATGAACACAAAGTGTGCCAGAAGTCTGCATGCTGAAGAGACAGAGCTCAGGAAATGGGCGCTGTTACTGCTCTTGAGCACAGATAAGGAACTAGGGAAAAGGGAGATTAAACACAGGCTTTTTTTCCAACTGACTAGATCTGTGTCCAGCTGACTGCTCAAAATTTAACAAAAGCACCTTCTGTACCAAAAAAGATGCCTCACTCAAATTAGTAATATCTTATGAAAGTCTTTATTGATGCAGGTTTTCAGTGTGGCATGGAAAGCTGATTAGCAGAATACTTGCAGAAGTATTTTTTTGATGAACAAAAAGAAAAATTCAATGGGGGAAAAAGAAAGGAAGAAGTTTCTTAGTGCTGTCTGGCATCAGGTCTTAAGAGTTTGAAGTAAAGTTTCCATGTACAAAAACCTGAGATGTCAAAATAGTGGCCTCTTAGAACATCCATTTTATCTGTGGGTCTCGACAATATTTCATATTTTTTGTAGAAATGGAAAAAAGAAATGAGGATTGAAGATGGAAGATCGTTATATAGGTAGCTAAGAAGGTGTTGAAGCCTGTTATTTGTTGTGGTTTATGTGGTTTGAGTTTTGGGTGGGTGTACTGCTGGGATTTTAGGGCAAAAGGTATAAGGAAAATAATTGGTTTGGCTTGATGCTTCCTGTGGGAGAGTCTTGTCCTGTCATTTGTTTAGGTATTTGAGATACCGAGAACCATTAAATAGATCATTTCAATCTTGAGAAGCCCTTTCACATCTTATCAGGATTATCCTTGTGTTTTATTACTACTGCAAGTAAGCACTACTTCTTGTAGTAATGCAAAGCAAATTGGAAAGCAAATGCTTTGGCTCATCTTCCTTCCTCTGAACCACTGTTCTCTGATGGGGAATTGCACTGGTTCTGTAGGAACCTCTTGCTAATAGAGCCCAGAAGGGGTCTGGCCCCTGGGGATACTTCCTTGCGTGCAGATAATTTGAATGAGGAAAACGGAGACCTTGATATAATTGATTAGAAGTTACACGCTTGAAAGATTTGTAATCAAACATATACGTGATATGTACCAAACAGAGCACTGATTTGTGTTTCCTGTTCTACCTTTAACGTGGATAATCTGATTGCTAGCTAAATTATGCCTTTGATTAATGGAAAAGCAATCAAGATTATCATAAATACCTGAAAGAACTTGTCATGGACTTTTTAAAGATTAAAGATACGGCTGAATTAAGTGTATAGTACTGGAATGTTTTTAAAAATTCCTGGTTTTATAAAATAATAGAACTTCCTGTCTAATTTGCTTGTGCTGCCCCTGTAGTGGTTTAACACTTCCTGTAAGCTTTCCCCAAATCATTCCCCAGGCTGTGCTCCCATCCATGTGCCCCTAATGGTCATCAGTAGCATTTTGATTCAGCTGTTCCACAGATCGAAGGTGTGGGACAAGTAGGGCAGGAGACCTCCAAGTCTGGCAAATCTCTTAGCTCAGGAATGGAGCGTTAGAGGAAATTAACCAGTTTAGTCATACATTGTAGGCTTTTATCACTAAGAAAATTTGCATGGGGTTTCTCTTGGCATTCCTTAGAGTCTTTGGGGAGGTAATACTAAAAGGTAGTCTTTCATGGGTAGAGGTATGTAGGAGAACTGTTGGATTTCCTGAGTAACTGTTGGTGTACTATGTATGAATTTTTCAGTAGCCAATATGCATTATACATGCTTTATCTCAAAGATAACTTTCTCTTTCTAATGAATTCACGAAGGGAAGAAGTGTAAAATTAACAAGTCATGTTCTGAAGCATGATCTCTTAGTTGTAGTTTAATTTGTAGCTTTCCTTTTGCAGGTACAAATTGGTCTCCACTTTCTGTTGTCCCTGGACTGTTTCCTACAGCCAAAGCAGGATAGGTGAACCTGGTATCAGACAAGAAACTGCAGAATTTTTCATGTTGTTTTTTCATAATCTTTGAAGTGTGAGCTCCTGCTGAGAGAACTTAAATAAAGGTTTCAGTATGGGAACTCAAGGTCAATCCATGACCCCTAGTCCCCTGGAACCGAGGTGTTCTTTGGGCTGCCTCAGATGTAATCATCAGTCTTTCTAAGCTATAGAGGACCTGACTTTTTCTATACAGAAATTCTAATGACTTGGTATTTCTCCTTCAGGTGCCATATGAAACATTGAACAAACGCTTTCGAGCTGCACAGAAGAACATTGATCGAGAGACCAGCCACGTTACCATGGTGGTGGCAGAGCTGGAGAAGACACTGAGCAGTTGTCCTGCTGTGGACTCAGTTGTCAGTCTCCTGGATGGAGTCGTTGAAAAACTCAGTGTTCTGAAACGCAAGGTGAGTGCTGTTCTACCTTCATTGCAGTGCTGTTTGCCTGGTTTTTTCTTGTTAAGATAACAGGCATTACTGGCTCTTCAAAGGTCTTGGAATGCACAGTGAAACCTTGCTTCACTGTGATTAAGAAACATGATTTGGTGGTCCTGGTCGAAGTATAAGCAAGTTCTGTTGAAAAGTGAAATTAATATATATTTGTACTCCTGAAAAGGACTTTCTTTACTAGCAGAAAAGAAATAGTAGCAAAATGAATTGATTTGTATCAATTCTTGCTTGTCTAATGGAAAAGTTTGTGCAGTTGAATTAATTATCACTGGATAGGCAAAACAGGTAGAAGATGAAGCTCAAGAATGTGAAATCCCAAGTGCAGGAGTAGTTTTATGCAGTGTTGAGATTTCTCTGAAGAAGAAAGTGCAAGTTGTCCTGGATTATTACTTGAAAATTTTTTATAAACACTCAACTTGCAATTTGAAAGATTCCTAGGGAATATTAAGAGCCTTTTAAACAAAATTTGTCAGGAGAACCTGCTTCTAGCTGTTAGGCTTGAACAACATACAGTCTTTCATGCCTTTACCACATCTTTCTTAGAAAAAGATGTATATGTTCTCAGAAAAAGAAGTGTAAGCCATCCTTATTTTGAATGGGAATATTAGTTATCCCTAGAGTCATCAGGACACTTACTTGAAACAAGTCCTGCAGGAAAATGAAAATAGCTCTGTTGCCTGACTTGAGAGCTGTGCTTCTCCTAAAATAAATAGATGAAACATAGTAGCAGCGTAATTTCATTAAAACTTAAATGAAATACCAACAGATATAAATCTTGAGACAGTACTATGTGAAGCATCAAAATACCTTACTGGTTTGCAACATGAAAATAATGCTGTCCATGTGTGTTGATTTGGGGTTTTCTGCTTGAACAAGTTAGCTAGGTGTTGAAAAGCTGTTCTGCAAAAGACTTCATAAATTAATTTCTCTTTACATCCTTGGATTGTGAGACTTAAAGAGGTCTTAAAGGATATATTTTCTTCGCTTTGTTACTTACAGAAAAATAGGAGCTATTTCTGAAAGAGGTGTTGAGTGTTGTTTGTAGGTGTGTAGTAATGATGTGGAGGAGTAAAAGTTATTTACTTGTTAAAGCTTTGCTGACTGTGGGGGTGTGTCTGAAGGCATTGCTGAATGTTTTGGGTGCAAAGCTCCATTTTAGTTTAATTGCTCATTTGTTTTTGACTGCCTGAAAGACTCTGGGGGGGTCTTATAGCTGCTCAAAAAGAGCAAAAGACCAAAAAAAAAAAATTATTTTAACAGTAAAAGTCCTCTGAAATACAAAGGTCTTGTTTCTGCTCCAAACCCTCAACTCCCAACTGTCTTCTCTATAATCTCTGCCCCAAGCAAAATGATTGTTTTCTTTAGAGCCTTTGGGCCCATGTGGGATCTCTGTTTCCTCCTGTGTTTAGACAAGGATCTCATGAACTGCTGAGATGGCCATAATAGAATTAGATGGTTCCTTTATTTAACACCTTACTCACTCTTGAAAGAGAGCTTTTAAACACAGCAGGTTTCTTGGGTTCTGAAAATGATCCTGGGGAAACCTAGGCCTTTGTGTTTTCCCTTTGTATCCTGTTTAATATGCTTGTTCCCTCATTCCTGTTAAGTTCTATTAACATCCAGCAGGGTAAGTCCAGATAGACTTGCTTCAGAGGGTTTTGGAAAGGATCTGTACCCTTTCTGAATATACTAGAAGGATCAAAAAACCAGCAAGGTGTACAGGTCCAGATACAAAGCCATATAAGAAGAGCCCTTTGGAAAGAGAAAGAGTCTAACCTTTTTGCCTGGCTGCCTGGAGTTCTTAGTTGTATTCTGAATATTTCTCAGGGTTGCCTTCACATCTGACAATGCTGGAGATACCTAAAAAGCGAAAGTGTGTTTTTGCTTGCTGAATAGGAAGAGACCCAGTTTATAACTCAAACAAAATACTTGTCTCCAAACTGTGTTACAAAATAAAGCTAAAGTCAGCAGCGGAAGTAACTCAGACTTCAGTAGTAAAAATAACTCATGCTACAGATTACTAACAGACTCTTGTAGTGACTAGTGTTTAGATACTTGAATTTGATATCAAGGGCCAGATCAGTGTAAGACTTAACTGGGGGGTGGGAGGGAGGAAATAAGCTCTTGGTGAGCTTTCCTTGCAAGTTTTCTCTCATTTCACTTTGCTTTTCAAATACTGATCCTTCCAGAAGAAGTCTGTCTATGGGCAGGCATGGTAAATACAAGTAGAACCAGCCTGTGCTTCCAGAGCTGGAGCTGTACTATGTGTGGTACTGTGGTTTGAGTTCTGGAAAGGTTGCTGTGTCAGCACACAGTGCAGAGTGGGCTGCCAAAAGCCTGCCAGGTTCTTCCTGTGCCTTCCAGCTGCCAGAGCTGTGCAGTCATTCAAACATAAGCCAGCAAGTCTAAAGTCACCACAGGGCATCCTAACTTGCAGTTGCATCACTAGTGCTATATTGCAGTTAGGAAAGGTACTAACCATCGTCTGCTGGTTTTCCTATACCTTAGCAGGCACATAAAGGTACTGCCAGCTTTCTGGAGTTCCGTAGTCTGACATGGCCCAGAGTTGTCAAATGCTATATTGAGTCCACCAGCTTGGAATGATGCCCTTAAGGTTGAGGCAGGCAATGATGAGCTGAGTTTTTTGATTTTAATAAAAAAAAAAAAAGTGTTTTTTGCTGGGTATGCCAATACATTAGTTTAAAATCATCAATCTAGTTCCTCTGGACAAATGTGTTTTCCTAAGTAAAGCTCCTTAACAAGGGATGCACGTTTCCACATTAGCAGAGTTACATAAAATAGTACCAGTTTAACAAAACTGATGATTTTGAAAAACTGCTTTTAGATCTTGGAATTACAGGTACCAAGAGGCCTTCTGTTTGTATAATTTCCCTTACTGCATGACAGATTAAAATGGCTCCAGTGTATTAGAAGTAATGTGGATTTACTTTGCATCACTCCTCAGTAGAACTAATCCAGCAGGACAGCTGCTGGAGGAAGAAGCCATGCATAGGTTAGAGGTGAAAATTTTGCTTTTCAACTCTTGGGATCAGATGACTGCAAACCTTCACAAAGCTCTTTGCAGGCTATTACAGCAGTTGCTGCCATAGTTTATGCATTTCTGCTTTTGGATGAACTGCAAATTAAGCAGAAAAATGTATATATTCATAATGTCAAATATATCAAAACTTATTTCTGTGCAAGAATATCTCAGAACTGGACTAGCCATAGGAAATATTTCTAAACAAAAAAAACACAAGTGGGAGTAGCTGTATACCATAGGAAATATTTCTAAACAAAAAAACCACAACTGGGAGTAGCTGTATACCATAAAGAATGCTTGCAAACAATTACTGTGTTTTGCTTTAAAAGGAGATTGAAAACGTGTACCTCTTACTGTTAGTTTTTTACTTCTTAGGCCGTTGAGTCAATCCAGGCTGAAGATGAAAGTGCAAAGCTTTGCAAACGCAGGATTGAACATCTGAAGGAGCACAGCAGTGACCAGCCAGCTGCTGCCAACATGTGGAAGAAGAAACGCATGGATCGGATGATGGTGGAACATCTCCTGCGCTGTGGCTACTACAACACAGCTGTCAAACTAGCCAGACAAAGTGGGATTGAGGTGGGTGGCAGTGTGGACTGACTTGCTAACAAAATGGTAGTAAAGAGGAAGCTGGAAAATGAGAACAAGCTGCTTTAGCCTCGTAGCAGTTATTTTGATGTATTGGTGTGCCTTCCGTGCTAATGTTTATCTGTTAATCTTTTTAGGCTTGAGTTTGTTCTGATGTGGCGTAAATTGTGTTTTAATGTACTAAATAAGTCAAAATTGAAGGCATAATTTTTAGTCACAAATTAAATGCTTTTAGATATACACCTTTCTCTATTAAAACTCGGTTTAATTCTCAAATGTCATACAAAATTTCTTGTTGGAGGCCTTTAGGCTGCTGATTAAGCAGGTGGTGGAGCTTCCCATCTGTCTAGCCCCACTCAGCTGATATGTGTAGGTGACCAGACTGAGCAGAACAGCATTTGCTGATTGCAGGAACAACTGTTCTATTGTATCATCCAACTGTTTACTGCATTGAGAGGAAGGCTGGCTTTTACTTGGGAAAAGAAATTTTTACACAATTTGAGGTTTTTAGTAGCCATTATATCTTGCATGAGAACATTTTGCTGGTTTGCTTGTTTCACCATTTTGTGATTGTTGCTTTCCTTTTCACTGGTTAGCTAGTTGGATTTGCTTGGGCTGACAATGAGTTATGAAGTGTTTGGAGTTTGTGTACTTTGGTGTAGCTTCTTTGTGAATCCTGGTTGTGGTCCTCTGACAGCCACGAGGACATTACAACTGATTTTTTAAGAATTTGCTGTTTGCCCATAGAAATAATATTTTGCAGATTTTAGGTAGCCTTTGCTATTTAATCCTGAGTGATCCTTGAATCTTCTTTTGATATTCCTGATTCCAAAACACATGAACTCTTAGAAAGATACTGAAAGTTGAATTCTCTGACATGACTTACGTACTTTGCCTTTCTTACATGGGATGGTTGAACACATCTCTCTCATTTTGTTGGGGAAAAAGAGATTTTTGTTACTGGTGTCAAATTAGAGCGTTTGTGGCATACTTGGTCTTTGTCATGTAACAGGGACCTATCTGTCATGTGGCTCTTATTCCTTGGCTGCTTTACTGGTCTAATCCTGTTCAGCCAGCAGCAATTTCAGGAAATGCCAAATAGGAAATAGCATGTAGAGGCTGAACAGAAGTGAGATGAGAAGTGGGTTACAAATATTAATAGGAAATAGTCCTGAAAAAAATGAACTGAAGAGGCTGTTGTGCCTCACTAGAGATACAGCCCATGCACGTGAGTTAGAAGTACCCAAGGCAATTACACTGGGATAACTGCAGCTTCACTGGTCATTTCAGCAGCTCTCCCATTTCTGGTAGATGTTTCCTGTTTTGAGCAGGAGCTCATCTCTGCTGAGTCATCATGTTACTGTACCTACTAGGTCTGCTGAAAAAGCACTCTGGAAGTACTTTCACTTCCGTAGCAAGCTCTATTATGCCTGATTAAGTAATGCTCAGCTTTGGTTTGGACATGAGCATGGAAGCCTGTCATGATGTACTGCAAGACCCTGTGGTAAAAGCATCATACTTAAAGCTTTTAATTCTGTTTGTTGAATAGGAAATTTTGTATTAAAAAGAAAGCTTTAAGTAATATTTGCATTCTGCCTGCAGGCCTAACTCTTAATGTGTAAAACATCAGAGTAGCTCAAATAACACAGAACATAGTTGCATGTTGAATGCACTGAGGCCATTTTTCTTCTAGTTTGCTCAAATTATGCATCCTAGCATTACGGTTTGTTTTGGCTTAATGAAGATAAGGCTTCCCTCAGTTTCTCTGCTTTGCCCTTGGTCTTTCTTACTGTATGGCCATCCTCTTTGTGAACAGCTTTTACAGCATGTGGTATTGGACTTGTTTGTTACACAGAATTTGTGGTTTTGCTGGTTAAATAAGACAGCGGCTTTGTTTCTTTTTGTTCTTTTCTTGCTAGAGGATGTGAGCGTTGAGATGTTCTCTAATGCAACTTTGCTGTAGAGATTACAAAATACCATGTTATTCTTTCATCCCAAGTAATCTTTGTTTACTGTGGTTTTACCTGGCATTTTGATTACTATCCCCACACCAGTCTTGTCTTGATTTTGTTACCATGAGGTAGACATTATGCCCTAAGTAAGAACCTGAAAAAGTGCTGTTATTGTTCAGCCTGTCCTGCAGCCAGAGAGGCTGGTGGACCAGTTAAGCATGGCCCAGTGATGTACCCTGGTGACAAAGACAATTCAGCAGCACTCTGGGTTGCACTGGGATAAGCAGCAGCAGAAGGGAGGTGGTCCAACTGCTCTACTCAACACTGGTTAGACCCATCTGGAGTGCTGGACCCAGTTCTGGGCTTCCCAGAACAGAGGGGACTTGTGGAGTCTCCCTGTACTTGAAGATGCTCAAAACCAGACTGGAATGGGAAAGATACCAAGTAAACTGTTAGAGGTGACCCTGCTTTGAGCAGGGAGACTACACAAGTTCCAGAGATTCCAACCTCAACCATTCTGTGGTTCTGTTCCTCTGATTGTGGAGCAGATGGCTGAGGTGCCTTTTGCTGCTCTTTGGAAAGGCTGAAGGAAGCAGCTCTTTCCAGTTCATTGTAGCTTGGGAATCCCAGATTAAACACTTTCCAGTTGCCCTTAGACCAGTTGTTGTCATCAGTCTTGGGAGCAGCTCTCAGCCTGCCTGATTTAAGTTTCTTGTGTGGTTCCTGAATGTGAAATGACCTGCAGAGGTCAGAAAGGATTCTGCCTTGGTGACCAAAGGGAAACCATTAAATCATCCCTATGTTTGACCAAACTGTCTGCTGTGTACTATTGGCAAACATTGACTGTGTGCCACAGTTCCCAATTCTAATGGGTTTTGATGGTCTGTGACAAATTTTGGGCTATTTTCTAAATCAATTACCTCCATAGGAATGATAGGCTATGAAATCTTGTAATGGAAGATAAATGTTTAAAAAACATGGTTATAAACTAGGAAGCAAACAGAATGGAAAGCAGTGCTGGATGTGAAAAATTATAGGGAAATTTTAAATATTGGAGTTATGAAATAGCTCAAGTAAGGAATAACTTTGAGCATAAGGCATTTATACAGCATAAAGTTATGGCAATATAAGAAATAAATTCCAAACATTAAATATTTGTTATGTCTTTAAAGAAAAGTAATGCTGCTTGGGAAAATAAACCAGAATTATGAATAAGATTAAAATAAGAGCTGACAGTCAAAGGCAGAAATGTTTGTGCCAAAGTAAATATGGGGTAGAGGGGATTCTATCGTGGACTTTTCTTGATGTCTTCTGACTCCATAATGATGTGAAAAACTGTTTGGGTTGAAGATCCAAATTAGATGTTAAAGGGGGGTTTTTTTGTTGCATATGAATAAAATTCATCAGTATAGGCTTATTAGAATAAATAGAATCAAAGTAAGGTCATTATTACAACTTCGTAGCGCCACACAAATATAAAAAAGCCTATTTTCATCTGCAGAATCATATTTTCAGCTAGCTGGCAAGGTTGTCTGTTAACCTCAGCTTTGTCATTTCATGTTCTGCTATGCTGCTATCTCATTTTTGTGCCATTAATTGATATGCAAATCTAGTTTAGGAAGAGTGGTGTTCCAGTAGGAAGTTGGTTTCTGTTTGTAGATAAATTTTATAATTAGGCTATGAATGTGGTGCTTGGTCTGCTGTTTCTGGAGGTGGTGGGGTTTAAAATTTTGCTTATCCAACCCTTTCCTTAATAGGCTAGGAAGAAAAAATAAACATGTAAAGTGTCCTTACGTTTTTTGTTTAATTATGTATAGTAGTGATTTTTGCCTGTAGGATTGAAAACAAACTGAGATTCTGAATCTTCCAGTCTCCCTTATCATATGCTGTAAATCCTCTTTCCATCTTTGCTTACCTTATTTTAGTAAAAAAATCTATCTCCTTGTCTTAATGCTCATGCTGTACAACAGCTGTACATGTGACAATGTTTTTTTTGGTGAAGAATAGAATAAATTCAACCTAATTTGTAGTGTGTTGGAGCAGGAAGCAAATTATTTAAGAGTCTATGATTCATTGAGGACCAGAAGAGCTACTGCATCCCTGGGCAGGGTGGGCAGTGACACAGTAATGTGGGCAGGTAAATGCTTGAGTTGAAAAAACTCTTAAATAGCTTAAAACTGGTTATTTTGACCTTAAATCAGGGATTATGTGTATCAATTAAAATTCTGCCAATTAATAGTATGTGCATCATCCTTCAAAGATACTTAACTAGCTAGCCCTTTGCATTCATACCACGGTGTGCTTTTTACTTTTGAGAATTGGGGAGGGGGAGGGAACTGAGGATTCCATTGACTTTGTCTAGATAGATGAGCACTGTCAACAGTGATCAGTGTTAGAAGGGCTTCTTGACACTTCAAGTATTGACAATTGACACAATCCCAAAAAGATAACAATTTTCTTGAAGTGGAGGTTCAGGTCTCCAGTTATTGTCAATGGTTTCCTTCCAGGGCAGAACTTCTACATCTGTGGTAATGGTTATTCACTGGAGAATATCAAAATAGGGCAGATATTGAAAAGCAGTTCTAAAAATATTGAATTGTCTTTCCAAGTAGTAAATACATTTATTAAAAAATTGTTTTGTTTAAATAAGGAACACTGGTCACTAGAACAACTTATTATCTTCCATTCTTCTCTCCCTCCTGTTTAGTCCAGTTAGCCTCTTTTTGCTGCATCATTGCAGCTTCAGTTTTTGTAAAACTGTTTTTGGAGGGATTAGCCTAACTAGAAAAGATACTGCAACAAATTCAAGTGTGTTCCGCTCTCTCAATTTTGTTACAGAAAGCTGTGAAACCTTATTTGATGTCCTGTGTTATAAGAGAAACTTGACTTCTGAAAGTTAAGCTTCATGGCTTTTGACCAAGTATCTGATCTCTCCTTTTTCCTATTCTATGTCAGTGTTCCTTTTTTGAACCCCGAAGTTAAATGTTCTTTCCTTGCTTTAGAGAAATGTTCCTCAGCACTGTGGATCCTTCAGCTGACTCCTCAGTAGAATACTGCTGAAGGATTTCTGTCTGCTGTGGGGCAAAATCTTCCTGAAGCTTCTGGTTTTGAAGTAATTCATTCCCTAAATAACTGTTTCTACTTGATAACTCTCTCAGAAAATGGGAGATGGAAAATAACCTGCACATTTGAGCATCACAAAAAGGAGCAGTATTAAGTCTTAACTCAAAAAGTTAGAAGCTGAATAAACATATCTTTTAACAATCATACAAATGTACCTTTAGAAATCCTCCTTGTTAAGATGCATAGTCCAAGAATGGCTTGTAGGCAAACACACACATGCATTAAAGTAATTAATCAAAACACATTTATATTCATAACAACTCAATTTCAAATAGGTAAATAATATTCATCATAACACTTGAATGTATTATTTACTTCACTGTCATGCAGAACATAGCCAAGCTGACTTTCCAGATGCAGGCTGAATGGTAAGAGGTGTCTTTTGCCAGGAGCTATTTGTGTCTCTCTCCTGTGACTTGCTGTTCCCACACTAGAGTTGACACAGGAAAACTATGTATGAAGGAGCTCCTATGCTGGCATAACTGATTTAGAGGTGCCAGGATTTTAGCTTGTGCTGCTTGGAGTTACCCTGCAGTACCAGGCTACAGAGAGCTGCTCAGAAACTCCTTTAAATGTGTTTTGGCTGTACCTAGCGTAGGCATGGCAACTTTGAGTAGATTGGTATAATGAATGTCTGGGTGTGTTCATCTGAATTTCAAAGTGCTGCAATTCCTACACAGCCTTACATCTGCAGTTTGTCTCAAGCATCTTGAGGAATTAGAATTATGTAAATGTGAAATAGTCAAGATCGAAGCAGAATAACAAACTTGCTCATTACAAATCATTTGACACTTCAAAAACCAACAACATGAATTGTGTTGTGATGCTGAACATCTTGTTTTTTCAGTCTATTTAGACAAAGTGGGTTACCTGTAGTGTATCATAACTGAGCTAATTTATTGCAAAATACATAGTCTGGAAGGCTGGTGATGCAAGAAAAATTCTTGAATTGAAATTGAAATGGGGAATGGTATTTTCACCTGGAGATTACCCAGGAGTAGAAAAGGTTTGGGTTCAGTTATGCCTCTTTTTACTGTTCTTTCTTCCTCCCAAACACTCCTTGAAAGTGTGTGAATCTTACCTCACAGTTAACATTTGCTCCTACTACTACATTAGATGATAGGGTAATGTTTTATTAGAGATTAGAGCTGCTAAGACAGACTGATGCTGCACGGACAAAAGCTGCAGGGCTTGTGCTCCCCTAGCAAAGGAGTGAGTACCTTTCCTCTGCTTGAAGAGGCTGTGACAGAAAGTGAGGCCCTTTTTTTCTGTCCAGTGATGCATCTTAAACTCTAGAGGTTTTGTCACACTACTGTAGTGTAGTCATTTATTACTGTACTTAGTGTGGTATAATATGC
This sequence comes from Certhia americana, assembly GCA_018697195.1. NCBI lineage: Eukaryota > Metazoa > Chordata > Aves > Passeriformes > Certhiidae > Certhia > Certhia americana. Next base: position 59,667,615 of record CM031860.1, on the reverse strand, counting down.
TGATGGGTAAAGGTGCAGCCATTTGCTGAGCTGCAGAAATTGCTGAGGCAGGAGCAGAGGATGCATTTGGAAAAAACAGATTGCTAATAACCAACCTCAGTGCTTGCTCCAACTCTGAGGCTCTTCCAAGCAGCTTATGTCCTTGAGCGGAAGGAGGTGGTTGAAACACTTTTTTTTTTTTTTTGCTTGGCTCTGGAGCAGCCAGTGCCAGAATATATATAGTTTTGGTGACCACACTTTTAAGAAAGCTGTTGGAAAAACTGGAGGGAGAAGATGACTGGAAAATGTTATGGGTGGGTGCTTTTGGTAGGTGTGAGAGCAGAGGTCAAATACCAAAGAGTTTTGTAATCTAGTCAGAAAATTTAAAGTTGGACACAAGTTTAGAACATGAATTAGTCATTAGAACTAATTATCAAAAGTACCAGTATCCTTTAAAGTTATAGAAAGACCATGCTCTTCTGACAGAAACAAAGTGTTAGATACTGGAATCCTTCAAAAATAACAAGGCAGAACTAAAAGATCTGTGCTATGCTGAGGGTATGGAAGAGGTTCTCATGTGAAAGCTCAACTGTACACCATGGGTACTCTGTTTACTTTGTAGACAATAACATTTCTGGCTCTTCTGTTGATGAATCTGTGGTTTGGCTGTCTGTTTTTGCATTTTTCCCCAATAAGCAGCTCTGCAGCTGGCTTTGAGTGGGACATTCTGTTAGTTACTGTTTAGTTTCTCTCTAATCCTGTTAATGTGTGCAGCATTATAACACTTAATAGTAGCTTAATGAACTTCAGACAATGTTATTTTATGAGCAGAGAGTAAGGAGGCCCCTTACTGTTAATTTGTGCTCCACTTTAACTGGTCTTCAGTAATTGTGGTGTTGCTGTATTGTCACGACCTATGCCATAATTTTCTTAATTTGTGTCTCCCTTCAATGTCAGTACAGTATGTACATACCCTGTGTTGACTTAGAAGAAACTGTTACTCCAGCAACATTTTATTCCTTCCCTTGTTTAGGGGCAGAGGAACTGGATTGTTACTGTTAATGCCATCAAAACCACCTGCACTGTCCCACTCTTCACCTGCACTTCCATTTTTCTTTTCTGCCCGTGTTTCCAAGGAGGCAGTGTGACTGTGGTGTGTTCCAGGCTTCCTGCTCCTGCCAAGTGAAGCCTCCTAGACTGTTTCCACAATGTGGAAATTCACTGACCTCTTCTTTCCCAGCAGCTCCTGTCTTACCTTGTGTTTGCCTTTTCCTGTCTTACCCCGTGTTTGCCTTCTCCCTAAGTTATGTAACAACAACCACAGCCTGAGATGATGCCTGGATTTGCTGTGTGCATTCATTACAGGGGACATTTTAACAAATGCATATATTAATATAGCAGATGAAATTGTCCTCTTTGTAACTGTTCATTACTGCATTTCTATTTCACTTCTATAGAACTAAGTTGTACTGAAGGTTGTGTTGCAAGTGGAGAGTATGTGAGTAGTCATTAAAAGCTTAAGACAGCTTTTTCTGAAGTTGTTTGAGTGATCTAAGTGTTTATTGTATTTCATATACAAGTAGTTTACCATGCTGCTGAATGCTGAAGTGCATCAGCAAAGGCTTTTTTATGAGGGTAGTGCTCTTATGCATGTAATGTGTATGGATAGATAGACAGTCAATCTTATTAAAGCAGTTACTGGTACATACCCTTGGCAATGAGCCATTGATAGCTTGAGGCTTACTGGCCTATTTTCAATTTCATATTGATGCTAGTAAGCAATTAAAAATAAACAATTTGCATTTTTGAAAAAATACATAAACAGCATCTTATGATATTACAAATGGTTTATTTTATGCAACAAATAGACTACGTTATGAGAGAAGCTTTTTTCCACTGAGGAAACTTTCTTTTCTAGAAATTGCTGCCTTTTCTCACTGAATAAGATCTTTTATCTTTTTTAAGCCTAACATTTCTTTTTTTGATGAATTAATCTTGTTTTGAGAATAGCTTATGGGAGATTTGAAAATCTCAAGTATTGGGTGTTCTAGTACTCATTTCTGGTTGGTTCCAAGCCCTGTTAAAGATTGACATTTCTAATGTGAAGTATTCTGGGGGTTATATTAGTACATAAATGTTCATATGAATAATAAGGGATTTTACCACACATTCCTTCTGATAGCTTTCCAGATTTGTGACTGGAGATCTCATAAAGTAAAAGTACTTCAGCTCATGTGCGTAGTGGAGACCAATGGAGAGGAATGATTTGACCTGACTGCTCCAAATTTTAAAATGTTACATAAAAATCCTCGTGTGAACACTACATGAGTTTCTGTAGTTATTTTGCTACTGCAGAAAAGATGTTTTTGTTCTTTCTAAGTCATTTGACATATGATCTAATGCAAAGTTGCCATTTTTGCTTCATCTGGTGCTGAAAATTCTGAGCAGTTTTTTTTATGAGTTTTGAGCTTCACATGTAGATCTGCTTTTCCAGTTCACTGCTAAATTACCTTAATTGTGCACAATCTAAAGTTATAGCCTTTGTTTGGCTTTAAATTCAGTTGAAATTACATATTTGCCGGTTTGGTTCACAACTTTATAATAGACATAGCTGTGTTTAATTTTAAATTCATGTGAAGCTTATACATCTGCCAGTTAAACCAAATTACCCTCTTGTCTTTATACATACCTTCTCATTATTTCACAGCTATTATTCTTCACAACCTTCACTGTATTTTTGTGAATCACTTCTTTTCTGTAGCACAACCATGCAAATTCATTAAGTTCATTAGGCTCATTTTTGTTGTTCTCTTAGTTTTGGTGTTTCAGATTAGTGTTCATTTTTGCTGCAGTCTTTCCCTCCAGTGAGGGCAGGTACTGGAGTCTCCTGAAAACAAATCACTGCTAAGGAGAGCACCCTGGCAAGGAGTGAGCTGCCCTGAGAGTTCAGCCCATCAGCTCCTGCTCACACTCACCAGAGAGTCCAGAAGCTGTTCAGAGGAGGGGATGTGCATAAACATGCTTGGGATGTTCTTACTGAGAACCCATCTGAGCAAATGGGACCCAGCTTTTATGTTGGCCAGGAGTATGTATCTAGTAATCATCATCATAAAGGCATCCTCATTCTTCATAGTATTTTATACCTAATAATTGGAGTTCTGTGCAGAATCATAGGGTTGGTAACCTCCTTCCCTGGAGGCACTTGCAGCTTAAAAAGAAGCAGTGATATTTTAAAAGCTATATATATGTAAATCAGGCAGAGCACAGGGTGATGGATAGTTGTATTCTTGTTTAAATAAGTATCTCTGCTTTCACCAGTCTCTTCAGCCTTCATGTGCAGTTTTCTTTTATAATAAATGTCTTTCTCTGGAGTTTTCACTGTTGTAATGGAATTAAATAATTCTTTTATGATAAAGTTCACCCAGTGAACTTTGAGATAGTTACCCTTCTAAAACCTGGTTAGTGACTGTTGTGTAGAAGGGAAAGTTAGTTCACTTCAGTCCAATATTGTTTTTTTAAAGCAGAAATTATAAAATCCAGGTGGTACTCCCTGGTTTGTACTGTGCTCCTCCCTTGAGTGTTTGGATAATTGTTGCTAGTACTTAACGGAGCGAGTTCGCCTCATTGAGACATTTGAGACTGTTTTTCAGAACCATTGTAGAATTACATGAAAGTTTCATGTCAATCAGTCGTCCTTGCCCAACCTCAGGTATTTTGTATTTGTAATCAAGTGATTTAGACAAAGTTATGACAATGCACAGGAGGCTGGAAAGTCTGTGCTAAGAATTATGGTTTGATCCCAGCTGAAATAATCTGAAATAATCTATATGCGGGGTAGGGTTCTCCTTAGTTCTGCAGTACTGGCAGTAAAATATTGCAACCCCTGTTTTAGTGTGAAAGCTGAAAGTGTGAAATGAAGGGAGATGTTACTGTTGTAAAGAGGGTAATTAAAGAGTTTAGAATTCGTTTTAGTTTATATACAAGTCAGAAAACATTTGCCATGGTGCTGAATACTGTGTCATTTCAAGGGGGAGTGTGTGGCAACAGATTTGTTGCTTCTGCTTTTTCTGCACCTGCAAAATCAAGTGGCAGTATTTCTCTAAAATTGTGTATTTACATTTACTCAATTTTATATGTAAATTATATGAGAGGCACTTTGTAGCAGCCTGTGAAATTTTAATCCTGTTCCGGGAGCTGAGAAAGACAATATTTCTGTATGGTCTGCAGCCTGTACAACTCTGAATTACAGAATACTTGCAGAAAGCTATTCAGGATTGGGATCTTAACGAGGATTTTTTTGACTGGAACGTGAGAAACTTGTTAAAAATTCTAAACTGGTTCCTGTCCATCCGAGATGAGGCAGACAAATAGTACTCCTTACTGGCCTGTGTAGAAGAGCTGGGCTAGTTCTGATAAATCCTCTGATACTCCTTTCTTCTGTTTCCTAAGTCCTAGCTAAGGAAGAAGCACCAAGAGCAGGCACCACCAGAAAAGAGAGGAAAGTACAATTGGATAAAAAAACCAACTGTGTGGCATGTGAGATTTTTAAAGGTTTATTGCCTAATTGTGTCTTAGTATTTTTGTGGTAATCAGTCTGCATGATTATTAAGACTTCTAACTACTTCTAATCAAATGCAAAAGCTATTCCTGTCTCTACGAAAGGATTTCTTAATGCCTTTTTTATATTGTTCCTTAACTTTCTGTCAAGTCAACAGAGAAGAAAATCCTATTTATTGGTGCAATTTAAATGTAATTGTTGGTTCTGAAAGGAACTCTTTTAATTTAAAATGCTCTCCTCTGTTTTCTGGATACATACTGTCTATTTAATAGAGAAGGCTGCCAAGCTTTGACTTCTTTTGGCAACTGCGAATCTAATTAGCATTTGTGTTAAATAGAACCTTTTTCATTTTAAATTTTCAAAAGCAATGTAGAAATTCTCTTCTTATTTAAGAGTTTTGTCTGCCTCAGCAGCAATTGCAGTCTTTTTTGCTCATAGTGGAGAGCTGCTATACCAACACCTGATTGATAAATACAGATAGCTGGGATTCTCTCACCAGCTCATGGGCTTATAACAAACACTGCCCTTATGCTTCTTAATTTTATTTTTTTTTAATGAAGCTTAAACTATAAAAAGCTAATAAATGAGATTAAACCAATGATTTGTTTCTGCTTAGCAGGTCCAATCCTTTTTTGATGTAAAAGCAAATGCTTTTGTTTTAATTTGGTGTAAAAGCAAATTCTGTTCCCTCAGAAGGCACATAGGTCAAATAAGCTTGAGGAGAGATATGGAGATGTTACTGGGTTTTTGTAACTTGAATGGAATTGTCTTTCCACTCAGCAGCTGTATGGAATGCAAGCAGGATAATTCATATGACTGAATTAGGTGTCAAGCTGCTTATACAGATGAGTTAGTGGGCAAGAGGTTTTTTTTATATGGTCACCTTATCATGTACAACGGCGTAATGCACTTTCCTTTCACTTGACCATATCATCAGGAAAACTTTAGACCAGCAGAAAGATTATTCTCATGTTCTTGTAGGAATACTTTAAAAGTACTGTTGTGGTACAGATTAGCATTCTTTCAGTCTATTTGCCAACACACTGATAAACTAGATTAGGTTTTTTTAACCCAAAGAGTATGGGAATCCCAGTGTTGTTCTGTCAACTTGTAGCTGTCTAAATTCTGAGCTCAGTCTGACTTACCTGTATTTGATACCAATAAAGCTGCAGGAGGCCCTTTATTCTTTTGATGGTAAATGGTTTTATTGCTATGATCATACATTCTATAAAATAAATGTTAATGTTCTGATTTTAAAATTCAAGTAATGAGAGAACAATTTAGTAAAAGCTGCAAGTTCTGCTGCACTTCAGAAATACATGTGGCTTGTTTACATTTCTGTAAATAACCATTCTGATAACCCTGAAGTGATTTAGTCCACTTTCCCAATAGTATTAGGCTTCCTGTATTTATAAGGAAAAACTGGCTAATGAAATGCAAGATGTGAATGTGATGTAGCTGATGCTAGTTCTGGTTTTAGCTTTGTCTCATGGAAGGTAGAACTTCTAAGTTTTGAGTATATTCACGTGTTCTGACAGCTGAAAATGCCATGTATTTCTGAGAGTGGTTTTGTTCACTAGAACTATGGTAAAATTTGTGATATAAAGCATGTTAATTGTATAAAAGTCTGCAAGACTCTAGGTGTAATTTTTAATAGTTAGCTTTTTTTTTTTTGGATCTAGTTCTGTTATGTAACTAGACTCAGAGAACTGTTGTCACTATCAGAACATTCCAGTCCATGGAAATGTCCTATCATGTCTTTTTGCAAAGTACAATTCTAAAATCCAGAGAACAACGTCTTTTTGTATCTCTGTATTCCAGCTAAGTTGAAGAATTGCTGTGTAAAATTTAAGTACAATTTAACAAGACCTTCCTTCCTTTTTTACTTTTGAAGGACTTGGTAAATATTGAGATGTTCTTGACTGCTAAAGAAGTGGAAGAGTCATTGGAAAGACAAGAGACTATGACTTGCTTGGCTTGGTGTCATGACAACAAATCCAGACTCAGAAAAATGAAGGTATGAAAATACAACATGCTCACATTTTGCTTAAACTATTTTCTAAACTACTTGGATGCTGGATGTGGTCAATATGTTTTAAATTGCAGATCTTGAAAAAGGTTTTGTATGAAAGTGAGGAGTGTAAGTATAAAAATGTTCATAAAAGGCATAGGTAGTTGGAGAAAAACAGCTCACAAATGTTAGACCTGGAAGTGAGTGATAGGTCATCTTCTGGATTCAGTGTTGTCTCAAGAAATTATGCTCAAATAAACTACAGTACTCAGCTGGGTTTAGTGTAATTTGTAAATAAATAAATGGAGAAATACATAGTGTCTTGATGCATGTAAACTTACATTTACAACTCTGTGCATCCTGGTGGAACTATAACTCAGTTTATATGTGAAGGCATTTTAAGAATGAGATTAATTGGTAACCTCTGCCCTCAGGTTTATAATTTCTGAGAGAAATTTCATGCAGATTTCAGTTCTTAGTAATTTTTAACTGTTGAATAAAAGAAGACAAAACATTAGAGTAAACAACTGACTTGCTGTGAGCAAATGCAAAAATACAAGCTGGAAATCTAATCAAGTAATAAACACAAAAAGTTTTCCTCAAACCATTGAGTACCATGAGCAGAACATGCTGCGTACTTATTACTGTGCAGTCCATTTAAATTTCCTTGTCTCTTAAATTATGCATTTCAAAACATGCTGTAATCTTTTATAGGGCTTGCAGAAATCTGTTTTTAACTGATATTAACCAAAATCCCTGCCTCCCTCAAAGATGTTTGTGTCTTATATTTTTTTAAACTAAGCACTTTCTTTAACCAAAACTGTTTGAGTGCACTTAACAATAAGCAAAGAGTGACGTTCTCTGTCACTCAGGGGCGCCAAACTGAGAGCGAGCTGAAGATGGGACACAAAAGTAAATCGGCCAGTGATTACTCTAGAGAAAATGATGATCTTGTTATGGAAACCATTAAAGGAAAACCAGAATTGGTATGTAAACCACGTTGCATAATTACACTGCTAAAAAATCCCCCTTGTGTAATCTTAAAACGTTAAGTAATACAGGAAATATAATCTGAATGTCTCACTTTTTCATCACCAATTTTCAACAAGCAATAAATAAGGAAAAATCTTCCCCGTCCTCTTTTTCAAAAACAAACTACAACAAAAATCTATTTCTGCAAGCCCTATGCTTTTTTTCTTTTTCTTTTTTTTTGTTTTTTTTTAATCAAACAAAAAACAAAGCTAAGGCTGTAAGAGATAAGAGTTGGAAGAAGAGAAATTACTATGCTTCTTTTTGAAACACCAACTTTTCTTTTGCTTCTAGTTGCTTAGCTACTCATCAGTGTTAATGTTCTAAAATCCCAGCCACCACCTACCTGAATGCAAGCCTTTTCTAAAATCTAAACTGTTTGGTGGCCTGGGAAAGCAGTCATGTAATCTTTACAGATGTGAGTGATCTGAAATCTTGTGAAGAGCTGCTGTGGGGTTGTTTGAAGGTACACAGAGTTGGAATGTGCATCATCTGATTGTCTAGGACTCTGCTTCTAGTTACACTTGTCTGCAGAACCCCTGGGGCCACTGGCTTGCACCTTACTTGAGAATTCATTTGTTTGGCATGTGGGTTTTGCAATGGAAATGTCCTAGCAAAAGAGGAAGCCCTGGGATTTAGTATCATTAACAATTAAACAGCTTGATCAGATTTTTAGTAGAAAGAAGCTTATTTAAAATTCTAGATGAGGGGTTTGTGTAGATTTGGATGATAAGATATTTTAAAATAGTCCTATTGAAAATCTTAAGAGGAGAAACTTTTATTTTCTGCTAAATCTGGGCTTAAATACAGATAAATGCATGGTTGAAAATATTTTTTCCTGTTCCTTAAACGAGTAGGTTTTAACATATAAAAGAATGCATGATTTTTATGTTTAAATGGCTTACATTTTAAATCTTAAATTAGCAGTTGTTGCAAAGTGTGCATTAGTCACCCCAGGCAGCTAACTGATAGAAATTTGGAGTTGCTCAAATTCCTACTGAAGTCTCTGAGGAATTTTGATATGACTATGCTGATGGACAATAAACAAAAGGCAACTATTCATTAGAAACATGGGTAAAGAAAAAACGCAGCAAGTGGAGCAGATGAAAACAGGGAATAGAGTTCTTTACCTGATATAGAGCACTTTGGGTTTTCATTATTTTTTGTAAGATAATAAAACAGTTGACTGTGTCCCTATAAAGAAGCATAGTGATTTGTTCTTTTGGGGGGGAGATCTTTTTCTTTTTAATTCCACATAATCAAAGTTTTTTTATAGATTTTGTGAACTGGTGATGGAATTTGATTTAAAGGGACACTCTCAACTTCGTTAGGCTTCACAATTTTACCTTTTTCCAAAAACAGGTAAATGCCACTTGGTTTTCTTGTTTGAGACTTGTTTCCAGCATGGCTTTTAGATGTTTGACAAGAGGAGTGGGACAGAAGCTTGAAGAAAGGGAGGGGAGGGTATTGCAGCAACTTAAACTTTCTGCTGGTTTTTGTTAATATTGGGGTTTTTCAAAAAACATTCCAAGGCTTGTTTCTTCCTTGCAGTCTTTTGGGTACACCTGTCTAAGTTATCACATAGCCCCAGACTCCTATTGACTCTACTGCTATAAACTGTAAGAAAGTACAAGGAAACCACCTATTACTCTCGTTTGTGTCTCAGGTAACAAGGCTTTCAGTCATTAGGAAAAAGTTCATCCCTGACGAAGTTTTAAAGGAGGCAAGAGGAGGAGGATTTTGTTTGCTTTTAGGGAATTCTGTGCTGATCTTGTCTGCAGAGTCAGCATTTCAACTGTTTTTGCATGAATGCCTAAAAGCAAGCAAACCAGGTTGCATGTTATTAACACTTTCTTTTTTGTTGTGCTCACGTAGTCGTTAACAAACCATGCGGTGCAACTTTGGCACCATCTAAGACCCTGTCTTGTCTTTAATCTCAGAGCTGTCTGGAGTTCAGCCTAAGGATTCAGGAGTTCATTGAACTCATTCGACAGAACAAGAGACTGGATGCTGTGAGGTATGAAATTAGGATGCTTTCCAAACAATTTTCCTAACAAGATGATATTATGCTTCATTAGAAACATGTGACTATTGTTGCAACACCCAGAAGCCCTGTAAAGCCTTGAAGGGTCTCGCCTGCTATTGTTGTCAGTCCTTGGATTTAAGCTGGGCTTGGATTTTTTTTAAAGGCAAAGTATCATTCCACAGATGCACCTTCTTAAAGAATTGATGTTGTCCCTGGAGTTCTGTGTCTTCTTATTCTTCAAAATCAAGGTTTAGAAAATTAACCTGTTTTAAATCACCAGAAATACTAAAGGTTAATGCATCCTTCATCTAAAGCTTTAGCATTTCAATTTTGACTGAATTCTCTTCTGCTTTGCTACCTTCATTAAACTTTTTGTTCTTCAAGTTACCTGCAAGGTCATGTTCACCCCCTGTATTGATGCCTAATTTAGAGTTCTGTATGGTTGTGGGTGGGAGAGGATTGAGCTGTGTCAGGTTTTCCTCACTCCATTCCTCTGGCTCATAACTACTTCAGTTCTGAAGTAGTTCAGTGGGTTATACAGAGAGAAAGTAACAATGCCCAGTGGGGTTGTGAATCAGTAACAGAAGTGCAGTCACACCTCAGCACTGCCAGACTTCAACCACAGGAGAGTTCTTCTGACAACACTTTTAGTAGCAGCACATGAAGCAATGTATAAATCTGAGTTAATGGTCCTGATTTAAGGTGGAATAATGTTCCAGGACAGCACAGGAAACTAGCCCTGCTGAAATGAGTAGAATTTTGATACTGGGACAAAGAAATGCATTGATACTTTGATAAGCAGTGACCTTGCCAGCACCAAAGTACAGTGCAGGTGGCAAAGCTACTGGAGCTTGCATGTGCACAAGGGAGGGAGAAAACTCTACAGGTTCTGTTTTGTAAGAATATTTAAACCTAAAAAGAGGCGAGGAGTTCATCCTGAAGTTTTGCTGATACATCCTGATGAAACACTGTTGCCACTTAATATTCTTTGTTAAGGCAGTTACAAGTTCTGCTGCCTTTAAACCCTAACTAGTTACTTCAGAAACTGAAACTTTTATTTGTGGCAGAGCTGATTTTTTGGTCAGAGCAGCACAGAGGTACAGAAAACTATCATGATGTTTGTACAGACTGAAAACATTCTAGCATATTCCCAAATCTAGATGGAGAAGCTCTCCTGCAGGACAAAGTTTTAGGGTTATTTTAAGATTTTATTTCTAATTTCATTCAGCTGTGTAGCTTGCTATGAGCTAATATTCCTATTTTGCCCTACTTGCACTTAAATCATCTTTGCTCTGATCCCAGCCAATGCAAATGTGCAATCTGATAAATTCCAGCTAATTTTAATGTTAATAATTGAAACCAAACATAATTAAAAACAAAACCTACAAGCTAGCATTTAGATATGTGCACTTACCCTTTGATAGAATTATCAAATCCTAAGGAATAGTCAAGTACTTAAGAAAAGGATGAAAGAGACTCAATTCCATTATCTGTCTTCTGAAGTCCATGGTGCTCTTTATACCAAATGAATACTGTGCCTTTAGCTTTATTCTCAGTTTGTTTCTTTGCCAAGTGTGCAGTCATGCATCTTAACAATGAGCAGTCCATGCTCTAAAAACTATTTTCTTTGAGCTACAGCTTCCTTATGTAGCTTGGAAACCAGAGGGCAGGCACAGAGTTGGAATAAGGAAATAGGCTGAGAACTGGGAGAAAGCAGATAAGGTCCTTCTGTATTTTATTGTTATTGGATATTTGTTTCCCTCTCATCCCTTCTCCACATTAGTAGTGGTAAAATTTGCAAGCTGTCAGCCCTGAAGAGGACACAGTATGTTTTGTGTGGAACAACCTGTCTGAGGTTTACAACTCAGAGCTCCTGTCTGTATGGCAAACATGGCATCCATATTGAGTGTTGTTGGGGTAAAGTGTGTGTATTCCATATACCTGCTGAAATTCAGGGTTGGCATACATTTTATACTTGGCAATTAAAAGTTGCCAGTCATGTCAGTGTTGCTTTAACTTCATAATCAATTGTAAAAGGAAAAGGAGCTGTGGAAGTCTTTCTGTATCTTAATTGACTCCTTTTTGGCAGGATGAATTTTGATTATTTTGTACATTCAGATTTCAACATCTCAATGCTTCCTTTCAATAATGTGGCCTAAAAACGAAGTTTTTACCATTGCATTCTACTTTGTTTCAAAGTAAATAAGTAATGAATATATTTGGGGGAGGTGTGTAATAAATCTCATTGCTTCTAGCAAACCCTTGCAACTTGTGGCCTTATTAGCTTGTTTCTGTTAAGTGCCTGCAGCAGGATTCTTTCAGTATTGTCTGTGGTGCAATAAATAGGTCAGGCATCCATTAGAAAGCAGAGAAAGAGGCTGTTTACCAAGGAGTTTCCTGTATGAGTGCAACTGGGGGAACTGACATTTTGTTGAAACGCAGCTGGTGTTTAAATAAGTTTGAAAGCTTTTGCTGCCTGCTGAGAACTTCTGAAGTGACATTGCTTTTACATTAAAATTGATGTGAACTTTAAAATTATACATCTAAGTAAGTGTTTGAATTTGTGTAACTTTTTAGAATGAGTACAAACAGACTTTCCTCTAAGGTACCTTATCAGAGTAGCCTTGAAAGTGCAAGTTTCAAGAATGTAAAAGCTGTTCTTGAATACAAAGAGTAAATCTCTTAACCTTAAATATAACACAAAGTTTTTTGCCTAGTATCATTGGCCTTTAAGTCTCAGTCTCAGGGGTTTTTTGTCAAATTTGTACCTACTAAAGTAACAATGAATGACTGTTGACGCCAATTTCACACTTTAGGAGCTCTCAGTAATTTCATTCTGGGAAATCTGACAGCATTTTGATATTTTGCTCTTATGCAATGCCAGAAATACACAAAGTTCTCAGCTAAAAGCATAACAAAGCATCATGTGCACTTCTTGTTCTGGGGATACAAAGGACAAAAAGGAGTAAATAATAACTGATGGTGGGCAAAGTCAGGATGAAATAGCTACAGTTTATCAATTTAGTCTACTTCCCTCCTACCAGGATGAATGAACACTTTATTTTTTTGGTGGGGTGCAGTTGAACAGGGGTATAAATATACTTTTGGGCTTTGGATATAAATTCTACTGGTTGTTATAAGGGTCCGAGGTACAGGCATTCAGGCATTTGCCAAAAAACTGAGTAGAAACAAGTCCTTTCTTGATAACACCTTGTATTTGTGTTCAATTATTGCTACTGCCCAATAAATGTTCTTTGTTATATTCAGGCATATGTAGATGGACATGCTGGACATTGCAAATATGGATCCTTTTGTAATAATTTAGTGTACCCTTAGTGAACTGCAGGTCTTCAAGTCTTTGTAAATATTTGTCAAGTACAATATGTCAGCTGTACCTGTGTGGGCTGGAGGGACAGACAAAAGATGATGAACTCCGTCCTTGCAGAGTTTACAGAATCAGTCTGGGATTCAAAAACCAAAATTTTCTACCTATTACTTTGATCAGTTACAGGAATTTAGTGGCTTCAGGGATGGTCTATTGTCAGGATTTAAAAAATATTTTCTAGAAAGATTTAGCCCCTTGTCTTAGCTATAGAGACTCATGTGCTAATGGTGGTAAAAACATTGCAATTAAGCATTGTAATGTTCACATAGACCTTCAGGAGCATAACAACACTTGCACAGAGATGGAAATAGCTGAAGGACAAGGAAAGGGATGAATAATGGCATGAGGGCAAACAAGGTGTTATTTCACTGTTGTGTATTCCCAAGTAACTTACAGTACTGTGTCTTGCTTCCCAATCTAAAAAAAGACTTGAGTGCTGTGAATTAATCAACTTGCTTCACCTTTGAAAGATACCTTGCCCCATTTTAATTTCTCAGAGGATGAAGTTTGGCCATAGCATGCAGATATTGCGGAAAACCTTCCTTGGGTTTTTTTTAAAAGAATGCAGGAGAGAGGGCAAGTCAGGAGATAAAGACTAAGTAACACAACGTTGCTTTAGAAAACCAAACTCATTCTGGCTAAACCCAAAGCAGCCACCACATCCCAGTGTGTTCAGTACTTTGCCAAGTGATGGAAGGCTGATGGCCTGGCAGGGAGGAGAACCTCAACACTAACCAGGCTGGTGCAAACTGAAGTGTCACTTACGTTTTACCATCACAGAACCCAACTGCATTCTGATTAGGTACTTGTGAGATTTTTTTCCCCTTTTTTCTCTCATGCATGCACAGATAATTAATTTCAGCTGGTAGATCTGAATTCTTTGGTTGTCTAATCTGTGTTTGCAAAAGCTCTTGATTCCATCTGCAGCTCGCCACAGTTATTTTAGCTTTCTTCCAATGTGTCCAGGCTGTCTCTTCTCTCAGGCCAGGGGGTTTGTGCTTCTGCCCTCATAACAGTAATCACCTGTTTTACATTGTTTACATTCCTGTTTTTTCCATTTCCAGTGTTTACATTCCAGTAAACACTGGAACAGTGTTTACATTCCTGAATTGCTCACCCAGCATAGGAAATTGGGTGGAAACATTCTGTCCTACATAACTTCCATTGCTTCCTGGCTTGGGTGGGAGAGGAAGTGGGAGTACTGAAACACTGCTAAAGAGACTGTTCTCATGGTATTGATGACCTCAGTGTAGTTGTCAAATACAGAATTGGAAAAAAAACAAAAAAAACCCAGGCTTCCCTAGGATTTCTTACTAAAGCCATGAAACGGGCATTTTGAAAATCTATTTCTAAAAGTAATTTAGGAATTAACAAAAGAGTCTTCAAAAGTTAAAGAGAAAACCTTCTGTAGAGGACTTGAGAGCTGACTTGGTATCTTCCCCATAATACAAACTGCACAGAAATCACAGCATAGGAAAAATTTTCCTACACTTATGCAATGCCAGAAAACAGGAGCTTTTAGCAGAAATGCTGAACTAATCATCCAATTTAAAGGCTGAAGGGTCTTCCTGCACACTTAGACTCCAACTTGAGAATTACTGATCTTGGGAAGACTACGTTGGGGAAACTTTCATATAGGGTTTTAAAGCAATTGAATATCCTCATAATCTGGTAATAATTTTGTGGTTTCTTACTATTTCCTGAAAAATATTAAAGCTGTGGTTTTTATTTAAATATGTTTCTGGTAATTCTGTCACTTTTTTCAAATATCCAAGCTTTCAGCCATGTGTGTTTCCCTTACATTCTGTATTTGTTAAAGTACAAAACTTCATACTAAAGTTCTAATAATTTTTTTTCTTTTCCTAGCTAAAAAAAAGGTGCTCTTAACAAGGTGTTTCCTATTACGTTGCCACACAGTTTCTTGTAGTTTGCACAGAAAGTGATGTTGTTTTCTAGCCTATACCCCTGCCCCCCAAAAAATCATTTATTCAAAGTGAACATTGCCCCAGATGTCAGTATAAACAAGGCAGATATTTGAACATCCTTGATGTGTAATGGGTCTGGAACAGCTGATTTTCAGACTGCCTTTATCTCATTTGTGTGTGTAGGCCAGAGGAGGGTCATACACTGAAGCCTCCATGAGCAGAGACATTTCATCTGATAATCATGTTTGTTTTAGTTCTAGGTGAGGCAATAGTTCACACTATAGTGTAAAGATTCGGGTTTCTAAGAAATTACAGTGTAAAAATGATAATTCTTAGTCATTCTTGCATTTCCATTTGCAGGATGTGGTTTTTCAAGTCCTTTAAATGTACATAGGGCACTCTTGGAGTTCATATATTGAGAGCAGAATCTAGAGGTTTTCTCCCAAATCTTCTATAATTAAGTAAATTTACTTGATTTGGAAACAAGGCTGTCTAATAAAGTATTAATTCTCTATTTCAGACATGCAAGAAAGCACTTCAGTCAGGCTGAGGGAAGCCAGCTGGATGAGGTTCGACAGGTGATGGGAATGTTGGCCTTTCCATCAGACACTCATATCTCTCCCTATAAGGTAACATTGAAATTCAGTGCTACAGCACAATATTAAAACAGATGTTTCAGTTCTTTTTTTCAGCACAGGAAAATGCATTGATAATATCAAAATAAAGGTTGGGGGTTTTTTTAAATTTTACTTCCTAAATTATACCTTTGTAAGAGTTCTTAATTTTAGTAACCAGTCCTTGTACATTAATCCAGAAACTTTGTATTGTTTCAGTTGGATTATAATAGTAACATGGATTCACACTGAGCTAGGCTTAGCATAAACCCAGCATTAGAGATTTGTGGGGCTAGAAGTACAATAATTAAATGTACAGCAAGAGGCAGAAGTTGAATTGCAAAGGAAAGAAAAAAGAGAAAGACTTCTGTCACATATAAAACATACATTATGTATATATGTTAATATGTAACTTCTGTTAGATATAAAACTGTGGCTTTTGTACACCAGCAGCAGTTCTTAGTTCTACTTCTCACGTTACTGGTGTTGCAGTGGTTGGGAAGAAGAAAGGAAGGATGATTTGAATGATGGGAAAGCAGTTTGTGCTTTTGTTCCTTAAAATATGTTTTCATTTATTTGGATTATGCAAGTTAATGTAGATATGAGTTTTAATTTCTACATCTAAATTTAAATCCAAATTCGCAGGTGGCTACTGTTACAGACTGAGTTCTATGGTCATGTGCTAATTCACTTCTTTTTAACTTGGCTTTGGAGGCAGAAGGTAGAGAAGAGTTGAGTTGTCAAAGCTAGACAGGAATTCCATGAAATACCAAGCCAATATGTGGCAGTGCCAGTATAAACACGTTTTCTAAACAGGATGATGAAATCATGGTTTAACAAAACAACCACACAAAAAAACCCTGAAACGAACAACCCACAGAATCAATATGAATTTCTTTGCTCATCCCAGAGTCCTGGAAGGATCCTGGTATTTTACATGCTAGATTTGATCTAAGTTATGAATATAAATGATAGATGTGTTAGAAGACTGGGTGTAAGATAGAATTTATCATTATTTTAGTGATTAGAAAGAAATAGGCAGGAAATAAAAATCCTGTATTTCATTTTATGGGCTGGTTTGGATGGAGTGTTACAGTAAGGGAGAACAAGGAGAAATAGCTAGGATTGTTCCACGTGCAACCATACAATAAGAACAAATTCCCTAATACTTACAGATATGACTTAAAACATTCTAGTTTATGGAAGTTAAGTTTTGAATTCTGTAATAATTACCTAGTTCAACACAATTACTGCACATGGTTGTTTGGAGTTACCTTTGGTATCTTGACTATGAGTTCTGTGCATAAATAGCTTCCTTAAAACACCTTGAAGTAAATTCTTTTAAAATCTGTGACAGTTTGTGAAATCGTATCTCTAACCAACTGATTTTTATTAATCCAAAGAAAGAAGCATCTTTTACAACCAATGAATAGAACTTTCTCTGGCTTTTAATATTTCAGGACTTTAAGGAAAACATTTACTATTGTGGCAAAAAAGCTGTTTTCTTTGATATCCGTTGAACAATCTTATGTCACTTTACTAGACCAGATTTCTTGGAGCCCAATCCAACAGTAGAATTACTGAATTGTAAAGGTTGGAAAAGGTCTCTGAGATCATCCAGTCCAACCATTAACCCAGAACCATCACTAAACCATGTCCTCATCTGCTGTGTCTACATGGTTTTCTCCAGGCTGAACACCCCCAGCTCCCTCAACTGCTCCCCATCAGACTGGTGCTCCAGACCTTTCCCCAGCTCGGTGCCCTTCTCCAGACCCACTCCAGCACCTCAGTGTCTCTTGCAGTGCTGGACTGGATGGTGATAGCTGCAACTGCTCTGGAAGAGTCTTCTGAGGAAAGCTGCCCAGGCAGACACAGACAGTCACTGTACCCACAGTCACACACAGCACAGATAAATCAGCAAAGAGGGGATGGAAAGGGTCACCTGTAGAGAATTCCAGCAAGGTTTATTGCAGACTCACACCAAAGGGGTCCAGGGTCAGAGACAACCCATGCTGAGGGGTCCAGGGACAAAGCCAGGATTCAGTGCAGTGTCTCAGGTTAAGTATAGGGTCAGGAACCAATGGTCTGAGGGCTCAGAGCAGTACAAGGGCAGGGCAAAGGGCAGTGACCTGTAGAAACTGGGGCAATTTACCTAGCACTGCAGAGCATCATGGGAGAGCCTTTTGTGTTACCCTAAGCTACCAGGAATTCACGAAGCCCATGGCAGATTTTTCCAAGGCATAGGCTTAAGAACCTTTACAACTGTCCTTGTGAGGGGCCCAAAACTGAACACAGGACTTGAGGTGTGGCCTCAGCAGTGCCAAGTTCTACAGCTGGGACATCCACAGCCTCTCTGGGCAGCCTGGTCCAGTGTCTCACCACCCTGGCAGCCAAGAACTTTTTGCTAATGTCCAACCTAGCCCTGCTTTCTTTCCATTTGAAGCCATTCCCCTTGTCCTGTCACTCCATGGCCTTGTCACAAGTCCCTCTCCAGATCTCATGTAGCACCTTTAGGTGCTGTAAGGTGTCCCCAGGTTTTCTCCTAATTCCCTCGAGGTGTAGCATGCACAGTTGACAATACGATCAATATAATATATACATATTATAGCTATATGAGAAATATTATGTAAAGGTAAATATTGTCACTCCTTCTGACCAAAGTGCAGGTTATGGATTCAGAGGATAAGAAAGAAGGGATTAGGTGTCTGCCTATATAGATGACACTAAGTGTACTTTCAAAGGATCTTCACTTCTCACATGACTCCTTCACAGCATTGCTTTTAGAGCTCAAGATATCCTTGAATTGTGGATTTATCTTACTTCCATGAAAAGAAAAATCCTGACTTTTAGGTAACACACAGCCTTAAAGAATTTTGTCGCTGAATGAGTAGCTTATGCAAGCTTTCTCTAACCTGGAGTTGTGCCAGCTTCTTCAAATTGAAATCTTTTTACAAAATTCTGTAAATATTATATATTTTAAATGATTACCAGCAGAATTAGCCTGCCTTAAGTTAAAAAATACTTCTGACTTTTTCATGTTAATGGTTCAGAGGCTGTAGAAGAAACATCCCACAGTATTAACGTTGTTTCCTAAGTAGTCCAGCATTCTAGGACACTAAATGGAAGAAGAAACTCACCAGGATTTATGTACCTTGAATAGAACATTTGGGAGATGATGGAGATTGAGTATTATTCCAGCTATTTTAAATAATACTCGTTTTACTAAAGTAGTGTTAAAAGGTACTTTTTAAACATTATGCATTGGGGTGTCCATGTGATGGGTTTGCTCGAGTGAGTTTTGTACAATTTGTCACTCCCAGGCTTTAGCTCCCTGGGACATTTAGATTGAAAGCAACTTATAGTTGTGTTATTTTTTAACAGGATCTCTTGGACCCTGCTCGATGGAGAATGCTGATCCAACAGTTTAGATATGATAACTACAGACTACATCAGCTGGGAAACAATTCTGTTTTTACTATAACACTCCAGGCAGGCCTTTCAGCTATAAAAACACCGTATCCTTTAATGCAGATATTACTGGAAGTGGAAAAAAAGCCTTGTAGGGGTTTATTTTTGGCTTATGGATGCTCTTCAGAGAGCTCAAATAAGAAATGTGACACTTCAATATTTTTGTTAATGATTTGTTCAAATGGAGTATGAATTGATCACTATTAATTTAAGGGAAGATCATAATAATTAGCATTATGGTTTAAAAAGAAAGGCATGCCCAAACAGAAATTTTAAGGTAAAATATAACTTTGTGGTTAGTTTGGCTGTCTTTTCATGTCTGAAATTAGTGAATATGCCTGGATGGGTTAGTGAATTGGGTCACAGTTACTGGGTTTTAAGCACTCAAACACAAATTTACCTGCCAGGTTTTATATGAATATTCAAAAATCGCTGCATCTTTTGAAACTTTGTTGGGTTTGCTGCACCCTGTGTTGTGCTGGAGAAGGGCTGGTGCTGCTGGAGTGCTTTACCTGTGCAGTCTGTGCCAGCCACATTTTGCCCACTCTTGTTCCTTGAAACAGAGCAAACCCTTGATTCTTTTGTGTAGACATTAAACTCGAATTAAATGTTCCTGTGTATTCTGTCACCTGGGCTCTGTTGGCACAGCTGACGATCTTTTAATTTTAAGGTTTCCCATGCAATGGGAAGCTAATTGTGGTTTATTGTGGCAATTGTTCCCTAACTTGCTGTTAACAGACAGTGTTATAAAGAGGATGGGAGCTCAAAAAACCCCGACTGCCCTGTGTGTAGCAAATCCCTGAACAAGCTGGCTCAGCCCCTGCCGATGGCACATTGTGCCAACTCCCGACTAGTCTGCAAGATTTCAGGGGATGTAATGAACGAAAATAATCCTCCTATGATGTTACCAAATGGATATGTCTATGGATACAATGTAAGTGTTGGACTCAATGACTTGCTGAAGGCTAAAATAGCAGTGGTTAGAATAACTTGCTAGATCAAAATAAGAGCTTATAAACTCAGTCAGAAGCTAGAAAAATACTTATTGCAGTAATGTTTTTTTAAGGACTGTATATTTAGCTGCTTAGATTGGTCTTAATGAAGACATATTAATGGTCACATACCTAACTATGTGAATTTATAACATGAAATCAAATGGCATTGGAAATCCTTCCCTCCAGAGAGCAATAATGTAGAATAAGTAACTTCTGGGGACAAAGATCTTTTGACCTCAGACCACAACATTTTTTAAAATTTCAAGTTCATTTCCTGAGCAGTTCAATAATGCTTTGAATTGCTGTTGTGAATATTATCTTTTGATTTCACTCTTTTTCAGTCTCTGCTTTCTATTCGTCAAGATGACAAAGTAATTTGCCCAAGAACCAAAGAAGTCTTCAACTTCTCACAAGCTGAGAAAGTCTACATCATGTAGGTCCATAAAACATGATGAAGTGCCGCTGGAATTTTGACACAGTGTATCTTGGCATACCCTGTAAAGGGGGGGGCCTTAATGTGTGGCAAAGAAGCAAAACCTGCCACCTTGGGGAGCAGACCTGTCGGTGGCATTATTGTTTCTTGCGACCAAAGATCAATGAGCAACAATAAACACTCTTGAAAGGAAAAAAAAAAACAAAAAAAAAGAAGAAAGGAATTATGACTTAAGTTTGTACTTGAATAAAAAACACAGAAACAAATTTTGATTGTTAAGGTTTTGTAACATAAGGTCAAAAATTGGACTCTTCTCAAAGAAAAGTACTTTTGTCTTCTAAAGGATAGCTTTCTTTAAAGATGGACATTTGCACTGGGGGAAAAGTTACAACAGATTTGAAATTAAATCCATTTTTCTTCCCTCTTTTTCACAATTGTCCAAGACCCTTTCGTTTATCAAAGATCTCAGTACTACCAACGTGTTCTCCTTTAAGCTCCTCTTTGCCTTCTTTATGATCCTCTGGTGAAGTAATCCTGAACATGAATGATGTAACTTATTGCCATGGGAAGATATTTTTGATGTCTTTGACACAAGGTGGCTTCTCTGGAGGATCAAATAGGGACGGGTTTGAAGGAGTATGAAGTCTTTTTCCAAACCCAAATATTTTAAGGAGGTTGCATAAGTATCAAGAAGAACTGAGAACATTTCAGGCAAAATCCAATGCTTGTTTAAATGTTCTTTTTCCAGTCTACCATAGTGTTAAAGTCCTTCTAAAGTTATTAGTTATGTGCATAGGGTTCAATATGAAATCATTAGTGCTACTGCCTTATTTCTTGCTTTGAGAATGTACTCACATGACAATGAGCTGGTATTCTTAAGTGTTGGGCGAAGTTTCTGAAGATGCCTTGCAGGATGATTACATAATTTTAGGGTCTAAATAGTATTCATTACTGAAACTAATAGTTCAATTTTAACAACTGCAGAACACATCCTTATGACTTTTCAAAAGAATTAAACCATTGTAGTTTAAACAAAACCATATTGTAGAGGTTTGTACTTAGCGCTTATTTTTGCATGTTGATGTTGATTAGCTAATAAAAGATTGTAAATGTAAGACATGTTAATAAAAATTGTTTTCCATTTCTTGATTATATAAAATTAGAAAGCTGTTTTGTGTTTAAATGTAAAAAGAATTGACTCTGTGGCCTCTTTTAAAAGGAGTGTAACTTCCAAGTGTTGGTTTTCAGTGTTCTGCAAGATTTAAAAGAAAAAGAAGAAAACTAACAACACACACACATACAAAAACAAACCAAAAATCCCCAGCAAACCAAAAAAAAATGCCACACAGCAACCATACGTGTTGTTCTTCATAGTATTTCAGTCAAATAAGTATTTTGGGTTTAAACTTTTCATATATGAACAGTATACTCCAGGGTTTTTTCTGTCTCTTCCTAAAAGACTGCCTCATGTCCTAGAGCCTTCCTGTTAATAAAGTGTTGTGGGTGATGTTAGGTGTGGGTTTTTCATGCTTTAAAGAATGCTAACAAAGCACAGACAAAGGACCACAACTTCTTTTCAAGCTCAATGCTTAAAGGTCACAGATGCTGCTAAACTGCTGCTATTAGCCACTGTGAAACTGTAAATACATGGGATTTCCAGGGAGGTGTGTCTGAAAAGGTTCCATTTTCAGTAGGCATCAATTATTGACACTTCAGAACAGGTGTGTCTGGACCACTGCAGTGCTGCCAGCTTGGCACAGACCACAGCTCCTGCACTCACAGCTGGAAGGGAAGGGTCTTTTCTCTGGGCATTTTCTGAAGTGGCAGGTTTAATGGTTCCTTACAACAAAAGCAATGTACCAAGAGTAAGTGGAGGCAGATACTGAGAGAATTTAGGTTAGTAGCTGGAATAATTTGCTTTCAGTTATGCAGTAGCTGCTCTCTTCCTTTCTCCTGGGGTGAGAGTTGGAGCACCCTCAATTCAGGGGGGGAAGATGTCATCCTGAGGAGCAGTGTTACTCAAAGCAACATGGAACAGCCACTCTCTTTGGGACACTGTTTACAGCACTATTGCAGAAGGGCAAGCATAGCTTTGAGCATGGAAGCTTTTCCCTGCTTTACAGAAATTCATAAAAGGCCAAAGCAGGAAAAAAGCAGTAGATTTCTGTTGGACCTGAGGGAAAGTGTGGTAAATGCACAACCATTGTAGGGCATGGAAATTGTTGCTTTTGTTTCTCTTAAATACCAGTTAGAGCTGTGGTTTCCTGAGACCAGCCTTTTTTGATTTCTCTGACCTGAGCAGAGTGGTGGAGAAACCCACACTCTCCAAAAAAACCTACTTTGGGATGGGAGGAGAAGAGAACAGCTGTCCTACAAGGAGGGCCTCCGTTTATGGGAGGTGTGATTCCAGAGGGCCAGGTGCCAACATGAGGACTCAGTCCCTGATGGTGTGTTACAAGGGAGTGTTGCAGAAGGAGCGTAGGGGAGCTTCAGCTGTTTGTTAGCTCTGATTGCTCACTTTGGAAATCTGCAGTCACACAACTCATTCTGACTGCAGCGAGGCCTGTGTGCCACAGGCAGCTGTAGCCTCCTGGCTGGCCCTTCTGAACTGCTGGGCTGCTCTCAGGCTTGCTCTGTATGAGGGTCAGAAATGGTGGCAGACACAGACTGCTTTGGTGCAGCTCGGAGCTCTGGTTTGCATTCCCTGCCTGCTCGGTGCAGCCTTGAGCTCCTGATCCAACAGAGGTGTTGGTTCACAGCTCTTCTCACAGGGGACCCCAGAGATCAGACTAAGCAGCAGGTGACTCAAAGTATGAAGTTATTTGAAAGGTAGAAGCGCTCTAGTAAAGTAAAGACTTTCCTCTCAAGATCTGGCTGAGCTGGAAATAAACAATATCCTTCACTGTGATGTTTTTTCAGTCTTGCCAGGCAACTTAACGAGGCTCTGGATTTTAGTTGCAGTGTTCCTGTTTGAAGGCAACAGTTTGTCCCAGTTGTGATCAGGACAGGCTCCTCTCATTTCTACAGTTGCACTGAGGATGAGAATTGCTTTAACCTTTCCTTCTGTTCATTGTGGTCCACAGCCCTACTCTAAATGCTGAGGATTTTCCAGTATTGCTGAAAGACAGATACTGGTAACTCTTCACAGCACCCTGGGGGTTTTTTGTACCTGTTTCAGTTTCCATTATCTTCCAGGCTGAGAAGGGTTCAGGATGCTGAGGTCACAACATTTTGTAGGTAGGAAATAGCAAAGCTGATACCAAACTCAGGCAAAACATTTTCCTGCAAGTTTTAGGACTGATGAACTGGTAAGTGTTTGGTGGAGTTTTTTAAATATAAGCATGGCCTTTTCTACTCAGTAATAAAATTACTCCTTGGGGGAAAAAAGAATATATTATTTGGAACAGGAAGAATGAGGAAGTTACAGCTGGAAATCTGCCAGAAAGAAGCCTTTGAACATGTGTAATGGACCACTATTCAGAAAAAAAGAAAAAGAAAAAGAAAGGAATACTCTGACTTGCCTTTTTTTAAGCCTCAGGTAGCCTGAACAGTGTGTTGGCAAACACACTAAACACTTTTATAGGGGGTGCTTTGAGACCCACACTGTGACAATGTGCACTGGGTGCCCTGTTGTACCAAAGAGGTCACTTCATACAACAAAATTGAGTATTTAAAACTTCTCCATCCTGCTTTTTCATGTTCCATAATGAGGTGTTGTGCACTTACTATTCTGAACACCAAATAAAGCCCAGCCTAGATCCATATAATAATTGGTCAAATCTGATCTTCATCTCATCCTTGAACAGCTAAACTAGTTTCCAGTAGTTTCCTCTAGTCACTGAATCTATTCCTTGTTTGATGATGAGGGGGGTCAGATATTCACCAGGATCTCCCTCCCATGCTTTTCCAAAGGTTCTGTGTCTGGTTGGTTCTGCAACTTCATCAGCCACACTAAAAGGCAGCATTAATTCAATCATTTATTTTAAAAGACTTTGTGCTATTAGTAAGCTTTGAGAAGTTTTCAGGAGCTCAACTTTCTCTGTTTTTGGAGATGTAGGATGGGCAGAGCAGGACAGCAGAACTTCTTACTTCTTTACTAGCACATCCTCTTAGAGCCAGGTAGGTTCTGTATGTAGAAGTATCTCTGGCACAGTCAGGGGAAAAAAATTTGCAACTAAGGCCAGTGAGAGGGAGCAAGAAGTTACAGTTCAGTTACTGTTGGATGTGAGGGCTGAAGGTAGGTTTTTGGCAGCTGTAGATCCAACGCAAAGTAGTTCTGCCTTACAGCTGGCTTTTGTGAGAAGTTGTTTAAGAACTAGCATTGAAAAAAAATCCTAAGAGATGTAATCCTGATCTCAGTTTGAACTGAAGCTCTAAAACTGTATATGAAAGTTCTTAACATCAAAAATAAAATTAAACTCACTGCTAGCTGGCAACAAGTTGATTTCACTGAGGAGCTCACAGCTGTGAATCAGGTATTTTGGACTACACCATAAAATCCTGCTATTTGATCTTGCTACAATTATCAGATTTGTATCCTAAGCCAGAGGAAATCAGCTCTGGGATAAGTAGCACCACAAGAAGAACAATAGGAAATAGCAGAACAACAAGAAACAGAAAGGGCTGCTGAACAAGAAAAGCTGTTTGGTTTGACTCATTAAAAATAAGATCAAACATCAGGATAGAGCTAAGAAATGTTATCAGCCAGTTACCTTTCAAAGAGATTAAAATAACTGAAGCTTTTAAAAGTGAAAGAAGAAAAAATTAACATGGAAGTACTGTGTGATAGAGATCCAGACTTTGTTACAAAACTGCTCCCAGCACCTTGCTGCTTGCTCCTAATAAAGATGGGAATGTGCGACATTGGTGGGCGGCATGGAGAGGGAGATGCACTGAGGAAACCAGAAATAACTTAGCAACATGGAAGTGAAAAAAATTGTGCCTATTATAGAAACCAAGTGATCAGTCTCCTGGGATTGTTAATTGTTCAGCTCTAATGGAAAGAAGCTGCTCTAGTACCCAGTCTGGAAATCGCATCACGTAGAATCAGAATTTGGGTTGGGTTTGGGTTTGAGTTGGAAGTGATCTTGCAAATCATCTTATTCCAACCCCTTGCCACAGGCAGGGACACCTTCCACTATCCCAGGTTGCTCCCAGCCCCATCCAACCTGGCCTTGGACGCTGCCAGGGATGGGACAGACACAGCTTCTCTGGACACCCTCACAGTAAAGAATTCCTTCCCTATATCCCACCTAACCCTGCCCTCTGCCAGTTTGAAGCCACTGCCCCTGTGACACTGTCCTGTCACTCCATGGCCTTGTCAACAGTCCCTCTCCAGCTTCCTTGTAACCCCATTAGGATCTAGAAGGTTCTGGAAGGTCTCCCAAAGCCTTCTCCAGGCTGAACACCCTCAGCTGTCTCAGCCTGTCTCCACAGCAGAGGGGCTCCAGCCCTCTGATCACTTTGTGGCCTCCTCTGGGCTCGCTCCAGCACGTTCAGGTCCTGGGTGTTCAAGTCATATCTCTTACACTGCAGCTGGAGCAGAGAAATCACTGAGCTGTTCAGTTTTCCAAACTAAAATGGAAAACTAAGGCTGGTTAAGTGAGGGATAACATCTGTACCTACTCCTTTGACACTATTTCCTATGCCATAAGATTAAATTTTCAGTTGTGCATTTAAGGAAATAGTTATACCTACCCCACAGAGCAGAGGAGCAAATTTTCCCAGGGAGATCATCTGCATTCCCAGGACTTTTTCCTGACAGAGCCAGAAGGAAGAATGAGGAGAAAAAGATTAGAAGGTCTATTCACTTCAGGACAAAAAGATCTTTAACTAACTTAAATATTTTGTTCCCCACCCATGGAGATTAAGCAGGATCATACAGACAAATTCCCCAAAAGGAAATAAACAGATAATAAACCAGTAGACAATTTCCTTTTATTTCTTTGCAAACCACAGCAAGACAAATTGCTCAGAAGAGCCAGGAGCAGAGCTGTGAGAAGTTCTTCAGGGTGCCTGTGCATTCCCCTGATGGAGATGTCTCCTTTTACAAGTAGCAGCTTTAGGGAGGCAAACCAGAGAATATTTTATTAAATACTGGAGGGGTCAGGGGGAAATTGATCTTAGAAAAGCTCGTTTCCCTGAATGCAGTCATTGAGGAAAACTTTGTATTAATTCCTGTCAGGAAAGGGCATCATCCTGGCATCGTGCTGTAATGTCCAGCTAAAGCCTCCACTGAAACCAGCTCTGTGCCCTGCCTGCAGAACTGCTCTGGGACAGCAGAAACCCAACAGGCAGCATTTAAACCCCAGGCTGCTTGCTGCTGGCCCCCTTCCTTTTGAGGTGGTTCCTCAGTGGAAGGTGTTTTTATCAGTGGTGTGGGGGAAGAGGCTCTTTAGCCATGAGGATAGTGACACCATTTTCTGTTTTAAACTGTGCACACTCAAGTCGCTGTCTCATTGTGCACAGGAGTTCATGATTTGTTCCTATTTGTGGCCGTAAGGAACATCAGTTTCCAGGGCTGACTTCCATCATAGAAAATGGAGAAGAAGTGAGGGTGGGTGATGGTGGATGCACCAGGAGAGCATCTCTATGTGTAGCTGCTGGAGCAAGGGAAGCAGCAGCAGCATCTTTGTGCTGTCTGTGCCAGCTGCAGACACCTGAGCGGAATGGGGAGGTCTGCTATGGAAGGGAGGGTAACCCCCAGCTCTGATCAACTCAGTCCAGTGTCACATTCCTACCTCAGGAGTTTTGCAGCCTGTTTCCTGGCTCTTTCCTGGAGTCAGCATGAGGCTTGAGACAAACAGGCTTGGAGTCTGTAAATGGATCTTGCCCTCAGGACATTTGCAACTTGCCAATCCTCTGGATACTAAAGGTGCCTGGAGCAGCTGTGCTGCCAACCTTTGTGTGTGGGAGCTGAGACACGGCCAGCTCCAGGAGGAACAATCCTGGAACGGGACAGATACCATCGAGTGAGTGATCCTATCTTGTTCTACGGTCAGACAGGGAAGAACAGATGAGAATTGATGTTGCTGATGCAAATCTGCTGGCTTTTCTTTGGCAGCAGCACTTTGCAAATGTTGATCTCAGATATACATACCCTCTGATGATCCAGGCTTTGTTTTTTTGAATCCAGCATCTGTTTTTTTGAATGTCACTGTCACATCCATTGCCAGCTATCTGGCTTCAGTGCTGCATTATCCTACTTCAAAAAACAGTGAATAAACAGGGTGCTGGCGTTATAGGACAGCTAATGATTCAGTTTAACTACCAGGTATAGAGAAAAGCCCAGAGGCTACAGCTGAATTGCTGTTTTGCTCTTTCAGTGAGTAACAGACCTTCTTTGACACACCTAGTTTTGTAATAATTGGAAAGAATGTCACCTGCCCTCTTAAGAAAGAAATTATCCTATCCTCAGCCAAAACATACTCCCTGTGTCTCTGGAACCTTCTTCTGAGGAGGTAAAATTAAGAATTCCTCACCGAAGTAAGATTAGCAGCTGCTGCATCCAGAAATACCTCCTTTATTCTAAACCAATTAGCAAAGGATAATGACTGGTTTCTTTGCACTGGGAAACCATAAATAACATCACCTGTGATCTCTGCATTTGAGGGTGTGAGATGCTGGAGTAAATTTTATCTGAATAAAGTGTTTGGCTTAATTCTTTCCCTCCACATCTTGTATTTCCAGGAACACCATGAAAAGAAATCAGAGTGCTGGTGCCAGTTTTGTCTTGGCTAAAGAAACCAAGAATCTTTGGACCAGTGAACCTAACATTGAAAATTTGGGTGGCTATTTAAAAAATATTATTTCAAAATAACATCTCAAGGTATAGGTGAAGATCAAGCTCAGGTGAAAAGATACTAAAAGATCTGTGCTAAAATATGAAGTCTCATAGAACAAGTTTCTGGAATGTTCGAAAACTTTGTGCAAATCCCATTCAATACACCAGTATAGATCAGTTCTGTTAAAATACCAAAGATTAAAAATGCAACCTCAAAGCTTCATCTGCTCCAAGCAGTTAGAGGGACTGCCCCCACCATGAGAGAAACCTCCCTATCACCCTTCTGTGTCCTTAGGTAATTGAGTCTTGACATTTGGAACATTCGTGAAAACTTCCAGGAGTCACTTTTAAATCAAGGATGTTTCTTCAAAGTGACAGAATATCCTTCTTCTCAGACTCTATTTCCAAAACTCTCCCTCTGTGCTGTCCCCTCTCCGGGATCCTCTGACAACTCCACAGCACGAGTAGCCAGGGTCCTGCTTTAACAGTTCCTGCCTGAGTCACCAGGATTTTCATGTCCTGCCATCTCTGTTTTGTGTAAAAGTCTTCTCTGTAATGTAATGCCTTCCAAAAGAGCCAGTGGCAACAGATCTCCAGTGTTCTGATTTTGGATGTCGAGTCTCAAAACTATTCACGAACCAGGGTTGTTTGGTTCAAGCACATCTGTCAGAAAAACATCATCATGACACAGAGAATCTATTTCCTCACTGGTAAAATATGTGCCTGGTTTCCAGTTTGAATTCATCTTTTGTTTCTTGTGTTTTTCACTACTATACTCAGAATCATTTAATGTGATATTTTTCCCTGAAGATAATTTTATGAACAAGTTACCCCGCAATAATCAAAACTGATTGAAATGTTTACTTGTAGGCACTACTGCAACTATTTCTTTTCTGCTCCTTGTCCTTGTGCCCTTCCTATATGTCATGGAATTTTTTTAGGAACTTTATAAAATGCATATTATTTTAGTATTTGCTGTGCTGTTTACACATTTTACAGAGCTTAAACTACTTAGTGCTTTTTGTTATTGCTCTGAAACTGTTTAACCCTGCTGTTCCCACAGTGTGATTCCATATAATAGAGACATATTTGAAATTCTCTAATGGTTCTGAAATAGCAAGAATTTCTGTTTTTCTATGCAGCAAATGCAGAATATGGATCGATGTTAAAATATTTCTGTGCAGTTCAAGATCTGTGATACTTTTCAAGAGACAATGCAGTGTATTTCTGCACCAGATAAATTTTGTTCCCTAGGGCTTTTATTGCACCATTTAAAACAGAGTCCAAGCAGTGATAGAAGCATTTGGAGATGAGAGAAACCATACTGACTGCAGATAATTTGGATTCCTTGTTTGTAGTAACTAAAGTTACACTGTGTTTGACACATGTAAAGGAACCTCTCAGCATTTCCATCATTTCCTCTGAAGCCACTTTAACCAGCCTGTGGTTATGGTGTCCAGAGCAGTGTTTTGGCAGCTCCCTTGTGATTTTAGTTCACCAGCACTGGCCTTTCAAGGGAGAGTCACTTCTCTGACAGAAACAGGTTTCACAATTATAATAAGAAGGGAAAAGAATTTTTTTCAGCAGCTTTTTGATGCAGTCAAGATTTTTTTCATCGATTTCTTAACAAGCTCAAATATTTTCCATATTGATTTTTTAATTGGCTTTAGAGTTTGGGGAGGAGGGGGTATTTTTGTTGGGTTTTTTTTCGGGGGGTTGGGTTTGGTTTTATTTGTTTTACGTGGGGTTTTTTTGTGTAGGCATGTTTAGGAAAAAAAGGCAGTGTGCCACTACACACTTTTAATGTTTCTGTATTTTTCTGTTTTTATATTTTGGTTTACTCCATTCATTTCCCTCTACAAGCACAGTCATTCTTCTTGGAAAATGCCCCCACCTTCAGTGCTTTCTCAGAGACATGTGTTCTCTTTTAAACTGTCATTAAAATTAGCTTCTATGATGTGATACTCAGGAATGCTTTGTTCAAACAAAATCTCTTCTTTGCCTATTTTATTATGAGACTGTGATTGTGTTAAAAGGTTCAGATTTGTTTCAAGATTTATTCCCGGCTTGGAAAACAGTGTGGCTTTGCACAGGGATGGAAGGTGCAACAGAATATGGGAAAAAAGGTTGTGAGTGGGGTTCTTCTCATATATATATATATATATATATGTGTGTGTGTGTGTGTGTGTGTGTGTATACAGATAAATATAAAGTGCCACATCTAAAAACTGTCACATGTGGCCTTGACAATGCTGGGTTAATGGCTGGACTTGATGATCTTGGGGATCCTTTCCAACATCAATGATTCCATGACTTTCCCAGGTGACCCCTAAGGTTTTGGACCTGGCACATCCACCAAATCACCACAGGCTGCTGCTACAAAGCCTGTAAGCTATCAAATCCTACAGTTTAAAAACCAAATAAAATCTCTCCCTGACAGTGAAAACAATTTGTAGTTGATGCTGAGAACATCGAGCAGGATTTCCAAGGCGAGGCTTTTCCCCAGGAACAGCGGGCTCAGCCCCAGCCTTTCGTGGCTGGACGGGCTACAGGTGTTCCTGCATTGCCACCTGCTGGGGGCTGCAGCCCCCGACCCCTGCAGGGACACCGGGACACCGGGACAGGGGGACACCAGGACACCCCGCACCGCCTCCGGTGGGCCCCCCGCGTGTGGCTTTACAGGGACAGAAATGCCCCGGGCAGCTCCTGGAGGGGGAAATAAATAGAGTTCATGGTGTGTGTAATTCACCAGGCACACTTGTGCTGAAGAGTGGCAAAGTTCAGAGTCTTATAATGTCATTTTTTCACTCTTATCTCCAAATAAACTCATCTTAAAAGTACATTGTGCTTCTGTATAAATTTTGGGTTTATTCTCATTTGAAAAAGTACTTATCTGAAAAGTATATTTCTGTTATATTTTTTTTCCCTAAAAAAGACCTAGCTTTAGGGGTTTTTTTTGGTTTTGGTTGTTTTCATTTGTTTGGGTATTTGGGGGGCTTTCTATTAAATAAATCAAACACTTTCTAAATACATGTAGAATTTTTTCCCTCTGCAGTCAGGAGGCTGTGTCTCAGGGGCTGTGCCTCTCGTGGCCATGCAGCAATGCAGTGACAAAGGCAATGACAGAGTATTTTCTGTGCTTTCAGCTGAGCAGAGGCTCTCACAGTGTGGCAGTGCAGTTTCCTCTACTGTCCCTATAAATATACCTTGTCTACTTGAAACTTCTGACTGACAATTTTGTTGACATTTCAAAAAAATAAACGCCCATACTTCACTAGAATTCAGGTTCCATGACCTGGAGCAGAAGTGAATGACAAGGGTATCAAGAGAATTTTTTGTACAGTTTACCAAGCGATGTTCACCGCAAATACTGCTTTTTCAGTATTTGATATAATTTTGCCACGATGACTTGTGCAAAGAGGAGAAGTAGGAATGATTCATTTAAGAGGCCTTTTAGCATTCAGGTGAGACAAGCCGAAACACGGAATAGGGGCGGCTGCATGAATTACACCCTGAGGTCACCCTGTAGGAGGTGCTGCTGCTCAAGGCATGGGATCATACCTGTTGTTTGTACCTACAAAGTTCATGCCAAGCTGTACTGAGGTTATATTGCCTAAAAAGTTGTGAAACATTTAGGAATCCTAGTAGTGCAAAATATAAAAGCATATTGGTCAGTGGAACTGTCATGACACACTTGCTGCAGAAACTGAGTGCATGCAAAGCATGCATAAATACATGAAATATGAATAAATATTTTCCCATTCTGCTCCAACTCAGGTACTGTGCCACAGAAGTG
This sequence comes from Certhia americana, assembly GCA_018697195.1. Taxonomy (NCBI): domain Eukaryota; kingdom Metazoa; phylum Chordata; class Aves; order Passeriformes; family Certhiidae; genus Certhia; species Certhia americana. The sequence continues at coordinate 59,635,613 of CM031860.1, read as the reverse complement.
TAACACACCTCCTTAAAAGCATACATAAATAGCTACAGACACTTCACAAGATTTGCTACCTCCTCCTTTTCAAGCCACTTTCTTCTTCCTTTTAGTTATACTTCAACATTTCCTTCCCTCTCAAACTGTGGTCTTTGCACTCTATTTTTGTCCCAACTACCTCATAATCTCCTCAAGCCAGGGACTTTCCTCCTGCCTGCAAAAGCCGACCCGTATAAATAATCTCTTCATAGAGACAAGGCATTCTTTTATCATAAGAATAAAAGAAATTCCCTGGAAAAGCTCCTTTTTGATCCATGAGGCTTTCTGGCTCCCTGCAAACAAAAGATGATGGAAATGCCAAACAGGGCTGAAGGCTGAGTTCAGGCCCTGTCCTGGTGCTGAGGGGATGCTGTGGATTTAGACAGATGTCTGAGGATTTGCTCCTGTGAGTGAGTGATTGCAGTGTCACTGTGGGTTCAAGCTGCCTGGTGAGTGAGTAGGACAGAGAAATCAGTGGGAAATGCCAGAGCAGACAGTGCTTGTGCAGCTGTGTGCCAAGGCTGTGACACATAGACCCGGCACCCAGCCCCATCAGAAACGGCGACAGCAGCTCCTCATCAGGAATGCTCCTCACTCCCCTTTAACTGGAGGCAGCACTGCAGCTTTTAGCAGCTTCAGAGCAGTTCTGGCCTTTCCACATCCTTGGAAAAAAAAAAAAAAAAAAAAAAAAAGGAATTAATTTGGGTATCTGAGCCACAGCTCCATTCATTCTCTCATTCTCTCATTTGGAGAAGCCAGCTTGAGCGACTGCAGCTCTACTACAGCCTAAGGCTTTCCAAGGATGGGACAGCTCAGGCATCCTTCAGGCAGAAGGAGCTTCTAGACAACACCATCAATGTGAGACCCAAACCAGACTCTTCAGGTTGTTTCAGAAATTTCTAACACAAAATGTTTGAAAGCAGTACTTACCCACACAGGAAGATGTAATTTCTGTCCCTGTATGATTTAGCATCAGAGGGTCTTCATGCAGAATTTGGGCTGGATTTCCTTTTTTGGTAGCCTTGGGGGTCCTCTTTTCCTCTGCAGTCTCCTTTTCTACATGTTAACAACCTTCAAGATGCTCCTTTTCTGCACCATCTGATCTCAGCTCTTCCTCAAAGGCTAGTATCCCCCTGCCCCCAAAGACACCCCGTGCAGTGCAGTGGGGTGTGCCTTGGTCTTTTTTGGGTGCATTCATGTAGAAATGTTAACTCCTGCTGTGGATATATATTGTCTAACACAAAAAAATACTCATCAAGCTCCACTTTGAGTCTGCACACATATTCCAGTGAAGAAAAAAACTGTTTACCTTCATTGATACTAATCAAGTGTGTCCATATTGGTGTGGAGTTTCAGGAATTGCTGTAGGATCATTTTTTAAAATTATTCTAGATATGTATACAAGCTATGTGTAGGAAGGTGCACCTTGATTTGTGATGGTTCTGCTACAGCTATTGCTGCTCCATCCAACTCACAAGTGGATATTTAATTAGTGATCTAGGCCACACAGAGCAGATTCATTCATCTCCTCCTTTGACAGAATTATAAAATGTTACAGTTGGCTGAAGTGTTGTCACAGTCACTATTTCACATAATTAGAGGAGGTCACCAAGTACCTTTGGCCTTGCATTATTGATGGTTTAATGAATAGGCTATTTCCCCTTTGAGAACATCTGTTTAAATATAGTCTTTACCCCTTACAGGGTAGTTCACAGCTTTGAAATATCTGCCACTCTTTTGCTCAGCTCAGACTGGTGGTTCAGGATCTATTCAGCTCACATAGGTCATTTTCTTTACAGTCATTGGCACAAACTCTGTGACAATTTAAAATAAGTGTTTATCGTGTTTCTGTATCTTCAGACCTGAAAGAAAAATTATTTTAACTCCAAATTATTTTTAGGGAAGCCTTTCTTTGACTAAGTTCCATTTTGTCACGGAAAGAAATCCTCCTTTTTAATTTTATGTCTTTGTCATGAATACAGATATCTTGAAAGTTATGAGGCGTTTGTTTTTGACTGACATTCTCCTTAATTGCAAAGCTGGAAAACAACCCTTAGCAAAGAATCATCTAGTAAAATGGTGGAACTGTCTCCTACTGAGATGCTCCTTCTATAAAAAAACTTAAACCAGATAATTTAGTACTGCACAAAGTCTGAAATAATCCTTCTTAGAGCCATCAGTTTGACCTTTTAAATTTGTGATGGAACAAATGGTTCTTCTTTAATGTAAGAACAACCAGACGCAAATCATTGTTAGTGGACAAGATTCTGGAGTTTTAATTTGCCTATGTGTTTGTCCAAAGGTACTGGACCAGCTGAAGATGAGCTCTGGATGGACCAACTGGTCCTGTCTGGAGATACCTTCCTGTAGGAGAACATTCCCATTGCAAATTCCTCCTGCCAACGATGATAGTGTTGGTATTCTGGAGGGGTGGTGGTGACAAGACAGTGTTTCTGGAAGAGTCTGTGCTCCTGCAAGGTGTCACTCACCTCGGAGCACTCACACAGTGTCACCACGTTGCTCTTGCTGATGTGTCAGCACAGATGTAAGAAATTGATTCAACTATCCACATAACATGAAACTACAGACCCAGGCTTTGCTGAAACCACACGTAAACACAAAACTCACTGAACTCTGAGGCTCTGAAGGGATATCAGCTGGTGTTCAGCTCTGCCTCTGCACTACAAAGTGTTCGGTGTTCCCCTCCATGGAACAGCCCAGACCAGCTGGGGAAAATCAGTGCAGGTGCAGAGGTTTGTGACTTCTGTAGCTGAATGAATTTCTCAGTGTTCAGGCTCTCTTCAGCATTTTATCAGGCTGGTCCAGATAAAGAGAGCATGGAAATGATTGAATGGTGGATGTTTGCTATGTTCATTAAAAAGTAGAAGGGAAAAAGAGACTCAGCAACTTACACCAACAGAATTTTATGTAATTGTCTTTGATTTTAATAAATAAATAAATAGCCTGGCTGTCACTGGGATTTGCCTAAGGGACTATCATGAATGAGTTACACAACTCAGCACTCATTCATTCATTCATCAACTGATTCTTTGCAAAACCATATGGCTCCTTGCAGGGATTTCTTTAAACATTATGCAAAAGTATGAAATCAGTGCCTTTGTAGATGGTACGTCTGTTGCTTGAGGCTCATTTTGAAATTCCGTTTCCAGATATCACAGCAATGCTCCTTTTGCAAGTCATACCCTAACAGAAAGCAGTTGTTCTGGCACTTTCAATCAAATGAATAAAAGAAATAGCTGTAAACAGTGAAAGAGTAAGCTGATCTAAACTTTAAAGATGAGCTGTGCCGCTCTGCATGACTTTCACGTGGCAATGCACTGTGCTTGATGGAAGGCAATGGGGAAAGGATAAACATCATTAAAAAGGAGGAATGGTTTCATGTATTGAGTCAGAAATAGCAGAGCCACTGCAAAATGCCTGTATTCATTCACTGCAGTAAATCTGGTTGATGATGTGAGTCCATTTCCAGTGAAAGTTGTTCAATACCATCCTTCCCATCACAGGAGCCAGCAGACACAGCTGCTACACCAATCCACACAAATCGCTTCCAACTCCTGCCTTAACTGTGGATTAATGGAAAAACCTGTCAATTAGCTGACAACATCCTCAAACGGCACCAGATATTTTAGATGTCTTCCTTCTTCAGGATGTTCAAAGCTGTTCCCTGCAAGGCCTTATTTATTCCCAGGGGCTAAGCAGCACTTTCAGCGTTGGGGGCCTGCAGAGCGCTTGCACAGGAGCCCGCAGAGCTGCATGTTGTGCCAGCAGTGAACACAGGGCAGTCTCAGCATGTCACACAGCCTGTGGGCACACCGCACAAGGACACTTTGGTGGTGGCACCGCAGTGACCAGGGCTGGGTCCTCAGGACAAGAGGGGCTGGAGCCTGTCCGGAGATGAGAGCTGGGGAAGGGTCCGGGGCACAGGTGCTGTGAGGAGCAGCTGGGGGGGCTCAGCCTGGAGAAAAGGGGGATCGGGGGAGGGCTGTGCCTCTCTGCAATTCCCTGTCCAGAGGTGATGGCCAAGAGGGGATAGACAGAGCTCTGCTCCCAGGCAAACAGCCACAGGATGAGAGGAGAGGTTTAAGGCGCGCCAAGGGAGGTTTAGGTTGGACATTAGGAGGAATTTCTGCACAGTAAGGGTGACTGGACCTCGGAACGGGCTGCCCAGGGAGGTGGCGGAGTCACCGTCCCTGCAGGTGTTCAAGGAAAGGCTGGAGTGGTGGTGTTTGCTTGGTGTCGATGATCTCGGAGGTGTAACTGATTATAGAATCAATAAGCAGAGGCGCTGTGTGCCGGCTGCTCGCCCCTCCAGACGGGCTCAGCCCTACGGACAAGGAGGGGTTAAACATGCCCTCACACAAAACCGGGGCGCGGCTCCTTTAAGGCTTCCCCCGCCCCTCCCCAGCCGCGCTTCCGGGTGCCGGCACGTCACGTGGGCGGCGCCGTGCGGAAGCGGGAGGGGCGTGGGCGGTGGTAGGTGCCGGGAGGGGGGGGGAGGAAGGTACCACCTACCGTGGGGCGGGGGGAGCAGCACCCACAGTGGGGACGACGCAGGAGGCGTGGTCTCCAGTGAGGGGCGTGGCCTCAGCGCTCGATGGGCGGGGCTCAGTGTGGGCGTGGCTTCCCAAGGGCGTGTGCACTTGTGGGGCGTGGTCTACACAGGAGGCGGGGTTTCCCCGGGGGCGGGGCTCCGCTGAGGGCCGGAAGATGGCGCCGGCCAGTCGCGGCCGCGATAGTCGGCGCTGGTGGCTCCCGGCCGGGGCTCCCCCGGCTTGAGGGACCTTCGGGGTGGGTGTCCCGGCAGCACCGGTGCCTCAGTGTCGGCGGAGATGGACCAGCGCCTGGTTGAGCTGGTGGAGGAGCTCACCACCTCAGGGGAGCCGCGTCTGGAGCCCGGCAGGATGAAGGAGCTGAAGAAGATCTGCAAGTACGGCCGGAGGGAGGGACACAGCACAGAGCCGGGCCCCGCTCGTTGTCCCCAGGCCGGCAGTCCCGGGCGGAGCCGCCCCGAACGCTGTTCCCGGGCCTGCTGTGGGGACTGGGTACTGCCAGCACAGAAGCTGCTCACTCAAAATTAAGAATAAATTACATCCCCAAACTTACGTCTTTACGTTCTGAGCCTCTTTTTTAAATATCTCCCTCTCCTTTTTCTTCGTTTTCTCCGTGCTCAGGTCGTCGGAGGAGCACATCAGCCACGCCTATCACCTGCTGGTGACGCGGCTCCAAGAGGAGCACGCCGAGATGCGCTTCTCCGCATTCCAGGTGGTGCAGGAGCTGTTCGCCAGGTCCCACCACTTCAGGACACTGCTTATCTCCAACTTCCAGGAGTTCCTGGAGCTCACGGTGGGGATAGACCACGAGCAGCCGCTGCCCCCGCCCAAGGAGGTGGCGCAGAAGCTGAGGAAAGCAGCCATCAAGGCAGTGCAAGACTGGCACGAGAAATATGGGGAGGCCTACAAGCAGCTTTCCCTGGGATACCACTTCCTAAAGCAGAACAAGAAGGTACTCTGCGCTTTTACTCCGTTCTGTGGTGTTAAATGATGATCAGCAGGAGATGTTCAAAGTAAGGAAACCAATGAACGTAAGAGAAACCAAAAAGCTATAGGAAATGACATTGCCTGTAGGAAACCTCCTGTTGAGCATGGGCTTTGGAAGACAAACCCCAGGCTTTCTGTTCATCTTGCAGTACTGTAGATTTTAGAAACCCCAGTCTTGTACTCACAGCTGGGCTCTGCTTTTTTCAGGGTACAAGTATTGCTCACCAGCTGGCTTTGCACCCACTGATTCCTGACTGGAGCCCCAAGGTTTAGCCCCAATGGTCATTCCTTAAAAACTGAGGATAAACAGCTGTTAAATCTTTCTAGGCCAGTTTAAACTGACCAGAGACCTGCACTGAGCTTCCCAGTTCTAGATCCCCTTTGCTGTACAACTTTGCAAGTGTATGTGCCTGTCACCCTCAGCTGCTGTGTTACTGTGCCAGAAAAGAGGGTTTATGAAGGGGAAATTTCATGCATACCTCAGCTTTTAGATGTCACTTCAAGTGACTGTGTTTGGAACATTTGACTGCTTTAGTCTGTCTTCTGAGGTGCAGCAGTGAAATTGGAACACTATTCTAGCATTCACACTACCTACAATGATAATAACAGGCTTTCAGTAAACAAACTGATTTTCTTTCTGTTCAGAAAGACAGATTCAGATTTCACAGAGTAGATGAAAACCCTTTGTGAAATGTGATGTATTTCTCTTGTTCTGGTTCCACAGTAAGCTAGTGGTGCTCCCTACTGAACTGTGCTGTGCTGGTTTTTTATACAGATTTTGGCATCTGCCCACGAAAGATGATTGTCTTTGAATTATCCCTTTTTATCTTGTTAAAGAAAGGAAAAAACCTAAATGATGATGATGAGGAGAAGGCAAGACTGAGACAAGGGGGCTTTCACATGTAATACAGTTTCAGCCAGCTGAACACAAGTGTACAGCAGCTCTGCTGAAGTTTGGCAGGTCTGTCTGTGGCCAGTGGCTGCTCCCCAGTAACAACTGGGGGATCCCTCTCCATGTTTTGATACAAGCTGGGCGATTTTCTAGAGCAGATGAATTTGAGTTTCTCTACAAGCATTTTACTAATAGAAGCAATCTCAGGTAATTTGGCAACTCTTGTACCTAAAGACTTGATATGAGCCAACTGACCTTTTGCCAGCTCCACACTTGAAGTGTGAGATGCAGCCAAAAGTTTTTAGGAGGCATTTATTGCTTTTCTGGAGTAAAATACATCAGCTGTTGAGTTTTACAGGTTTGGCTCAGTAGTATAGGGCAGCTTGGGTGGAGTGTTTGCTCTGTGTGTGGTGTGTGGTTGGGTTTTGGTTGCTTTTTTCATAATGATCACTAAAATCACTTTATAAACAGTCAAGAAGATGATAGCTGCTGCTCTTTTAGAGTGCAAAGCTAGAGAGCTCTGTAGTCTTTTAATGTTATTAGCTCAGTAGTAGTAGGTACCAAGCAGGTTCCTCTGTAAGTGTTTGACTTTTTTGTACCTGAGGTGAATGGAATTACAGAGCAGGATTTCAAACACCCATACAGAGTGTAGTACTGCTGTGTTCCAGTATTTTCACAAAAGTTGCATTAATTGTCTTGATGCCTTCTGGAGGCTGACCTGGAACAGAGACTTGACAGGCCAAAGGATAAAGGAGGGATTTATTAAAAGCTCTCAATGGGTGCTCTTGGGCCATGCAAGAGTACAGATGCACCACACCCCAAAGTGGTCACAGAAATGGCCTTCCAGGTCACAAGGTATTACATTTTTATAAGTTCTGGTCCATCAGCATATTAGAATCAATTGTCCAACCATAGCTTCAGGGTATGAAGCTCCATCCTCCTCGTTTTTCTTCTTACTTCACCATTATTTTTGTTCTTGAACCTGAAAGTTGTCCTTGATATCAAACTAGAGAAGGAATTGTTTTGTGTATCTACACTGCAAAGAGAGCTTAGTAGTACTTAACATGAAACCTAAAACTACTCACTGAAACAGCACTGAGTCTAAAAAAATATAATAGCTAAAACCTAAGGCATCATTCTCAGCCTGCATCCTTTGATTCAAGCACTTTTTTGCTCCTAATACATTTAGTTCCATAATTGCAGACCAGCAGTAAAAGGTGCTTTTGGTACAGAAAATGGGAAAGAATGGGCAAATGACTCCACTGTAGGTACTGTGGCATGAGGCAGAAGTTGTGCTTTAGGAAGCTGTAGCTGTGTCTGGTTTTCTGTGCAGTCCAGTCTGACTGCCAGCAAATGGTGGCTGTAATTCCTGGGTTCTCTTTGTTCTGCTTTTGGGGGCAGTGTTGGTCTTTGGGTGGATTTGTTTCTCCCAGTTCTGTGTGGGGAGCAATGGAAACCTGGAGGAAAATCAGATCCTGTAAACCAAGAAAGCTCACTCTGGTGAATCACATGATGCAGTCGGTTGTGAAACCAGGTCTTTTCCCTAACACCCTGCTGCCCACTCATTCCCTACTAAAATAAACCAACTCGGTCAGTGAGCCCATTTCCTAAACTGGTGGAGACCCTCCGTGCCAGTCTCTCTGACAGCTGTTAGATAAAAACATTTGTGTGATTCCAAAACTTTGTTGTAGGTTGTTGAGAGCCACCACTGGATGTTGACATGGTTGATCATCCAGCAGTGGCAGGAATGACAAACCTTCAGTGAGTGCTTGTGATGGAGGCATTGCACCTGAGAACAAAGTGCTCAGCACTCAGCATTGTCTGTCTGGCAGTTCATAGAAGTTATGTGGTAGCAATCAAAGGAAATTCTGTGTTTTTCTAAAGGATTTCCTTCTGCATTAATGCTATCAAGGCTCCCTTCTTTAAAGTAGGAGTGAAATTTTTTTGTGTTTTCTATCCCTTCTAAGACCAAACTAAAAAAAAAAAAAAAAAACCAAACCCCAAAATACTGCTAATTTTTCAAGAAACATCATTTTGAGTTGTTCAGATTAATGTTTGTAATTTAGCCATAAGGAAGTGAGACTGAATGTTTTTTCCCTCAGTATCAAAATCCAACAATGTAATTGTAAAACCACAAATTTGGTCTTTCTTAAAAAATTTTAAGGTCTTCTCTTTTACTTTCCTTTCTTACGAAGTTATTTTGTAAGTTATATGTATAAATTGTTATAGTGTGTACAAATTTTCCTAAATTTCCTGGTGGACCTGGTGTGATGTTTTCATGTAATCTTAATATCTACCCTGTATAATCTTTTCTTGCTTGTGCTCCCTAACTCCTTCTCTCCAGTGCTGTGACAGAAATCTTGTTCCTGCACTCTGGATGTGAAAATCTAAAGGGTTTGTTTTCCTACCTTATGATTTCCTTTTGAAAGTCATTGATTCTCAACAGTCCTTTATTAGGAGGAGTAAAATCTCTGTTCACAATTGCTGTAGTTATTGATTCAAGGGGGAGAGGAGAAAACGGGAAATGATGCTGAGCTTCTGGCTGATCACCAGTGTTACAGGATTTTTCACCATAGATAAGGATCTTAGGAAATGGATTTTCTACATATTCCTTACAAGGAATGTTGCATTTTTTTTTCTTCATTTTCTCCTTAGGTGGATTTTCAAGATGTGCATGCCAGAACTGTGGCTGAAAGGAGGAGGGAAGAGGAGAAGCAAAAACGGCTGGAGAATATTTACAAAGAAAAAGTCAAAAGAACAGAAAAAGAAATGGAAGGTTGGTTGTTTTGGTTTTTTTAGTGCATTTTTTGTTTGGTTTGTTTTTTTGTTTATTTTTAAAGCAACCTTTTTTAAGGTTATGTAAAATAAATTCTGAGGGAATAACTATCCAGGTCATAGCTGACCACAGAAGACAGGAATACTGCATTTGTTGGAGCTCAACCCTCCACCTAAAGAATATCAGAGGAAAGAAGTGACTGTCGTGTGTGTTCAGTAGGAAGAGATGGAAAAGAAAGAAAATGTTGTCAAGTAAAGATCTGGTCTCTAATTCAGTAGAGTGTAACTGCATCACCCCAGGTAAACAAATCATGAGACTTTTTGGAGCTAGTGGCTTAATTTCTCTTAGGCTCAGACTTCCTAATGCCACGTTGGCCAGTGGCATTACTTGTGCCATTATTGTGTTCCAGAAATACAGGCAATGATTTGCACAGGAATCCTGGATGCAGTGTAGGAAAACTATAAAAAGTGTCACAGTGCAGCTAGAAAATGTAACTGGGGCCTGAGTCTTTGAGCAGTATATGCATAGCAGACACATTTCTGCCACCTCAAAGAAGAACAGAGATAGTAAGTGTATTATGCTGCAGTTATAAAGGGTTATTTAATTAAGCTACTTTGGTGTATGTAATGCATGCAATTGTGTCTGCATTTATTCTGCATGCTGGAAATGTTTTCATGCACAAGCATGGAATTTTAAACAGATTTAACTTTCTTAAAGTATTTTGTATCAGTATCATCCTTTTGAGCAATAACATACATTCATGGCTATTCCTACACACAGCTATAGAATCCATGGCTGTAAAATGAATGCCCACCAACATCACTAAGAATATCTCATGGAACCTTGTTTTCCTTCAAATTCTGTGAAGCACTTGAGTCATCTCTTTACATACTGAAATTTTAGAGAGGATAAGGAAAGGAGGAGTCCTGATTCTACATGCTTGGCTCAGGAAATTCTAGATTTCCTGCTTAGGTATTGTCATGTTTATAAGGATAATTTCTGCAGAAGAGGAAGATCTGTCTGGTTCAGTCATCACTGGATGAATAAATTCCCCCTTTGGCAGGTCACATTTGTTTTGTACCTCTGTGTCTGCTCTGGAGACATTGACTTTTTACAGTATCTAACAATTTTATGAAAATTATGTCTTGATAGAAATGTCCCAAGAGATTGCTGATACACTGACAGAGATGGAAAACTGTTTCCAGCTTCTGATGCCAGACCCTTTCAATTTTGGGGTGAACGACATTGACCTGGAACTCAGCAAACAAACGTCTGCAAATGAGGCTGGACCTGCATCCCCCTTGTCCTCCCAGGGGGAAGCTAACCCATCCTATTTGGGGTGCATGGATGATGAACAGCCATGCTGCAGCAAGGACATTCTTCCTGTTCCTCAGTGTGTTACAACTGATGGAAACAAAGAGGTAGATGAGAAGCCTGAGCCAGAAGAGCTGGATGAGGGCACATGCTCGGACATTCAATACAGTGGCCCTGCTCTCAGTGATGATGATTACCAGACTTTTGTTAGGAACCATGGGCTGATTTCACATAAATATACTCTAGACCTTGAAGTCTCCACAGGTACCTGGAAAAACTTTTGACATATAGCTGGAGGCAGCCTTTCTCTGAAGTGTTGTGTGTTTGTGGTTTTGGTTTTGTTTCTGTTACTTAAATGCTGGGGTTACTGGATACCATTTTACTTTGGGTTTCCTGGAGACCACTTTGATTTATTTATTTTTTTTTTTTATTTTTTTATTTTTCTGTTTCTGGTTCCCCTAGTAACTGTTCTTACTTTTGGGTCTCCTTGTGTGTGATTAGCAGACTTCATTAATTACCTTCTTAGACTGAACTTTTGTAGTAGTTGTTGCAAGCTTGTTACAGCACTGCATAGTATCTATAATGAGTCTCTTGTGTTTAAAAAAAATCTGTTTATCAAATACAATTTTCTTTCTTTTTGCTATTCACCTCTTTCTCTCTGTAGCTGGGGAATAAGCTGCTAGTTTAAAAATCTTACAATTGAGTGTTTCTGAAACTTTTTCCTTTCAAAGAAATAAGCAGTTTTGCTAGCAAGTGATTACACCTTTTTTTTTTTTAATAACTTTACTAGTGTGAATTACCTGTAGAAAATTCAGGTCAGTTTGTGTTTTGGAAGTCTCTTACAATTCCTGTCCTAAGGGAATTCCATGTGCAGACTGTAAGGGTGATATCTGCTTCTCTGTTTGCTGACAACAATGGGTGAAAAGTGTAATTTTTATTTGGATAGTGGCATGCTTGGCTTCTTTGGTAATCAAGTCCCTGATACTGCCAGGGTAGGGATTATTTTTTGTTGAATATGATGAAATTGGTACAACAAGGCCCAGTTCCTTTGAACTTGGGACAATATGTAATGTAAATTGTAACACTGAATTTGTTTGTGGTTTATTTGGTGATTCTTTAGTAGTGATGGCTTCACAACTCTTTCTGGCATGCTGGACTGAGCACTTTTCATATTTTCATCACATTTTTTGAATGTGTGGATAGTAATAGAGTAATTAATATTGAACAGAGAAGCTTTCTGGTGTTTGTAACTTTCCTTGAAGTGATCCAATGTCTTAGACTAATTTGCCTTCTTAAGCTTCTGTAATGAAGATATCATCAATGTCATGCACTAACTCTTGTCCCTTATATCTGTTTTGAGCAGATATAAAAGTGCAAGAGAATGAAGATAATACTGCCATCATAAACAGTGTCATGGATGCTCACAAACTTCTCAGAAATAAATTCTGGCCTTCTGTGCAGTCCTGGATTCAGGTGATAAAGGATAATTATTTTTTCTTCATATTTTTATTAAAAAGATGGTGAAACAAGGACTGAGATACAGTAAAGCTTGAGGGAGAGTGAGCCAAAAGGAAATGAAGGTTGAAGAAACAGGAACAATTGGAGAAGATTTCCATTTCAGTAAGGGTGGACTAAAGGAGACTGCAGGAGCTATGGAGTTTGTTTGGTAGCTCTCAGCCTTGGATGTGGTACCTATAGGCAATGTTTTGGGTTTTGTTTGGGTTTTTTTTTTAAGATCAGTAAAACTTGGCTTCTTTGCAAAGTCTTGAAGTAAAACACAGCTCATTTTTGTTAGGCATGTCTCTGTCAGGTTAGAAGGGTACTCTCAGAAGATATTTGTAGTAGCTGTTCATTCTTTGGCTTCACTAGTTGCTACTAGTTGTTATAGTCTAGATAGAAAAAGAACTGGCTTCACTAATTGTCACTTGTAAAACAAGAGAATTTGTGACATTGTTTCATTAATTATGAAGGAAAACTGGAAGGGGTTTTTGGCTCAAATTTCTAGAAGAGATGATAACATTGTGTTCTTGGTTTACAGTTGCTTACCAGAGCAGGAATCAATGATGATCGGCTAAGATGTGCCATTGAACTCAAGAATAAATTGGAGACTGCCATGAAGAAATACAAGGAAATGAATATTTCCTTTAAAGCAAGAAAAAGAAAAGTGGTGAGTTTCCTAAAATTCTGTTTGAGTAGAGAGGGCCATTTGTAAAGCTTAGCTTGTTTACAGAAAAATGCTCTTTCTTTTAAGCCCTGACTTGGGAAACCTTTCAACACAAGTTTTATTATAAAGTACACTAATTCAGCTGATTGTAGTTTCCCTCCAGGAGCTATATACACAAATTCCCTCCCCTCTATAATATTCCAGGGGCCTGGTTATTAGACCAAAATCATTTCAAGCATCCCTGTCATTGTTTAGGATAGAGAAGTGGGTAAGTGCAGATTTTATTTGCTCTTAGTTGCTTTCTGTGTAACACTGTTAAGTCCTCAGCTTCTTTTGTGCATATTTCTCCATTGATGCTGTACTGCTCGTGTTCTTTCACAATTTGCTAAACTCTGAGTCTCTCAGTTCAGGAAGGCAATTCCTCTGCTTTGTAGCATTTACTCTGTACTAAGCATGTAATGTGATTAAGGTTATCATAGGAAAGTTTAGAGCATCGAACTGTTACACAGAGATTAACTCCCTGTGACAGTTCTTGTGAAACAGGTAGACTTTGTGAATAAACAGAGACTGAAAGATCAAATGCATTGTTCAGATCCAAAAAGGAGTTTATGGCCTGTTTATGTAGATAAAAAGCAGAGCTGAATGATACTAATTTCTGTTGGCTGTGATGAAATGAAATAACTGTATAGCTTGATGTGAAAATAAGGGTCAGAGTCCAGACTAGAGTCTGGTTTGGATTTACTGGATTTTAAGAATTTGATGTGGACATACCACCTTGAGCTAAATTGTGTAGCCTCATTTAGCCATGACTGAGTGTTGTAGACTTTGCTTTTATTGTACAAATGAAGCTAAATCAAGATTAATCTGGTTCATCATCTTAACACCTTCTGATGTGCCACACCAGTCAAAAATGCCAACTCTGAATGAAAAGTACTGAAAGACTGTCTTGTCAGATGCTTTTGTCTCCAGTGAAATATGTGTGCTACCTTTATGCAACCAGCTATGAAGGAATCCAGACATCTGCTGTCATTCCTGCCATTTGCTTGACAGGACTTCATTTGCTGCACCTCTGCATGGAATATTGGTTGCTATATTTCTTGTAAGATATAAAAGACGTTCAAGCCTTGATTTTTGTGTGTGTGTGAACATGCATGTGTGTGTGTGTTTAGAGTGATATTGTTACCACTTCTGAGAGTGACCAATGCTATCTGTATGCTTATATAGCATGTTCAGAACTAATACCTATACTAATTTGAAATCTAATAAATTCCACTGCTAAAAGGGCAAAAGGATAGGAAGCACATAATGCTTACAATACTTTCAAAAAGAAGCAATGCAGACTGAGTTAACTTAAGCATTGAAAACAATATATAAATATTCCTAGGGTTTCTCTCCAGTGGAAAATAATCAAATTTAGTGTTAGTGCTGAGTTATTTTAAATTTATAACCTGAACATAGAGAGCTTTGAACAGCAGAAAGAAACTGCATAAATTATATTTTATTTGTGTGTCAGATAACTTTATAGAAATGTAAAAACATGGCAAATTGGGAGTCTGGTAGAACAAAACAAACAGAATCTCTTAGGCCATGGTTATTAAATCAATATTGTCAAATATTTACGTGTCAGCATGTGAAACCCCACACACCTCCCCTCTTTAATTGAGCATTGCTGCCTGTGTTAGGTATTGTGGCTTTGTCTGTGTGTCCTTGGAGCTGTAGCTCTTGCCATGCCAAAGTTTTGCTGTCTTCTGTATCTCTAAAGCCAAGAGAAGAAATAGTGACAGCTTGTCTGTCCCTCAAAGCCCTGGCTCCCAGCCACCCTGTCCTGCCAAAGCCTTACAGATGTGGTTTGTTGACACATGGGACCAGTGAGTGCTGGACCTGCTCATGTGTGGAGATGAGCACACCTGGAAAGGAAGGAAAGTGTTCTGTAAGCAGGGAGAGGGAGAGTGTGAATCAAGTGTCTGAGTGCAGAGGGTCCCATGTAAATTGGTTTGTACGTGGTCTGTGCCATCTGTGTTTGGAGAGGATGGCAGTTCTGGTGATGCACTCTGAGGTAGCTGTATCCTTAACTGCAGAATGTAAAGGTAAATTGTTTGTGTACTTGCTCATTTCAACTGTCCTGATGATCCTGCACCACAGCAAGCCATTCTTTTGGGGAGAGAGTGGTTTTATTTAATTAGCAAATATAAAACAGGGTGATAAGGACTTGATAAATTGGCTGGGGACTTGGGCTTTTCCATTCTCCTGAGACTTTTTGTGTTTTCTTCATGCTCAGTCTCCATGCTTCTGTGGTCACTGATTTCCCCCCTTTTCTTCTGTTCTGTTCTTTGTTTCTGTTCTGCCTGGGAACAGAGGGAGTAAAGGCTTTACCCATCCTCAAACTGAGATCAAGAAAGTTGATAAAGGGAGGGGTTTAGTCAGAGACAATGAAACTGGAGATTTATTACTGTGAACTCAACTATAACTCTCAATCTCACTGAGATTTAAATTGCCACTTTAAAGAGGGAAGGTCCTGGGGTGCCTTACCATTGCCATGTGTCATTGCTATTTTTTTTTTTTTTTAGCTGATCAGATACACATGGATATGGCTGAAATGCAAATAATTGTATCTGGAGTAATTCCTGATGCTGCAGTTTAATATGAATATACCAGCAGTGTAACTTGATGTAAATTACATTGAGAGCAAGAAATTGGTGGTTACCTGACCTGATTCCACGGAAGAATATTGCTTGGTTCAAAACGTGTGTGCTTTTGGCAATGCTTTTTATTACATCCATGCTTTCCATTGTTTTTCATTTCATTTTCCTTATCACAGAGCA
Organism: Certhia americana; assembly: GCA_018697195.1. Classification (NCBI taxonomy): domain Eukaryota; kingdom Metazoa; phylum Chordata; class Aves; order Passeriformes; family Certhiidae; genus Certhia; species Certhia americana. The sequence goes on along the minus strand of CM031860.1, from coordinate 59,620,066 downwards.
CAAGCCTCCAAGGCAGGAGCCTTTGGTAATCAGAGCCTGTTACACAATTAACACAAGTTACTTTCACTGAAGTTTTTTTTTTTTTTTTTAACCTTTATCTTTACTGAAAAATGGAAAAGTCAAACTGCTTTGCAAACCCCAGAACTTTCTGGAGGCTTAGGGACCTTCCCTTATACAAAGTCACTTGAAGGAAAGCACAGACCTTTATACAGTGAGACACTTTGACTTAAAATGGTTTATAGTGACATGAGCTATAACCACTTCTGTCTTTTCTCCTCCATGAGAGTGTAGAACACAAACCATCAGAGAGTTTTAATTACAAGGAGGGCCATCATTTCTATGTGACACTTAACACCCTGCCAGCATGAGTAGCCTGTGTTTTGTGCTTGCCTCTCAGGAGCTGTTGGAGAAGAGGGAAAAGAAAAACAAAGGTTATCCTTTGACTGTCTAGAAACAAATCCTTCGCAGCAGATTTTATAATTATTAATACATCCCAGTTGCCCAGTCCACATGTTCTCCATTCCCACTGCTGTGCCCCCAGCAGATTAGAAGTCAAGGTATTTCTTACAAGCTGTTACTTTTGGTGGAGGGTGAACAAAAAAGAAAATTACAGACTACCTGTATTGGTCAAAGGCAAATGAGTTTTTGTGTGCTTACACGGGTTACATTCACTGTAGTTAAATCCTTTTTTGCAGTGTCAGTCAGGTTTTTGACAGGAAGTGCATTTTGAGAGTATAAACATTTTGAAGGTTTTGAAATTCATTTTTCTGTGAATGTGGTTTTTGGCTGAATGCAGGTGAAGAGGGTGGGAGCTGTACAAAGGCTTTTATTTCACGATGCCAGGATGCTCAGACATGGCCCTGTCTTCTCTGAGTGCCTGCTTGGGATAATTCCAGTGCCCAGTAGAGGGAGTGCACACTGCACGCTCCACAATTTTTCTCTGTGCCACCTTGGTCCAGAGACAGCCATCTGCTCAGTCTGTTTTTTCAGGTGTTTCCTGACTTTTGAGTCTTTTGCAGGAATAACTTGTGATCAAATTATTCTTAAAAATATTTTTTTGCTGGTTAGAAATAGACCTGTCTCTCACTGTCTTGTTCCGTTTCTTATAATACTAATTTATTTTAATTTATTTTTCTTGTTTAATGTCTGATTTGCTTCTGATTAGATGCAAATGATCTTGCAGTTTTAGAGAGGACAAGTATGTGCTGTGTTTTAAATCATGCACACTATCTTTCTCTTTACATCCTTTCCCTAAAGAGTTACGCATTAGGATAGTATTTGAAATCCTGACATTGTTAATAGAAATGTAACTCATTAGCTGGATTTTATACAATCAAAGTATGTTTATGTCTTATGTAATTACCTTGGGATGCCGTGGAAGGTTTAGTACTCAGGCTGGCTGAAACTTGGGCAGACAGAATCCAGGAAGAAAGGTGATGTGGGAAACATCCCATTCAGGTGTCTGTCAGCAGAGGGATCATTTAACAGGTCTGTTACACTTTGAATTTTAAATTTCAAATTACATTAACAACCAGGGATATATAGTTTTTCATTAACTATATTCATTACTTTTTGTTTCACCTTTCCTTATCTTCTGTCAAATCGAAGCATGTGCTTGGATCTTGATTTATTCATGTACTTAATTTTATCCATGTGAAACATCTGGTTAAACTCAATAATGCCATTAATAATTAGATTTGGAGGAGCTGTCCTTGCATTGTCCAGAACCTGATAATCAAATCTCACTGTAATACAAGTCAGATTTTTTCAGAATGAGTACTGCCAGAAAATTATTACAAATTTACAATTTAAATATTTGCTGCTAATTACTTAGTCCAAAAATGCATTAAAAGGTTAAAATTTTAATATGTTATAAATTAAGCCAAGAGTTTTGCCAGTTACTTGGTTACAAGACTTGCTGATTTTTTTTCCCCATGTCTTCAACTACAGTTTGGCATTTTAGCAATTCTAATGAGCTATTTCTACCTAATCATTTTGTAGCTTTATAACCAGCTCTTTTCAAGTCTGTCTTTCTGTTAAGTTAGTGCCTGCTTTAGAAAAAACAAAAAAAAAGTTGAATTTTAGATTTTTTTTTCTGCTTCTGTAGCCATAGAAAATCCAGTCCTGCTGACAGCTTTCTGTAATAGCTTCCTTTACTCACATCCTTACAGTTCTTTCCTCTTGTTCATTTTAGAGAGGTTGTATCTAGGAGTTAGGTAATTGTCCTCAGTGATCTCTCACATCTGAAACCCTCACTGAAACCACATTTGCTAAAACATGCTCAGACCGTGCAGCAAGAGAGAGACACCTTTATAGAGAAGTCTTTTCCCCAGGTGTTGCTTTTTAACAAAAACCCCAACTCTTAACAAGAACTTGCCCTTTGAAATGTGGAAGTGTTTCATGTTAACATTTGAATGGTAACTTGATGTTGATAAGTGAGTATGTTTTCTATAGAGAAATATAGGAATATTTGATAACTACATCAGCATTACACCTAAAGATGTTCTTTACCAGATTTTATACGCTGTTAGTATGTAATGTGGTCGGAATAAATCATAAAATTTATTAATATTTATATGGTCAAATTGGTAGCCCAGGCAACATTTAAATATTTTTTTTTTTTGTCTAGGTAATATTTCTCGAAAAAGCCAGGTGAACTATAACTGCAAAAGTAAACACAGAATATTAAATAGGTCATACAGATACTTAATGCTTGCTCCTCCCTCCTCCCTGTTTTAATTAGTGTTATTTTTATTGTCATGTTCGTCATGTTATTATTTCTGTTAAATGTCTCTTTTGTAATCACTTTTCAGCTAAAAGACCTTTCTATTTTTTTAAGTTTTATTAGGACGTAGGACTGATATAAAATAAAACACTGTAAAATTAGCTCTCAGAACAGCACTCCCTTGTTCAAGTGTCTGCTCAGCTGGGTAAAGGGTTTGCTTGGTTATGTTTCTTCCCTAGAGCTGAGTGTTGCTGTGGTGTGTTTTATGCTTTGCCCTGGCCATGCAGACTGCCACTGCTATGAAGTTATTAAAAATATCTTGTTATGCAGATCTAGCCATGAATTCTTAGGGTTGTCACTGTGACGACCTCTGATCCCTGGCTGATTCGCAGGTCGCACAATGCAATTTGGAGCTCTTCTAATAGAGTGTAAAATAAAGTAGGATGTCTCCATCATCAAGTTAACCCTTATGTTAAATACTTAAGTTTTTCAGGCCGAAGGGTCATCTCACTTGATTCATCTATGAATACTGAGCAGTGTGTACTCTGTAAGTAGGAGATATAAATTTACTTCCTGCTTCTTATTCATCCTACCTTACAAGGGGAAATAGTATATTGAAGTGAATTTTTTTGTGAGGTTCATAGAGATACATTACTAAATGTGTATTTCTAAAAATGGAAAAGATAGAAAATGTTTAGGCTTGAAGCATATATTAATGCAAGTAAACATATTCACATCTAAAGTATCTTTGTACCTGAAATACACAATCAGAAATACATGCAAAGTTATGTGTTTTTGTTTAGAATAATTTTCTGTCTGTAATAAATTAGATTTATTTAATTGGGATGTGTATTTGCTTGTTGTTGTTAGACTTGGAAACCTTCACTAGTTTAACTAGAACTGCTACATCTCCTCTGAATGTGATACTCACTTTATGAAAAATGTGGATTGTGCAAGAGCACTTTGCCTTTTATGATGTTCCTACTTAAGGATTAAGGTGATTTATGCAACCACATACTGTCAATTTTTGGATGGTAGGAACTCAAGTAGTGAGGTACGAAAATACATCTGGAGACACATCTTGAGGTGGTTATTGCTAAAGAAATACTAAACTTGCCTTGCAATATCTTCCTGAGGTAATAATTTTGTCCAATATACCAGTTTTCTTGACTACCTTTTTTTGCTATCCCCTGAAACTCTGAAAGCACACGCTGGTCCGCTAGGTCTACTGGACATACCAGCTTTTTCTGAAAGGATTCATGAAATGCAGAATCTTCTGAACTGGTTTTTGAGCTTGCCCCTCCAGGACTGTAAGAATCCTTAGAGACTCTTACTTTAGGGAAAAACTGGTTCATCAGGTAGTTGTTATATTGCTAAAGCAATTTGGAGCAAGGTGTGCTCATTCTCCAGTGTACTTTGGCAAAGTGTTGGGCTGGAACCATTTAAGCATTTTTACTAACCCCTGAAAATCAGGAAATAATGTGAAAAGTGCATTCCTAAATAAAACTAAGCCTGGCCAAGATGCTTATGTGCTGTTGAGCAACTACACGTAGAATGAATGGTGATACTTTTACGGTTGAACATAAAATGTGCTTTGCCTGGACCACATATCTAATTTGCAGTCGTCGGGGTTTGAATTTATGTTCATATCACAAAGGGAAGGGGAGGGAGGGTGTGGAGGAGGTTTTTATAAATACAGCTCTGTTAGTAGTTTGTATTTTCCTTGTGTTGCACATAAGAAAACTCAAGCATGGCTCTAAAATCCATCCAAATGCCAGCATTTATTTCCATGTCACCCTGTGTTGGGTAATATGAAAGAATGAAGAAGGAGGAACGTGTCTTTGCATTAAAGATACACTGTTTGACTATTCAGTTGCTATTACTGGCACTCAAGATTTTTGCCCGTTGCTGTTTTCTTAGGTAGAATATCCCCAAATTTCATTTAACATGACTGAAGTATGTTTTGTGTTGCAGTGGAATAAAAAATGCATGTGCTTAAGGTTGCCCCTCTAACTAGGTTCTACAGCAATAAATATTCTGGTTCCCTAACCAAAATCTTCTAGAAAAATATTTAGTTGGCTCTGAGTAGATGCACATGAGATATTGGCATGGTGGAATAATTTGCAAGATCTTTCAGTGAGGGTATTAGCATATAAATAGCAGATGCAATGACGACCATCACAGCTGAGTACATTTAATTTTTAGTTTATAAGATAGAATGGGTTTTTAAATGCATAGCCATCAAGCCTGCTGAAAGACAAATGAAGTTTAGAGTTCACTTGTCTGAGGATGCCTTACATCATTTTTTTTTTTTTTTTTTAGAAAAGGGAAACAGGCACGCATAAAACTGAACAAAAGTGATTTCTTGGGTGAAAAGTAATTGAGATTGCAAACCAAGTTAATTAGACCATGCAAAATTTATTTAATGGTCCCAGCTGTAGTTTGCAAGTGGTGTTTTAGTGAGTAGATATGACTTCTTCATGTGCTATCTTTTCCCTTCCTTCTTTTTCTAAAATAATTAGTAGTGGCTGTACATCTAGTCCTATAAACTGATTGCATTGTATATTTCAGTAATTTTATTGCTTGCTTTAATTATGATTGCAGAGACTCGGATTGTTAAATCCTCTTAACAGAATGTAGCAGTCAATTTGTATAAAAGTAAAAGGATCAAGGGCTTTTCTTTACATCTTTCCAAGTGTTGTGTGGTGGGTGGAGGCTTTTTTCACATTTATTACTGGTTAGGATGGATGAACAAGGCCTTTAACTGGGGCTCTGGTTGCACTGAGCTGCACTAACAGATACAGGCTGTTGAAGCATTGACTACAAAGTAAAAGAAACGATTGCATTTCTGCTGGCATCCAGTGTTTTTTCCAGGTTTTTTTAAATAATGCAGACTAATACGGAAACATCTATTTTTTTCAAGTTTTTGTAATGGATTAGGGAGGAAGTGGTTTGATTGCACTTGTCTAGTTGGAAGAGTCAGCACTATTTTAAGTTTTTAGTGGAAAATCAGGAGAATTGTGAAGATGTTCTAAGTTATTACAGTGAAAATAATGCGTGTATGTTTTCTGCCTTTTTTTACATCATATTCTCATATGTCAATAAATCCAGCTCAAGAATCTGAATATTGCCTAGCTAAATCCCATTTCTTCTCACAGGAATATAGATATCTACAGTAATCCTACCATGTTAAAGAAACCAACAATTAACACAGTTTTGCAAACTCATCATTTAATGACTTAGATAAATAAATACGAAAATAAATATCAGCATTTTAGAGCAGATTACCAGGCTAAAAATTCCCTTACCCGTGAAACTTGAAGAGCAGTGGTGGTGCAAGCAGCCTCTGAAGTCTGGGGATGTGGTGTCCCTTCAGGGGGATCATTCTCTAGTGACAGAGAGGGGGTTTGCTCACCCTCCATCTCTGATAAGACTGTTAGTGAGTTTCCTCAGATCACCTGATAATTAGAATGGATTTGAAACCAGGAGCTTTTTTCTCACAGTCTTTGACAGGTGGCTGAGAAACAAGCAGTTGTGTGAGTACCTATTTTCAAGGTATTTAATCCTATAAGAAAAGCTTTACATTATGGTATTTATCACTTGCTCATACACTTTACTTCCCTTCAGACATGGCACACTAGAAATTTCATACTGCTTGTTTTTGCCTTAGTCTCTTTTTTCATGGTTGCAAGTACTCTAACTCTTCATTCCTAAAAGGATAATAATTTACTTAATAACTCACTTAAAATTATTTTCTTAAGTATTTTATTTCTTCTGATTTAATGGTGGATTTTTAAAAAATTTTTTTAATTGACTGAGAAAGTCTACCTATAGTGGAGACATGGAGAGGAGGTGGTTGAGCTTTCCTACTACATCTGTAGGAGTTGCTTTTGGAGCTGTCTTCATGCTTGGAAAGGAGAACTTTAAAAAAAACCAAAACATACTTTTCTAACCAATAATATTGTCCAGGAGCTCTCCCACTTTCTCTAGCAAGGAAATGGAACAAACCAGCATAAATGGGAAGGTTGTGATAAAGGTCCACTGGAATTAACTAAATTGAGATATAAGTACCTGCTATTACTGTGCAACTTCTTGAATTTCCAACAGTGACAACTTTAAAATTTTAAAGTAAGAAGAGAACTTATTTATCTTGTTAAGATTTTAGTCAAGATAAAGACTTTATGTCTGTTTGAAGAGAAAAGGGGGCTTAATTCCTGATAGTTAGCTAAGCAGCTAATTTTTTTTAAAGGAAATCTAAATTTAATAGAAGACCACAGGGAAATTCCAGAGTGTGAACAATACGCATAATATTTTATGAAAATGACCCCCATATTTAAAATCTGGCATTATATGTTATGCATTGTAGCACCAAGTCCACATCCACCTTTTAGAAAATTAAAACACATAAATTCTGTTTAGTGTTTGATATGTGCTGCACTAGCTGAAAGCCATAATGCCCCTAAAACCTTGGGTTGCTTTTCACCTTTCATAAATTCCTGGGTAGATTCTATACAAAAAATAATTTTCAGCTCCGTGGCTCATTGTTATTCAAACTTGATTGATTGTCGTCATTTACTCAGTGAGGAAGTTAAGTGCTCCTGTCATTTCTGAAGAGTATAATTGGGACGTTTCACAGGTCAGCGGCAGTGACAGGTTTCCCTTTTGATTAGTGTTAGACTGATAACAAAAATTACAGTTTCCTATGATTAATGTTTTCTATAGTACTTGAATGCACAGTTCATGGATTGTACCTAAACAAAGTGAATTTGCATCTGATTATGCCTTTTCTCTGTCAGGCTCTTCACGTGCTTTAAAGTTTTAGATCATGCAGGTAATACAGCAAAGTTGCTTCCAGTGCAGTTTTCAAGTTGAGGATTAGTGAAGCCCACTGAATTTTAGTATATTACCATAGAGATAGATATGTGCCTCGAGTGATAGGAATAAATTAGGTGAAATTTCAATTAAAGATAGTACTTGGCTTTCCCTCTAGTCCTCTCAGATATGACATACAAGGAAGTACTGATATATCCCTGCTATTTTAATCTGGCAATTTAAGTTAAATGATCAGGCTAGACTGAATTTTTCCCTCTTACTAGTTTGGCACTATTTCTCTGCTCCTTAAACCTGTTGCTGTTTCTTTGTTTACAGACTGAGTAAAGACTGAGGAAATACACTGAATTTACTGTCCCTGTTCTGTGATGTGAAAGTTAGTCAATTTGTACATTATGGCTCAAAGTTGTAGACTAAGATCATCTGTGACAAGTTTTATCTTGGTGAAATCTTTTTTTAATAGCTAGATAAGAAATGGAACCTGAGTATGAGACTTATGATGATGTCCTGCTTGTAGCTGGAGAAATACTAGAGGTTATTTGCTGGTGTTTACTTCCAAATTCAAATGGTCCCTTATAGATTAAAAGGAAATGACAACACCAGCAGAATTTCAAAACCAAAATACAAGCCAACTAACTTCTCTTCAATCTCTAGCACTCTTCAGATGTGCATAGAAAACATGATGGGTTTTTTGTTGGTTTTTTTTTTTCCTTTCTAAGGGCCATTAGGAATGTCTTCTACAAGTTGTAGTTTCAGACAGATGTTCTGCTTTCAAATCTATTGGCATTGTGAGTTTGTGATTAGTAGTGGAACATTTGATCCTTTCTTTGATTAGAACTCTATTTTGGTTTCTGCTGAGGAGGTCAGGCTCAGTGTGCATCTGTCTTGGCTGGGCCAGGTATGGCCTGAACTGCTGCTTTCCTTTAGATCAGGAAAAATAATTGCATTAGGAAACAAAAAGTAAACCAATGGTGCAAGATCCCCCAGCAGAACCTGAATGTTGGCTGCTCTCAAGGGAGGGATAATTGGGCTGAGACTCCATTGGGGTCCTTACCTGTCTTTGGCAGCAGCGTGCTCTCAAATATGATTGCCTTGAGACTTTATTTTAAAATGAAGACTAATCAGGTTCCCTAGTAAGAATGCAGTAGTAAATCAGCTCTTGTCTTTGGGACAGTAAATCTGGGGTTTTTCTCTTTCACTGGAACAGCAGCTTTCTTGGATTGAAGTAACTTTTGAAACAAAGGGAAAAATTTTACTTCAAACTTGAACCACCCATTCATTATGTGTTAATGTGTATCTGTGTATTAATATCAATTAACATTCTTTGTTAGAAATTAATACAGTCCAGCTTACAATTAATTATGGCCAGAAAGAAATAATGATTATTTAAAATAAATAGTGTAATTTTTAAACTACACTTAATAAATCAGGATTAGCTGCTAGGTTTTTTGGCTTCAGAGTATATGTATGATTTAGAGGAACTCGGCTGTGACACAAGATTAGAGTAGTGAATTAGATTGGGAAAATTCTGCTGCAGGCAAAACCTGTAGTATCCTCTGGTGCTTGTAACAATGAGTAGTTGATATGAATATTAACAGAAGCCAGGTGCATTAATAGAAGTAAAGAACACAGTTGGAAAATAATGAAAATTATGCTGTTCTTTCTATTGCTTTGGGTTGCTGCAATGAAGTGGAAAAAGTGATGGCCTGAGCTAAGGTTGGATTTAGTGCATACCTCTTACTATTTCCTTATAAAAGCACATGGCAAACATACAATAAAGTGCTAATTACGTTGTTGGGAATGAGGTGACTGTATATGGGCAAAGGAAATAAAGCTTAAAGTCTCCATCATTGTTGCCTTTTTAGGGTAGTTGTCATCTGCTTTTTTAAAGCTCATAGTACAGGCCATGTCTGGTGACAGAGATTCTTTTAGCTTATGTGCAGTTTAGCAATAAAAATCGTTTTCAGGTATGGAAAATCTTAGAAAAAGTATAGATTTGATGGCACATACACAACAGTTACTAGGTAAAATTATACATAGGAAACCACTTACCTGGATGAATTACACTGGTTAGTTGGAACTTTTTTATGCCTACTCATGGATCTGACTACAAGACAGACCAAGTTCACATTTAAGAAAATCTGTTTTGTTGGTCTTTGAAATCAGAGTAGTGTGTGCTGTGTGGTGGTATAAATGGTTGGTATGTACCAAATCAGTTAAGAAATGAATGTATCAAATTATTCTTAGTTCTGTTGTGAAGAAACTGAACCACTGTAATATACAGATCTGAATATTCTTATTTGGGTCAGTATTAGCTTGCCCATTCATCAGCTTCCCCTCCTGTTTGACTGCTCTGGTTTTGAGCTCTTAAACAAGTTGTGATACCATTTAGCATGCCACAGATTATTTGGGTGCTGCTAAATGAGTAAAATCATCCAAATGAGAAGTAGTAAGACTAATCTGCTCATTAAGTCAAAATCTTGATGTTGTTTTAAGATTTTTTGGTCTTGTTTTATAGCTTCACACTTTCTCAGACTTCACCAACTGCACGTGTTCTAATGGATAAAAGGGGCTTTAAAGAAGCCCTTAGGATAGAGTATGGCTTTAGAGATAAAATGTTAAGCAAAGGCCTAATCTTAGATAAAGATTAAATACATAATTAGGGAAATACTTTTGACATAGAGAAGTCTCAGTAGGGCTATCAGGATGTCTGCAAAATATTTTCAATGTGAAGAGAAATGAAAAACAGTCTTCACGTTAAAATAAAGAGAAAATAACCCCAACAAAAATATCTCTGTAGATGAAAGGCTCGGATGATGATGATGATGACGACGATGAGGATGAAGATGAATTTGTGGAGGTCCCTGAGAAGGAAGGTTATGAGCCCCACATTCCAGACCACCTGCGTAAGGAATATGGTGAGTTTGCCCAGCTGTGACAAGCTTTATCCCTGCATGTTACTGCTGCACTAAGGTAAATAAACAGCCATTCTGAAGTAATAAAGTGATCAGCAGTGTGGGTAATCTCTGCCTGCTCTGAGGAAGTCATTACATGGACACCAGAGCAGTGATTGGCTCTGGATAAACAAATACTTTTAGGAGCAAGAGCAACTGAGACGAGCAGCTTATTTCATTCCATCATCTTCCACAGGAGTTCAGAGCCAGAAGCAGCACCCTGTGTGCTTGTAAGTGTGCAGAACACATACTGGGAGGGAAAAGATTGGAAAGTAAAGTTGGCAATGAGCCTGAATATTGCAAATACCTGGTGACAGTCTGGTGAGCTGGGATAAGGTGCTGTTCCATTACCTGCATTGGTAGCAGCTGGAGATGCACAGCCACTTCCTCCCATAGAATGGCCAACTTAGAGCTCTACAGGGTGGCTCTTTCTGTTTAGGTATTGCTGTCAGATGTTAAATGCAGCTCAGCTTTCAAGTGCAGAATTACAGCCACAGAGCACATACCAGATGACAAACTGTAATTTTGCATTCTTATTAGAAGTAGATAATTTTAAAATGAAGTTACACTTACTATGTATTCTTGTGAAATTGAGAGTGGTGTTACTGAGGAAAGTTCATTGTAATTCAACTTCAGTGCAGCTCCTTGTCCTTTGTACCTCTTGCTTAGCAAGTCTCCAGCTTTACCTCTGTGTAACTCGGTATACTTGAGGACTCCCAAGATTTCTGTGCATTGTAGAGAAGGGTAGCTGCCATCAAAAAGTTTTAAGTTAAAAACCTGTAAGAAGTGTCTTGCTCCTACATTTGTCCACGAGTATTTGTGTAAAACTGGTGCTGTGGCTTTTTCAATCCTATTGATGCTTATTTTTCCTATTTCTGCAGTTTACCTCATTAAAAAGTCAAGTTGCAGCTACCACCTGGAACTTGTTTTCCATATCTTTAGCAGCAGCCTAAGTAATCGTAACATGCAAAAGTTCTGTTTATTCTTGCCAGCTTCCACTGCAAGTGAAATGTATTCACTTCTTCCCTTTTATCCCACCTTCCTCATGGACACACCTTTTTTTTAAGAAGAAAGCATCTTAGCACTCTTTGTATCACACTAGCACAGTACTTGGCTGCCATTTGAATTCCTTCTTATAGGGAGGGATAAAAGAAGAAGCTTGCTATCTACTCAGGGATATTTTAAAAGTTTACATTAAATGGATTAAGAAATTCCCAATTTGTATTTAAACTATTGCTGATAGGAAAATACATTATAGTGAAGAAGTCAATCAATCATGAAACAAAACCTCGCATTCTGTATGCCTGTGGCTGTGTAGGAGCTCATGGTCACACTTGGCAGTTCTTTATCTGATGTGTATGTTAAAAATATAATTTTGAGAGAAATTAATCATTCCTGATGCTTCTGAAGACATTCAGCTTTACTTACTGCCATTTGAAGCTATTATGTAAGTTCCCAGTTTAGGAAATGGTCTGAAAAGAACTCAGAATTTCTGAAAATCACAGCTTAGAAAATGAAAGTCTGCATGAGTGGAATGTTCTAACTGGAACATTAAACCTCCCATGTAAAATGAAATCCAAGCGTTACATGGAAGGTGTAAATGGTTAAAAGTTTTTTTTCCTTTTGTTGTTACTTTTCCTGACCAAGCCAGATTAACTTGATACAGTAAACAGGAAAACAAAGCTGTAAAACATGACTGTGGAAATGGATTGAAACGTGACATGTAAATTATTGATTTAAATGTCGCTTTATTCCCTTTCATTTCTCTCACAAAAATGTATCCTACCAACGAGATAAATTTTGTGGCTCTCCTGAGAGCTGAAGAGCTTGTTAAAAATGAAAATTTATTTAGAAATTATATTTTATTATGCCTAAGTATATAGACACATGCAGTAGTATTATCTGTGTGTTTATGTGGTTAATAACTACTATATCAAAATTAGTGACAATATTAAATACAGAAGTTGAATTGAGCATGGGTGCAGTTTGGGTGGAGGTAGAATTGAACAACTCAATTTGAATCTTGATGTATAAAATTAAATGTAAATTTGTTAAAAGAATTTAGGTGATTAGATAATTGAAGTGTGAAGATATAACCCATTAGAGGTGTCATGCCAAATTAGCATTACCAGAATTTTAATGACCTCCCATTTGTATAATCCTTATTTACACTTGCATCTGATGTCTGCAGCTGACAAGAGGCCAGCCCTCCTGTGGGACCACAGGGTCATTTAAAATAAACTGTGGTGCTAAAGAGGAATATTCAGCTGAAAAAGGAACAACGCTGAAAATAATTTCCAAATGGTTCCTCAAATCTCGCCACTGGGCACTGATATTGCTGATACTACTGATGAGTGACCTGCCCTTGTATGGCTGGTATTGCTAAGCCCTGGAAAATGGAGCTATTATTCATTTGAAGGAAAACTTTCGGGAGAAGTAAAGTCTTGTTTCCACTGGAGATTTTCTGCATTCCAGCCTTTGCTGTTGGTTCCATTGGTTATAAAGCCTTAGGGTGGATGAGGTAAGGGATGAAACTGTGCAGCCCCTCATTGTTCTTATCCCATAGAACAGAATTTTTGACTGATGCCAAAGGATGAGAGATTCCTTCCTGCCCTTGGTGGCCTTGGCCTGGCTTGCAGTTGAGCTCTGAACCACGTGAGAAGTGATTTGTTTTGAGGGATGCACTTTTCCACATAAAAATGGAACAATTCTCAGCTCTAGCTCAAAGCACCCACTTTAGTTGGTAGTTCTTGTCTGTGTCTCAATGCAAGTATTACCCATGCAATAATGCTTTGAGGGCAGGGGAGTCCTATTTCTGTTTTACAGAGGAAACCATCTGACTTGGGACTATTAGCATGGAAGCAGTCTATTGGTTGTCAAGTTTCATCTTTACCCAAAATTATGTTAGGAATGACTGTGCAGTCACAAACCATTATTTCTACTCTGGTTAATAAGTTTATTTCTTTTGTATTTAAACCTTAAGGTGGATGTTTTTAGGTTATTGATAGCTACTTTACTTGTTCACATTGCATCTTAGAGTCAGCTTGAGATTTCTTTCATATGGGAATCAAAGCTACAGTTCTAAAAACCCAAGGGTTAGTTCCATGCATTTCTGAAATTTTTCCCTCTTTTCTTCACAATGTGATGTACTTTCTTAGGGGTTAGATGTCCCCAGACTGCCTTTCCTAATCTGATGGTAGCTCAGTCATCCTTTTCTGTGTGTTAAGTAGCTGCTGACACACATGTGCTGGCTAGATGGAAATTAAAAATTATTCCCAAGCATTTTCCTTCCTTACTGCAGTGATTTCTCAGTTTGTCTGGGTCTAGCTTTTCAATCAGGTTTGATTTATCTGGTCTTCATATCTTAGGAACTTCTGAGGGAATTCGCCCTGCTTGTGAAAGATGTGGAGAAACAGCTCAGTGGAGACCGCAGCAGAAACAAACCTGCAGACTGCAGTGTGTGAAGCACCATTGTCAGGGGCTGAATTTGAGACTAAAAGAGTTACACAGTCTAAGTTAAATAAGGCTTTGACCTGACTTCTCAAAGGGGAAAAAGCATATCATGTTTTACAGGGGCAATGTTAGACAGAATTATTTATTTCTCTCTTTGAAATTTGGGTTCCTTTTTCCTAAATTTGGAAAATGCAAGTAACGCACAGTTGCGTTTCTCAGCCTGACAAGTCTACTATCTAGAATAAGTTTTCTGTTAATATTACTATGAATCCTTCAGAAAAAAAGCAGATGTAGTTGTTACATGATGCGAACAGCATGTGTTGATTTATCATAAATGTATTGAAAACAGATATTCAGCCCTGAAGTTAAAACCCCAGACCAGAATTTCTGTAATCAAATGTGTGTGGGGTCTCCATTTCTCCTAGGATATAAAACTCTAGAAGTACTTAATTATGAGCTTACAAACGAGATTACCTTGTTATATTAGTTAGTGTTTTGTTATAGCTGTATATGCACAAACACAAGTCCTATATGGAATCACAGAATCATCATTAAGATTGGAAAAAACCTCTAAAATCATCAAGTCCAACCTTTAGCTGAGTACCGCCATGCCCACTAAACCACAGAGTTGCCACATCTACTGGTTTTTTTGAATACTTTCAGGGAGGGTGACTCCAGCACTTCTCCAGGGAGTGTCTTCCAGTGTTTAATTGCTCTTTTCAGTGAAGAAATATTTCCTAATATCCAACCTAAACCTCCTTTAGCACAGCTTGAACCTACAGAGACCTAGCTACACTTGGGACAATAAATGTAATGTAGTATTCGGAATGAAGATTAACTTTTCACATTTATGGAAAAGCATCATTATCCCTTCCAACAAAATACTTCAACATCTATGTAGAAGTATTGACTGTAGATACTTCTGATTGATCCTGATCACATGATCATGGAAACTTTCTTCATTCTCAGGAGAGGTCCTCTTATGTAAATAAGGTTCCCAGAAAATCTAGCAGGAAATTAAATATACTTGATTTCTACTAAAGTTCCTGGAAATTAATACTCACTGCACAAGACGTTGGTACACTTTCAAGTAGTTTGCCACAGCAGTATTCCTCAGAGGAGCTATGCAATGGCCAAGGGATGCAAAATCATAAGGAAGAAGCTTAAAAGGTCAGGTTGTGAAGTATAGAAACTGTATATATATGTACATATGTATATGTGTATATATATAAACTATATATTTGGGTTTTTCTGGTTCTTAACTATGATTGTAAAGCAGTAATAAGTAGGGCTAATTAATTAGAGGTAACAGCAAAACAACATTCTGTAATTCCAGTAGGCCAAACTAACTGTTTATGCAACGTTAGTGAACTCTCCTCATTAACTACCATGGCTATATTTTTTCTTTCATTCGAATTTCCAAAGGAGTATTCCTAGATTTCAGATAAATGAACATTCAAGGCACTGGGTAGCTTTGCCAAGTCCAAAGCTTATTGTGCTTCCTGAGTAAAATACTAGCAGGCATTTTCATTGTCAGCACCATAGGGTAAGTGGGGAAATATTGTATCTGAACCGCTGGATTTTCCTGACAGTCTGAAACAGTGTCTGTACTAATATAAATCACTTGGCTTGACTAAGATTCAACAAATGGGGAGCAGAAATTGTTAAGTTTCTTTTCAGGAAAGGTGAAGTCTGTAATACTTTTTTATATTCTATCTCCGTTTTTTCAATTAAACTTCAGCGAATCTGAAGTAGCTTGATTTCGTCTAAATCCACACAGCTGAGGAAACCTGGGCTTGCTTTTTCTCTGAATTTTCACTGAGGGGCTTTTATCTCCCCCTAATCCCACCATTTCTGTCAGGACATAATCTCTTTCTCAAATTTACATTTTAATTACAAGGCCAGCTGAACTAGCTAAAATCAATAATGTCAGCATTCAGCAGCCTAACTTCAGCTGAAACCCCAGCCTCTCTCTTTCCTTCTATAGATTTATCTTGTGAACACGGGCTACTTTATTGCTTCAGGCAATAGGTGCCATTTGGTCCATTTAAACAAAAAGAGGGATATAAACACTTTTATGATTCTTTTTCAAAGCTGCTATTGGCACAATTTGAACCCAAGTACTGTACTTGTTAAATAAACCACACAGAACAGCAGAATTCTGAAGAGGAATTTTACTTTTAAACCTGTACTTAATCCCATCTATGTTTTAAAACAAAGCAACCCCACCCTGACATGGGACACCATTCAGCTGGGGTTGTCTGCATGGTCACTCTTGTCTTTATCTTGTCAGCAAAAACTACTTTCATTCATAAATATTTTTTAAAAACTCCACAGTGGAGGAGATGTTACTGATGCCTTAGTGTATCTACTTCTAGCTATTTTTCTGTTAATAGCTTAAAATAAGAAATCAATGAGAAAATATTTTGTTCTGGTAACTCTTAAGAATTCCCATATTGATCTTCCCAATGTGATTTTTATCTGTCTAAATGTCACATTGTCCATTTATCTCTCTTGCCTTTCCTGTGTGTTACTGACTGCTTGTCCCTGCTGTTCCCCTCCTCCTCAACAAAACCAGTGTTGTAAACGAGCAATTATGCTTCCTGTAAACATGATAGGAAAAGACTTGGAAATAAATAGGGTTTTCGGAGTATTTTTAGTCACATATTTTCTCTGAAGATGAGAGGGTATGGTGAGTGACACAAACCTGCCATCTTCTGACTTTCTTTCACTATTTGTAAATGGTACACATACAAGTGCTCTCAAAACGTTTGCTTTAAACAATGTTTTTCAGAAGGGTTCCTTTAAGAGAAAGCAGTTTAAATGCTAAATACAGTTTAAGCAGTTCTATACTGCAGATAGTCTGTGACATAGTCTTCTCAGTTAACCCTGTCCATGCCAAAGGCCCTGTTTGTAACTTTCTGTCATTAAAGGAAGTTTACTTCTCTAAATACTGATGATTCTAAGTGTGGTTACAGTAATGTTTTTGGTTAATTCTGTTTCACTTTGATAAAAGTAAAACCTGATGCACCTGACAAAGGCATTTTCTCTTTCTAGCCTGAGAACTGAGATGGAGCCCTGCTCTTCCCCTTTTCAGAGACATAAATTCAAAATTCCTGCATTATTATGTCTCTGAAGTGCTGTTTAGATGCACACTTTTTGGAGGTGCCATTATCCCTCTTGAACAGCAAGTCTACAGCCTAACAAGTGCAATGAAATAATTTCTTTTGCTATTTAACCAAGATATTTAGCTGCTTAGATCCATCCTATTATACTTAATTATCATTGCCTTTTTTCCTGGTCCTTCTGCTAATATTGAGACTGTTTCCCAGTGCTGAGATTAGTCCTCTAATTTTTTTTTTTTTAATTATGTTCTTTAAAAGCTTGTTGACTTTGGAGAATGTGGAGTCTTTATAGCTTTGTTAGTGTGTGGTGTGGGCAGGAGTGAGTAAGGGAGCAGCAGTGCCAGATGTGCTCAGCAGCAGCACCACCAGCCAGCAGCAGGATGGACTCTGGATTTTGAATTAGGATTGTTGCTGTCTCTGGGGAGAGGCTGTCCAGGAATTGGGTTAAACAGGTATCCTTCTCCAAGCCCTGAGCTTGGAGCTTTGGAAAACAGGTTTGGATGTCCTTCCCTGCACAAGAACTCATTTCTGGGTCTAGGTACTTGGAAAATGTATTCCTAGGGAGTGGATCTCAAAGGTTGCCACCTCAGCATCTTGGCCTGTGGGCTGGTGCCATCTGTGCAGTTGCATCTCATGGGTTCAAGGGAATGAATGATGCAAGTAAATCAAGGTCAGGATGAATTACTGTGAGATCTTACGAGGTGGGAAGCTGGGTCACAGCAAATTGTTCTAATTTTGTTTGTGGAAAGTACATTATTCTCTGAAATGTACTTTCTCTGAAATATACTCTGAAATATACTCTGAAATGAAAATATTTTGTGTACCAAACCTACCTGCCGCTATGGGTCTTGCAATTTCCTATTCAGATGGCTGGTCACAGATAAAACATTAGCTTTTTCTTTTCTACTAAATATATTGTGATACATTTAATGACTAACAAAGCAAGAATACTTGTGTATGCAGCTTCAGGGCTGGTTAGAATTGGGCAAAAGATTAAAAGTTACAATTAAGTAATGGACAAAACATGTTAGATAAACTTTAGTTACTTTTCATAAGAAGGCTCAGATAATTTGATGAAAATTTTAGGTTTATGAAATTATGATTCTTTTTGTGTGAAGGTTAGGGATCTTTTTTGAGGGATGAGAGCTTTCATTTCAATAAATTACTTTATAAAAAGGCTTTCTGAGGGGACAGATCACATTAGTGTGAGGGATCATTCCAATTTTAGCTGTCATTGGCTGGTAAGTTCTTGTTGCTACTACTGGCTAATGGAGTTGCTCCTCCAGCTCAGCAAATAGAAACAGGTGCTGTCTAGAAACACCTTGCATGTCCCTGCAGTCCATGCTGAGTCTCTAATCTGGCTGTGTAAAGTAATTGAAGTTACCTCACCACTGAGCTGCTGGTGCTGAACATCAGTGCCTGGTACTGCCTTGCAGAGGGCCAGTTCCTCAGGTGTAGCTCAGGCATTTCCTATCTCTTGGACAGACTCTGTGGGTGTACTTCCTTCTTCTGCCAGCACTTAGATATTTTCTCCTGGCAAGTTGTCTGGTTTAGTATCTGTGAAAGACAAATGTTCTCTAAATAATTCTGTTTTGCTCTGAGTGAGATTGATATCTAACGCGAACTGAAAGCAGGAAGGCGTAGTCAGCACCCTGAGCTGTTTGGGTTTGGGCTGTGAGGGTGGAAGAAGTGAATCACTCCTAAACATCAAGGTTTTTTGCAGGCCTTGAACCCCAGTCACCTCTAAAAGCCCCGGTGGTGAAGGCATCCACAGGAGCAGCTCCGCTGAGCTCCCGCACTCAGCTCAAAGAGAATGAGGATGAACTCGATCCAACCTGTGCAGCTGCCACACTGAAACTTCTTAGAGACAAACTGCCAAAGTTACCATCTCCTCATGCCAGGTCAACTTTGGTTTAATTCTTATACAAACCTCTTGCTCCTGTGTTTATTAGCCATAACAGCACACAGAAAAGCATTCACAAACCAGGCAAGCTGACAAGGCTGGCTTGGTCTCATTTTGAAGTTACATTCATTGCTTAATGTCTGGGATTTTGTTGGGGATTGCACCAGGATCTTAAGGAATCTTTTACTGCTCAATTAATACAGATCTTATTTGGGGTAAATGGCCTTTATGAAAATACACTGTTCCTTTCTTTGCTAACACCCTACCACCCCGTTTATTTGGGTACATTTTGTTTGCAGCTAAACAGAGAGTATCATAAGTTAGCAAGTAGTTTCAACATCTCTTTGTTGCCAGTGACATAGGCTGTCAGTACTGCCTGGAGATGTTATATCGCTTCCAAAGACATTTGTTATCAATCCTGTTCAAAATTTGGTGAAACTCCAGC
Source organism: Certhia americana (assembly GCA_018697195.1). Lineage (NCBI taxonomy): Eukaryota > Metazoa > Chordata > Aves > Passeriformes > Certhiidae > Certhia > Certhia americana. The sequence continues at coordinate 59,600,631 of CM031860.1, read as the reverse complement.
CTTGCCTAGCACTTGGCTGTGATTTGAGGATAAGGCTGGAGTCATCTGCTTAGTGGCATGTTCCTGGAAAGACACTTCTGCATAGGCCAGGAAAGCCCCCAAAACCTAGCAAACTGGAATTAATCTGAGATTTTCAGTATCATATCTGTGGCTCCTATGGGAGTACAACAGGGATGATCCACTGCTGCCCCCATCAGATCACTGGGCTTCTACCCCCTTAGTGTGTTATGTGTTAGCCAGCAGTAGCTGAACATGCAGTGAGCTGCATAGCGTGTGTGGTGTTATGTCATATGGTCTTTCTTTTAAAAAAAAAGAAAAGGACAACCTTGTAAAAGTAGTTGTAATTGTACATGTAAGGTAATATTAGTGTTGGTCTAAAAAAATCTATTGAAAACAGAAAAAAAAGAAAAGGTTGTGGTTATTGGTGTTCTGTATTGACTTCTCATTGATTTTCTCCAGTGAATCTGCAACTTCTGAGACAGCAAACTTGGAAGATCCTGATAGTAAAAGAAGAAAACTAGAAGAAAGAGCTAAAGCTCCCCTCATGCCTTTTGGATTAGATCTTCACTACTGGGGAGAGGATCAGCCAAGTGCCGGGAAGATTCTCAAGTAATGCTCTTTTAAGACAAATTGAACAAATAAATAGATTTACTTGTACTCAGAGGTCATGCAGTGGGGTGACTGCTATTTCTTTTGATAATTACTTTTCTTCTTTACCTTGTGTTGTAGGACCCATAAAGTCAGAAATTCTACCTTTAAATGTTATTTGTTTTGAGAAGATGTGATACTAATTAAATATCCTTTGATGCTTCAAAGCACTTTTTTTTTCTGCTCTTTTTATGTTTGCAGCATGGCATCAGTTTCTCCAGTTTAAGCTGATACCTCGTTACGCAAAGGGCTCTGCCAAGTGTGTGATAGAAATTCCCTGAGCTGGATATTTTAAGATCTAAATAAGTAGCAGGCAAGGTAGGAGAAAGGCTGGGGAAGTGTTTTTCCTGACTTCACAGAGTGGTAACTGAGGAAACTGATACGCTTATTCAGTCACACAGGGGAATGGTGGCAGTTGCAGGATTTGGATTTGGATCTTTCACTTTCCATTGCTGTCTGGGAGGTTTTGTGTTTCATGAAGCATTGCTGACTTAGGAAAAGCTTTAGCACTGCTGAGGAGAAGAGGTGGTAGGTGCACACATCAAAATTTATTTCTAGTAGTCAGCTCTTAAAACCCCTTTTTAAAAAACCCTTTTTTTAATGAAAGTTTGGTTACAAACTCCTCCCTCTATGTATAAATTCGTTTAAGTCCACCAGAACTTTGGTCTCAGTGTTTACCATACCTGGCTTGAAAAAGGCAAAACTCATTGACTGTCTGGGTTGCAAGTTAAGCTATTATATTCTTAGCAGTATTAATTTAACTTAGTTTGTTTTCTTACCAAAACAAACAAAAAACCCCCAGTCTGTAATCTGTGCTAAAACAGTGCTGGCAGAAAGGAACAAGAAGAAATCTTTGCCCCTGGACCTGATTTCATAAAATGCTGAATATCTATTAAATTACTGAAAACTGGTGCAATTTGATGCATAAAAGTGCTTTGCCACAGTTACTCCAGGCTTTGGATTCCGTCTCACGTGGAATAAGCTTTTTAAAGCCTATGAAAAGATTTTCAGCAGGACTTTTAAGAAGCATTTGTCTGTGATAGTGCCAAAAAGGTACTAAGGCCTTATTTTACATTGCAAATGAGTTATTCAAGTCATAAGTGAAATCAGAAGCATATTTCACTGCCTGTCTGCCTTGTGCTGTACTGTTTTATTTTTATGCTTCCCAATAAAATAGAGGGCACACTTCTGAACCATATAGTCTATAACTACAGATGTGCCAATCTAACTAAAGATAATTTAAGTAACTCTGCACACACAATGCCATTGACCCTAGGCATAAAATAGACTTATTGAAAAATTAAGGTTTAATTAATTAATTAATTAATTAATCTGTCAACTCTAATGTTTCTCTCTGCACCCATACTGGCTCTGTAAGTATAGGGGAAAAAAGCAAACTGAAAAATAGACAATGCATATGGGATGTGTATGGAATTTGAATTTTTAAAATCTGAAGGGGAAAAGTCTTTCCATTTCATTTAGCAGTGTATTTACTTAATAATAGCATTTATTAAATTAAGATCTTGACAGTGAGGATGTAGCTACCAGGAAGATTTTCTAAAGAAGTTTTGTTGGTTTTTTTGAGGGAGGGCCAGAAGGTTGTGTATGCTGCACAGTGTTGAATTGTGTAGAGTCTATGTCAGCTTAACAGACTTATTTTGGATAGCATGGACCTTCCACCCTCCTCCTTGATTGAAATCAGCTCACTCTTAGGAGCAGAGTAAAATAGCCGGTCCAGCACTGACTGTGACTAGGATATTTGAATTAGCCCATTTTGCACTTGCTTCAGGATCTCTGTAAGCATCTGGGGTTAGAATTTATATTTATTCAATGTTTTTATAAGCTTTCTGTCAGATTAGAAATTAAGATGATGTAAATTCATTGAAAGAGTGCAGCAGTTCTCCAAGAGCTTTCTCTTAGATTTCAGTTAACCATTACTTGTCTTTTATTCCTCCTTCTCATGTATTGCTGTGTCATTGCTATTAAAGCCTCTGTTGTTTATCTGGATTAGGAGCACTCTAAATGTGAGTGAGATGTTGATCTTTTTCATCTTTTAGTTGATTATCTTTTCCTCTTCTGATCCATCTTACAAATAAGTTTTACTTGTCACATGCAGCATTTTTTTCCAACAAGTATCTGCCTCTTTATAATGTTGCTTAACTTACCACAAGAAATCAGAAAACTTTGGAAACTGCCACTGCTTTGTTCTTCTCTCACCTGCTTGGAAGTTGTGTTGGGAGAAAATGAGTTATATACTTGTAGTAAACAGTAATATGTATTAATATATTTGTAGGAATCACACTATTTTAAGTTCAGTTCCCAAATACTGGTCAATAGGGCATAACATAATTTTAATATTCTTGACATTTGTTGTGTGCATATTTAGGGGACGGGAGATGGGGAAATTATTTTTAAAAATTATTTTTCCTAACTGGAAGGGTTGACATGCACAAGTGTTAAATGCTTCTTCATTCTCATGTAATAGTAATTTGATAATTTAGAGGGGAAGGGGAGTTCAGACCACCAAAGTACACTAGAATTTTCCTAAGAGATTCTGTAAGATTGCCATGTAAAAATCACATATGGTGCCTTTTTTAGGAATGCTTTCCCCTCTGTGTGGCTCACAGTTAAGTGACACAGCTGCCAGTCAGTCTTGTTTTCAGCATTAAACTGAGCAAATAAGAAAATGATGTCATTCTTTTATTTACTGTCTATGGTACAATCTTGCCACATAATTGCTGAAGCTAAAATACTGTACCATTCGAACATTGGGCTGAAGTAATATTGATTTATTACAAAGACTCTCAGGGTTTTTGGGGTTTTTACTACACTTCGCAGAAGTGCATAATTAAAAATATTTTGTTTAACCAAAAACTGTAGAAATACATTACTATGTTTATTATTGAACTAACCTCCACTGGAACTCTTTTGCCTTTATTCCCTAATTTACCAGAAAAAAGTTATTTGTATTTTATGGCAGGTCAGCATTTCTCTGGCACTAATGAGGTATTATTTGATGGAGAAATTACTGGATAGAATCAATCTGCTTAACAAGAATTTTGTTGAACATTTTTCTGATGACAGCAAATCTCAGAGATGTTTCAGAGTTTTCTTAATCCCTTTTTAACCTAGTTCTAACCTCTTTACATAGTTTAAATGTTCGACTATTGCATTAAACCCAGCAGCTATGCATGTCATAGATTGCTACGGTCAGATATTTTCCTCTACTTTTTTTTTTTTTTTTTTCCCTTGTCATCTGCTGAAAACTTGGTTAGATAAAATTAATCAAAACTTTTCAGGCTCTCTAAAGTAACTCTTTCAAGTACTGGCTTGTGTGGTTTGCCAAGTTGTGGCTGGTGTGATGAGTGAAGCCAGTGCTCATGTGTATATGGCTCTGCAGTCTACAGAAAGCAAAGTCTCAGAAGCAGGAATGACACCCAAGGATACAGACTATTAGTGTGAGGAATTGGATATGGATAGAGAAAATCCTCTCAAATAACTCTGGCACTGATTGGTCAAAGAACTATGCGGAAGAAAGGGATTGTAAGGTTCTTTTAGGAATTTTATGTCCTTATCAAGACATCTGTCAATGCAGACTGCAATTTTTTTTTAAATACAGTTTAGCTGTATTTCTCTTTAACGTCATCTTTCCTTAAATTTGGGGTGAGATTGTTGTTGTTAACTTCAGGTATCTTAAAATTAAATACCTAAGCTGAAGCTGGTCACCCTAATTTCTTTTCTTGATTAAGAGAAAGAAAAACATTTACTGTCAGAGGGACAGTTCATTGCCTCCTAAGATTAGCATCTAAAATGAGTCAGGTAATTGCTCTCTGGGGTTGCCTGTTTTTCACTGCAGACTGTTGTCAGCTTAAGGTGACTAAAATAAAACTGTATGAATGCTGTTGAGAAAATCTTTGCCTATGTGTATGTAAATGTAGGTAAGATCTCTAATTTTAAAATAGATTTTCAATGGATTAGCTTAATTTCCTAGAGGAACACCTGATAATTTCTCAGATTTATGGACACTGTGTAATAGAACCTGGAAGAAAGAATCTGTATAAGGCTCAGCTGATTGTTTGCCCTTTCCCTTGGTGTCAGTTTATTGCAGCATCCTCTCATTTCAGCTTCTGCTTCTCTGCTGCTGCAGGAGTCCAGCTATCAGGGATAAGATCAGACACATTAAGATCAAACTGTTTCCTCCTTGATCTGTCTTCTGTCCTTAATCATAGAAGTATTTTGTTATGAAGAATGTTAAGTACAGAATTACCAAGTTATTCACTGAATCTGGAAATGGGATAACTGACTCTGGATGTCAGATCATGAACTAAAGCTAAGACTTGTAATAGCAGGTTAAACAGGAAATCAATACTAGACAGGCTTTGGTGATATTTTAAAAATATCTTCATAGTACAAGAGCCATAAGAAAGACTGGTAGATTCCTAAGGGTTTTTTAATTCACTAGTAATGCTTCCCTTCCTTTCACTTGAGTTTAGCACAGGCTGATAATGGCATCTCGGTGTGTTTTCTTACAATTCTGTGTGTTATTTTCATTTGTTGTTTTCCCAGATTTACCTCTGAGCATCGGTTTTGGGCACCCAGTGAAGTAGAGGAAGAGGTGGAAAATAAAGAAATAACAGAAATGTTAAAAACCAGGTATATAACATTTGCTGGCAAGTTTGAGCCAGTAAAACACAAATGTCGAGCACCCATGCCTGGTGGAACTCTGTGTGAAAGACAAGATCGGATTAAGGTAGGCACCAACTTCCAGAGCTTCCAAGATCTGTGCTGTGTGGAGATATCCTTAAAACATCCATAAAAATTTATTTCACATTGTAAGTGTAGCTCAAGGGAGTGGAAGACCATTATGTTGGAGAAGTTAATTGTTAATATGGGCTTTGTAAGGGAGACATCCTTTTGGTAAAGAAGCTGTAAACATTTAAAGAACACTCAAATTTTTTTGGAATTTGTCGTAGGTTATGTGGATTTTATTTATTACTGTGATGTCTGCAGTAAGGCAGGGAGAGTTCTTTGCTAAAAATTTTTCCTCAGAGGCTTATTTGATATTAACTGCTTCTAGAAACTTACATGTTTGAGGGGCAAAGAAATTTTATTTACAAATTAAGTTTTATGAAAGCTAAATTCTACACAGCCTAAAATTATGAGCACTGTTGAGCAGGCTACTTTGCCTAAATACTTTGTTCTATTTCTTTGTTCCCTGTTCTTCCTGTATTATCTGAGATTGAAGGATCTGAATGCACTTCAGTAGTTTTAATATGATTGTTACAGGATAGGGATATAGCATAAATGACAATATATGATGCAGCACTGGTGCCCTGGTTCCAGACTTGACAGGATGTGCTACCTGGTCTCTTGAAATTGGATATTTGTTTTCGAAAGAGCTTATTTATTTGAGATTCTGAATATATTAAACACATGTTGTTTATGGGATTCAGATACTTTCTAAAGAGGACTGGGAGTCAAGTGTAGTTTTATTGCTCAATTCCAGTTTCCAGCTTTAAGCTGTGTTGAATAAAATGTAAACATTTTCTTTTCATTCAAAAACTGAGATTTTTTTCTTTCTCCCCTCTTTCTTTCTCAAGTGCCCTTTCCATGGAAAGATAATTCCTCGGGATGACTCTGGGATTCCTGTAAATGCAGAGGACAGAGCCAGAGAAGAAAAGATGAAGTTTGAGAAGCAAGCGGCCCAGCCAGGTCTGTAGCATCTTAAAAAAATAAAAATAAAAGAAAATACTAGGCAGAAGTAGAAAATACCTGTTTTGCTCCTAACCACATTCTTCCATTTGCATTCCTATTGATTTTAAATTACAACTCATTTGCAGTGGTTCTTGCTTATGTTATAAATATGGATACATGTGTAGACAGAATAAGGTTAACATTGCATTTGTGCTTTATTTCCAGTGACTTTTGTAATGTTCCCAATGCTGCTCAGACAGACAAAGACTTAAGGCAAAGTTATATCCTTTGTCTTAAGGAACATGTTTATCAAGGATGGTTGGACCTGTTCCCTGGCAATGCTTGACAAATATTCCTGTGCTTCTGCAAAGAAGATGTCTAATCTTGCTGGTCCCTAATAGTTGTGATTTATGCAATATAATGATAATATTTTTAGGATCATTGTGTTGCCACCAGTATTGGGAGGGCATGCTGGATTTTTTTTTTTAATGATTGGGAATGGTCAACAAAACTGTTGGCCTTCTCCTTGCATCCTGGCTGCAGACTTCAGTTGTGGAGGAGAAGGCTCCTTCTTCCACAAGATAATGTGGACATTTTTAGCCAAGGTGCAGCCCTGGACTGGTAGGTGAGGAATGCAGGCAGTGAGTACACAGGCAGGAAGACTTCCAAGGGGAATAAGAGACCTTCTTGCAATAGTACAACTAAACCCTATTAGTGATGGACAGAAGATACCTGGTGGACTAAACCAGGAAGCTACTGGCAGTTGATGGACTGCAAAGGAAGGTGGAAGAGAGGGATCTATCCAGCAAAGACACAGTTTATAATTGGAGGGGACAGCTTTTCTTTAACCTACCTTCCTCCAGCAGGTCTTTGTTTTCTCTGGTTTGAGCTATTTATTGTAGGTGAGTATTCTGCATTCTAATGAAACTTACCCATAGGCATTAACATTTTGATATCCTTTACTATACTCCCTTGAAGGAGTTCTCTATTCAGGTTTTACTGACTTGGTGTTTGACAGTTATGTATATTATTAATGAAGCTACTGAACCTTTCATGAAACCTCCTGAGAGCCTGAGGAACAATGACCTGTATTCAGAAAGGTCTGTGTGGAATGGATGTGCATTAAAACAGACAATTGACCCACCCAGTGTCCTTTAATACTTGTTTGACCATCTGTGAGTGGCTGTGCTTGGTGATTACAGCACCACACCAGCGTAGCAATTACTGAACACCTTCTGGTATTTGCAGGTGTCAAAGTGCTACATTTGCAGGTAGTTTCCATCCCTGTCCAGGTAGAGTAAGTGCTCTAAACTGGCATTCAGCCAGCAGCACAGACACTGTTGGACTGTCACAGAGAAACCAGGACAGAGGTGTAGATGTTGGACTGTCACAGAGAAACCAGGACAGAGGTGTAGATGTTGTGTTAAAAAGTTAAGTTCTCAGCTTAGTTATGACAAACTAAAACTAGCAAATTAAACTGATAGGTGTTCTTGAAATCTCAAACTAGAACCTAATATTCTGGTATAAAAATCACTTGGACTGAAAAATATTGATTTTTTTTTCCTGTGAAATTGCCATTGCTTGGGGCTAGACATAGTATTTATTTTTATTACAGTGTCAGCTCGGTGTTGTTAGAGGCTTCTCACCTCTGGTCCACAAGGATGTGTGTGTTAGTCCCAAACCAGTGTTGCCATTGCTCCTTGTGTCACTGAGTGTGGTTGTTAAGCTGAGATGTCACACAAAGGTCCATCCCATCTGGCTGGGGATGTACTGCACAAGCAGTGGCACTTAATTTGCACAAAACCCTCCATGTTTCTAAAGCCATATATATACCTGATGTCACTAAATACTTCTATCCACTTTCTTTTCTCCTCTGCCTCAATATTTTTATTTGCTTCAGAGTATTTTCATAAACTTTTTCTTTTTTTTTTTTTTTTTTGCTGTTTTGAGGCTTGTGGTTTGGAGGGTTGTGTTTAGTTGGTTTTCAGTGGTGTTTGGTTTTGGGGGTTTTTTTGCTACAAAGGCCTTGCAGCAAATCTGATCAGTGCTGCTATGGAAAATACACAGCTGGGAAACCACTGGACAGTCAGGAACTGTTTGATTGACAGCATCATTAATGATGGCAGTTTGAGACCTTTGGAAAAACCACTTAAATTTGAGGATCAGCTGTATGGTTAAATTGCAGCAAAATTCTTCTTGCATCTCCCTCCTACTGTGTGGTAAATCTATTTCTATCTTTGTGTGATTAAAGGGGGAAACAAAAAAAAACGTAAGTCATATGGCTTGTGTGCTAATTACTGTGTTTTGACAACGCTGTCATTGTTATTATGGATCATTTATTATCTTAGTACAAAATTTTAAACTCTAGCTCTAAATGTCCACAGAAAGGTGCTTTGGGCTCTTCAGTCCTGAAGCAGTGAATCAGGTGGGATTACGCTGACCCACTAATCTGCAGTGTTCATCCTTTTCCAATAGTTCGCACACAGGAGCAAATTAAGTGCCTATTTTTTGTGTCAACCCTGAAGAGTATCTGGTTTTTCAGCCCTTAGTGACTTGTTAACAAACAGGTATCAGGACAGGCTGGTGAAGGCAGGCCGCTGGCCACTCAGATGTGAAATAGCATCTCTTTACTAACTACAGTATTGATTCCCGCCTACCCTTGCAAACTGTGTAATTTTCTTTTCCCTGCTGCTAAACTCAGTAACAATGTATGAAGAGCTTTAGGGGCCCATCAATGCTCAAAAAGCCTGCTCTTCCCTGGCATTCTATTGATTTTTCTCAAAAGCTTTTAAATTGCTCCTTCATTTTACTCAAATGCTCATTTCATCTCTACTGGATGCCGGCATTTTTTCGTTGTGTTTAAACAATTGCTCCATTCACGGGGTTCCTAAACTGTGACGCCTTCTTATTACTGGGAGATAAACTGTTTAGACAGTTTTCCTTAATCTTGGATTAATCGTTCCTGTATCTGAATTGCTCTCTTCTGTATTCCCTCACTTCAAAAAAAAATTTAAAAAAAAAACCTATGAGGTCTTATGATCTATCAAGTATGTGTTCTGTTTTCTCCCTTTATAACTCTCCTCTGTAACTCTTGAACAGCTTCGTTTTCTTCATGCTTTTTGGTGTGTTGGATTTCAATCAGTCCTTGCTTTCATGTCTGATGGTAGTTTAGATCTAACCTTTCCTTGGAAAATTGCTCTGGTATTCCTTAACGCCGTGTTCTTAAGTGAGGACATTGCCTCTGACCTTCCTGAAATGTTGTTAGCAGTGTTTGTCACACTCAGTGACCATATTGGTGTACAAATGAGGTTGTATAGTCCTTTAGGACTGTTTATTTTTCTATATCTACACAGTTGTTATGTAAGAGGAGTAGACATTCGGTGTTACAATTTCTGCAGGCAAGAAAGGCTGACTGACACAAGGGAAACTATGACAAATGACTGGAAATTAAAATGCAGGCTTCTGGCATTCCTGCTGAGTTTGGACCATGTTCTTTTTGAAGTAGTACTTCCTCCATTTTTTTTCCAACCCATGTGCTCAACATCTTTACAATGAAATTAATTTTTTTTAAATTTCCCCTTGGCAGATGTCAATCCTCCACCCACGTTGTATGTTGTGCTACCTTGGTCTGATACACAAGACTACACTGAAGGTGAAAAACTGCATCTTTCCCAAACACTCCACAGTCTAAATTGTTCATGCTTTTTCCTCTGGTGGCATCTAGGACCAGAATCCACTTACAGTGTATTGCTGGATTCTGAAGCATTAAAGTTTTGAAAAAATGTAAAACAGGATTTTGTTTAAATAAATTAACTTGTGCCATTGTTGAGAGAAGAAATTTGATTTAGACAAGTAAACTGAGGCAATGTGGGATACTTAGAAAGTAATATCTTTTTCAGATGCAAAATTGGTGTCATGGCAACGGGGTCATGTTGTCCTACTCAGGAATTTTATGTAGCTGTCAGATACCAGTTCATGTTTTAAAGTAAATATTATTGAAGAAAAGAAATCACAGTGTGTCAGCCCTAGTCAGCTCAAAAGTTGATATATTCAATTTTTTTAGGTTTATTTTTAAGCTTATGCTGAATTTATTTCTGCAGATAAGTTCCTCAGCTACATTGATGGCATTTTCATTTCTAAATAATAATCACTGTGTTTATTTGCCTCTCCTACATGGAATAATTTCCTTGGAACTTTGCTACTGTGCTCCTGAAAAAACTTGACTTCAGTCTTCCCACAGAACAGCTTTATCCATAGCAGCTGCTGATACATACTAACCCAGACTGGCAGGGCTTCTTCATCAAGATCTGTCATTTTGGGAAGCTGCTTTATCCTCCCCTTCCTTTGTGCATGCAACTTGGATCACAGTGGCTCTGCCCTTGCCCATTGGTGGCAAGATCCTTTTCCTTAGGGGTCTGCAAATCGTCTCTGGGCTTGGAGTTTCAAAGTTCATGTTTGTCTTTTGAACAGAGTGGCGAGATCCAGAATTCATGAGAGAAGTTGAAGCTGCTACAGGACTGGATCTTGGTTCCTCTAAAAGTAATGGAAAAGGGCAGAAAAAGAAAGGGAAGAAGCAAAAATATCCAAATCTGACAGACCTGAAGCAGCAGGCTAACACTTCTCGTTCCCGGCTTGAGAAGAAAGTCTTCAATAAGTAAGATACTTCCATTCTCTAAAGCCTGTAAAATGACTGTTTCTGTTTGATTCAGCAGTACTTTCTGTTTCTACATTAGCATGCACTTTACTACACAGCTTTTTTGGCTAACTGCAAGCAAGAATGTCTTCCATATGTCTGGAGGGTAAAAAAATAGCAGGTACTGACGGCCAAGGTTATTTCTTTGGAGTGATTTTCAACTAATTTGCAAAATTTCCCTGTGGAAGACTCTTTTCATCCTGTCTCAATTTTTAAAAAACTTCAATTGCTGTGTTGCCTTCTCTGGATGATGATTTATTAGTCAGGCACAGCAGCTCAGGTGGATGTGGGAATCTGCCAGCCACTCCCAAATGGGCTTTAGAACATACAGTAGCTCCATCTGTCCACTATTAACACCATTTCTGATGCCTGTTCTTGCTTAGATGTGGCTACAACATAAATTTGCCTAAGCATGCTCTGGTTTTTATCAAATGGGAAGCAGCTGCAGCTATTTAAAGAGTTTCACATGTCAAAAATGAAGCAGTCAAAGGAAAGTAAAGTTGTCAAATCAAAAAAGAAAAATTAATACTGTAAAATCATTAATGGTAAGTTATTCCCTGGGCATACTGGATGAGTTGAACAGTATCCAGGACACAATATTTATTTAAACTCAATTTTCCCTTCTCTGATGTACTGGTTATAATAACAAAGCCAAATCCACATTGCTTTTAGTTATGGAAATTGCACATTTTCTGTGAAAGTCTTATGTCACCTGGTCTTAGTTAGAAGTCAGAAACATACAGTTCTAATGATTAGAATTTCATATCATGGTTTACTGTGGTTTGTGCTAATGATTTTGAGTGTGTGTTAGTGCCAGGCATAGGGAATCAAACCTGTCAAGTTTTTAATAGGTTTCATGCTTTGCAGCACTAAACAAGATGATAACCTTGGCTTCTTATAACAACCCCAAATTACTTGAAATGTATAGGTGACAAACCCAGGCTCTAGTCTGCCAATAAAGCTAAGTGAAATTGCACACAGATCATCAAAGTGGGATCTCATTTCATTTACAGTATCGCACAATCCACTGGTGCTAATGTAAAACCTACATGACATGAAAGTGTCAAGGCCACTCTGCACTGCTAAAGGCTCACTTTTCTCCTACCAATTAGGTAATATTTGAAGTGCAAAACCTTGACCACATTTTCCTTACTCTGGTAACTTTATTGTGGCAGAGTTTTGTTAAAGTATACCTCTTCTAGGGTGTTTTTTCAGAAGGTTGGTTTTCATTGCAGTTGCTGCTGAGAAAATCTTTAATCCCACCATTTAGAGCGTTATTAAGAAGAAACCTCTGTTTTCAGATGTTTCAAAATGGCTTTGGAAATGAAGCCATTACAGGGAACAGTTACCAAACCAGAAGTCAGCTTGTTTCTTGGAGATAACCCTGGAAGCAGAGCTGGAATAGTGTAGGGGCTGATCCTGAAAGAGGCTGAGGAACACTGCCCAGGTGTATATCTTGCCTTTATTTTCCTGCACAGCTTGAAACAGCCTCAGAAATTATAAGGACAGACTGTGACAATGTAGAGTTTTGACAGCATGGGCCTTGAAACCATCTACTTGTGTGATGGAACTTGCCAAACTTGCAGAAATCAGACATCAGTGCCCTGTTTTTGAATGGGACCCATTCCCTCAAACCAAGCCTGTAGCTGCTCTACCTCCTACATCAGCAGAGCAGCTAGGTGTTTACCTGGAGGTGTGTTAGGAGAGAATACCCTTCATAGGCAGGGTGACAGCTGAGAACACCTGCAAACATCTGCCTCAGATAGCTGAGCTTTTGTGCCAGAGGCATGTAAAGTAACAAGTTAAAATTAGAACTTTAGAGTCCAATGAGGAGCAAAATTCCTGAGGCAGGGTGCCCTCAGCTCTGCACAACTGCTGCTGTAAGTTTGAGGGGACAGATGTTTACAACAGAACATTTTCCTGACTGCTTCTGCTGCTGCTTACTCCACTGGATTTGTGAACCCATTCCTCTGCCTTGCCAGCTGGAGGATATAGGGGCCTCCTCTTTCTCTGCCTTTTATGATAATCTACTCCTGTTTATGCTGTCTAGGCATCATTTTCCTCACCCTCAAAAATCTTAGCTGTGTGATCTTCACTCAAAAGTTTGTGGAGGAAAAAAAAGTGCAGGTGTCTTAATTACCCAGCTCAGAAGCATTGCAGTCCCTCCCTAGAGAAATCTCTGGGCACATCTTTACTGGGAGGAAGCAGTGACAGCCAATAGGGCAGCAGAAAGCTTAAAAGCTCTGAAGTTCATTCCCTCACTTCCTTTCTGAACCTAAAGAATGTTCCAGAGCCTTCTTCAAGCACAGGAGGAGATGGAGAAGGGCTCAAGTGCTTGCCCATGCCAAGGCAGCAGAGATCCCATTTCTACTTAAGTATGAATGAGGTATTGGACATACTGTCCTGTCTGTGCTGAACTCTGAGCACTTCTGCAGCAGATGGCTGTCTCTCTGTAGAGATACACAATAATCTGTGGAGTCTTCCTAAACTTGAATTGTTCTTGTGGATTAAAAGCTGCTGCTCAGGAATGGCGATGCTGCTGGTGTGAGCAAAAGAGTCTAAATCAGACCACATCTGATGAAAGAGAGTTTTAGTAACCTGTGGAAGTTAAATGAGTGCTAAATGAGTTCACATCAAGGGAACAGCAAACCCTTCTCTCACAAAAACATTTTGGATTGAGGGTTAGAATTTGTAATGGTTTCTGAGTATTAATTTTTTAAGATCTTGATAGTTACTCTTAGGGTTTTTTTTCCCTGAGAGCACTTAGATGCTTTTGAAAATCAAACTTGCTCCATGTGGCTCTAAGACATAATGCTGGGAGGATGGAATACACAGCTGTTAAACTGAAAGACTCGAATTTGTTTACTCCCAATAATAAAATCATTGCTGAATTAAACTATTTATACTGCTGCAGCTAATTTAGTTAACGACAAATTTGTTCAGCCTCATCAATGCCATGCTCAGAAGCCTGGTAGTGATTAATCAAATTTCCCAACATTCATAAATGTTCTCTGAGATTGAGTATACTCAACATAACTGTTATTATTGTTTTGTTTCTCTTTCAGAGGTGCCATGAAACGGGTTGTGAAAGCCATGAACCGGGTGGACCAAAGGAAGCACGAGAAGTTTGCCAACCAGTTTAACTATGCACTGAATTAAATTCTTAATCACCTCTGCCCTTCTTTATTACAAGAGTACAACTGCAAAACCCTTAATCAAAGATATTTGTATTTACTCTACAGTACTTTGCTGGGCAAATTTTTACAGGTGTAATTTTTAAATTGTTTCCAATATTTAACTTACTTGATAATGAATATTAATTTTGGAAAAGATATAGTGGTGTAGAAGTGAATGCATTTGAAAAGTCGATGCATTTGAAATATACATGAAATAGAGATGTTTTATGACTTGTACATAATTTGGGTAAACTATTCAGGTCTTGGGGCTTGGTTCTTTTCCTTCCTAAGGCACTCATGTAGTTTATACCCCCTTTGACAGTGTGTGTTTAATTTTCCACTTTCATGCCTTCAGGGAAAAAGATACCTTAAAAACAATTTGATTGCTGCCAAGGATGGCAATGCACAGAGCATTTTCTTAGTCTACCACTGTACAAAGTGAACCACATCAAGCAGCACAGCAGCTCCTGCAGCAATTCTACAAACACCTTGGTGCACAGTAAAAAAAAATCTAAATTAACTGATGCCTTCAAATGATGAATGGAGTAGTTTGATTTCTGCTAGCTGTGGCACAGATGGAAAAGCTGAAATGGCAAAGATCATCCTGGCCTGCTTCTTGTCTTCCCAAGATGGTATCCCAGTATCTTCAGAACTGCTCCAGGACAGCACATTGTGAGAGTCTGTAGATGTGCACAGAATGTGCTCCTTTTTAACTAGAGTCAGAAAAGCTCCAGTATGAGGTGAAAATAAGAGGTTTGAAAAAATCACTCAAATGGCACACTGAACTAGTGGCACAAGTGAACTGCCTGGCTTGGATCAGATAAAATTACATCAGGCTAAAGCCCCAGATATAAACACAGGCATCTGTAATCTTCTAACTGCAGAGAGTTAACGTGCAGAGTTAACATGCAGTTGGATCCAGTGTGGGTTGTAGTTCTTGGCTGGGTACTTAAACAAATCTCCCAAACTTATTTGCTGGCTTTAGGCAAGCTTAAAAATGAAACAGTGACCAGTTGAGCTCTTGCAACATTTCATACAGCCTTATGGGTAAAGAAAATCCAGAGAATCAGGAGGGTGGTGTTTGAAAATCAATTTCAAAGAGGCCTGTAAAATAAAATACTCATGATAAAGTAGAATGGATTCTCTATAGCATGAGCTTAGTTACTCACCTCATGGAGGTGTTTCCTCATGTGAAGGAGATGCTAAGAATTAAAAAAGTGGGAAAATTTTAGCAATTCAGTTAAAATGAATTAACTCAGACACAAATTAATTTACAGTACTTCCAAATACTTTCTGACTTATACAGGTATTGCATAGAAAACAATTGATGCTGACTTTTGATTATTTATCTTGCAAGAGCTCTGTAATTTGGAAGACATTTTGTTCTTCAACAGAGGTTGATATGCTTCTGAAATACTGAAAATAAAAAAGATCCAGAATTTCAAGTGATATCTACTGGCTGCACTGAAAAGTAAAGCCTTCTAATCTTGCTGATGTGGCAGTGAAGATTTCAGGTGAAAATGTGGATAAGGACAAACCAAGTTCATCACCAAGTCAGTTGAATCAAGTGCTAAACTGACTTAATTTCATACTAAGGACAAAGTCACACACACACAAAAAAACCCCCACACAAACCAAACAATTCCACCACACCACACATTAAAATGTGATAGTAATCATTGGATGCTGGGATTCCCAGACAGTCCAAACTTAACTCACACTTGGTGACACTCTCTCACATTCAGAGAGCCACAAAGGTCATTGTGTCACTATTCAGAGATTCTAGAGCCTTCACAGACTGCAGGTGTTCATTTATAAAACATGTTTTCTCCCTGTAAGAAGAATAGGGAGTTTATGTTGTGCAGTGACACTTAGCCCTTCTTTGCTGGGGCCATGAAATCCCAACACTACAAAGTACCCAGCAAACAGTAGATGCACTTTACCCCTTGGAGTTCCCATCATGGGCCTTTAATAAAGATCCCAAAGACCAAGATTGGGGATGGAAATGGCAGAAATCTGAGGGGGGAAAAAAAAGGTGTGGTTAGTCAGTTATGTTCCACTGTGAGCAACCTGGCCTAGTGGAAGGTGTCCCTGCCCCTGGTGAAGGGGCTGGAAATGGTCTTTAAGGTCCCTCCTAACCCAAACCATGCTGTGATTCTAGATGGTACTCAATCTCATCAGTTCTAGAATTATCAGCTAAAACTTCCTGTCTGGACCCAATTGTCCAATCTGGCAGTTAAACCTGATCCATGCTTAAAAAAAAAAAAAAAAAAAGCATCTTCCTGGAGTGCCTCTTTTGTGCAGAAGGAGAATTTTTAGAGTTAAGGTCCCCAGCAGGTTACTCAGAAATGGCCAACTCAGACAGAGGTACCTGGACTTTGGGACAGGCTGTTGATTTTTATTTTTTTTAAAGCTCTTCTAGTGTTTTTCTTCTCCATCATCTTCTCCATTTTTTTGCCTTGAGACAAGATGAGCCATTGACCCTTCACAGGAAATTGTGTCGCGTGTACATCCCCTGTAGCACTGTCTTTATGTTCCCCTGGGCCAGTGTGGGACAAACCCTTCCCTTAACCCCTGTTAATTATTGACAGTTTTTATCCAGTTTCTTCTCTGCAAGAACCACTCAGCATGTATACATGCAACAGGTCTTGAATGTTCTCACTTAAGCATTCTTGTTAGGCCTGGTCAGACATAATTCAGAGGGTTTGGGGCAGCTTTCTCCTTTTCCTGAGTTTATCTGTAGCTGTGCTGGAAGGAGAAATTTAAAAAGGCATCTCTCTCCAAGGACCAAGTATACATTCACTAAATAGAAATCCTTTTAAGTTCAAAATTTCAAAATAGATCAATCTGCTTTTTTGACACATCACACTTTTTGTGTGTCAGTTTACAAATTTGAGGTCCTGGGCTCACCGTTTCAAATGTTGCTCAACTGTCTCTGTGACATTTCTACTGGAACTTTTCTATTTCTGTCCTCAGGGCTTCTGGGGGGAAACAAAATAAAAACAGGTATCATTCACATAATCTCTGTGTATGGTATGTCTTTATAATTCACTCCAATACCTTTGCAGTTGTACTTCCGGGGATGCTTTGTATGATTTCCAGGTACCTAAACACCTTGAGGTGATTTGGCCCAGGAACGGGGCTTCTGAATAAATGATGATCCTTCAGAACATTTTTGGGGTGGGGTGATAGGCCCCTACTTATCTTTTGCATGATGCCTTGTGGGCTTCATTTTCTCCTAACTCACTTAAGGCTTGGCTTTATCAGCCTGGGTATGGCTGAAAATTTCTATTAGAAAACTGACACTAATAAGTTCCTGGAAATCATGCTTAAAATATTTATTTGTAGGGTTTTTTTAATTGGGAAGCAAAACATACAAATGTGATTTTTAAGCAGTTCTGCATGGACAGTAGATCGTGCCACACTGAACAATTTGCACATCGGGGAAACTTCAGTGAATCAGAGTGGGTATTGTTGAAAAAAGGAGCAAAGAAACCAACTTTGCTTTGTGTAAAACAAGAAATAAACCTATTCCATTTAAGGTGGCTGTGGAAATGGGTGATAAAGCTGTTAGTAGTTATAAGGAGCCTCTAGCCAAAAGCAAGAGGTGTTGAATCTCAGGAGCCCGGCCAGCACAAAGCCAGCTGAGGTGTGTCACAGTACACAGCAGTGGCAGATGGCCACCTGGTGGGCTCCCAAACTCTGCAAATGCCTGCCTGTGGTGCAGCTGCGTGTGGGGCTCATCCACTGCTGTTAGACACACTGCTGATTTTACTCGGAGCTGAGGTGAATGTCTCTGTAGGTTATGCACCAGAAAAGGTAAGGGTTTTAACGGCAGTACTTAAGTGATGAGAATCGGCCATTTAAAGCCACCCTCACACCCCCCCGAGCTCACACCTTCAGCAGAGTTACTGGTTTTGAATAGGCAGTGGCAACCGTGATGCACAACACCTCTCCTGCTGGAGCACACGTTCAGGAGGTGTCCAGGAGGTGTCCAGGTCCCCGCTCGGGACATCCTGAGCCACCAGCAACTTAAATGCAGGGCAGCTGGTGGGAGGCAGCTCACATCACCTGTTTCCCCTGTGGGATCTGGAATTGAGCCACCGTAGAGCTAAAACTGCTTCATGTGGGAAAATAGACAGTAAAAAATCTCTGCGGATTACAGTCCCCAGTCTGGGGCAAGGGAGGGCTAGATCTGCAAGCTTATTTCCTAGACCCCTGCCAGGAAAAACACCATTAAACTTCATGGATTCAGGAGAGAGCTTCCTCATAGATACCATCACCAGCTAGATCAGCCCTCAGGACACCATGGACACTAAAGCCAGAGAGAAAGGTCTTGCTCTGGTAACTTGCTTCTGGTAACTTCTAAGGAATTTCTCCATATGTCTGTTCTAGGATGTTCTGGGACAGATGCATTTATATATACCCAAAACAGCTAACAGCATTCTGCTCCTGGGTGAAAATAACAGCTGAATTTGCATCTGCAAACAATCAAGTTCTGCCCCAAGCAGTCCCCAAGGAAGACTGGTGAGCGCAGAGGGAAGTTAGTCCATAGCCAGATGAGAAAGAAAAAACAGAGGAGATATTTGAGGTGTCAGGGAGAGGCGAGCCAGGAGCTGAAGGTGAAAATCAGGGCAATGTCCTTCCTGACAAGGGCGCCCTAATGCACCCCCAAACAAGAAAACAATCTTGGCAATAGGAACAGAGTCAGCCACCAGTTACCTGCAGGTCCAGCAGGTCTGGAGCAAAGTCAGCAAGGAGAGATCAAGGTGAGAGTCAGCTACAAAGCCAAGCACAGCCCAGCAGCAGCAGCAGAGCTCAGGAAAGAGACCTCAGTGAAATGTAGTTCCCCTACAACCAGCTGGAGGCTTTAGGGGAAGGCTCCTGGTAGGTCTCTCCCTGCTTAGCTGTTTTCATGGCAGCCTGAGCCAAGGTGCTGCAGCTGTGCCACATCAGGGCAGAGCTTGGGCACCTTCTGGGCTGTGGGATGGGGGACACCAGGAGGATTACAAAGATGGTGAGAGGATAATGAGAGAAATTAAATCCTGCTGGTACATTCAGAGCCCTCAGAGCATCCCTCTTACTGGATGTGATAATGGCCCTATTACAAAATCCTCTACAGAAATTGAAGAAATTAAGAAAGAAGGAAAAGCCTCAAAGCAGCAGCCTAGATCAGATCAGTGTGAACTCTCCCCATCCAGCAGCACCTCTCCACCCCTTCAGCTGGGAGAGATGCTAAAGATCCCAAAACTTAGCATATCACCTAGAAAGTACATGTGAATGAGAGCTAGGGCTGCCTGGCAGCTGGACAAATGGTGACCCGTCGGATAAAGTTGTTCTTCCAGGTGTGGGAATTGGATGCTGCCCCTGAAGGAAAGGAAGGAGAAAGATCCCTTAATTACTCGTGTTTCTGAGTTAATGCTTTCCCTCTCTTCTTCAAAGCTGATTGAGTAGAGAAAAGGATTCATGTCCATGCTGAGCCTTCCCTACCATCTGGGGGATATAGAGCCTAAGTGCTGTGCCAGCTCAAGGGAGTGGTGGGGGAGCAGGCTCTGCCACCCTGGGAGGAGGGAATGGGGTGTTTGTGTTAGTGACAGGCTGCCCCAGAGCTGGGCTAAACTGAGCTAGGCTTGTGTCAGCACAATCTGTTTCTCCATCTCTAAATATCTGTTACCAAAATATCATCATTTGGCTTTCTGGGTAGACTTCCCCTTGCTTTTCTGCCTGCCAGTGCCCTGAGCAGAAACCCAACCCAGCTCTCCTGTGCCAAGTGCTCGTATGTTTTTCCATTATCATGAGGAATCCTCTCTGTTGAGGGGTTATGGAAAATCTTATTAAGTTTTTTTAAAATGTGGGGCTAATTAGTTTAGATGTAATGAGCAGCGTTAGGCTTCTGGTTCCTTTGAAAGGAGTTGTTGAATAACCATTTCTGCCAACATTCCAATTTGCATAATGACAAGGTGTTGGCATTGCATCCACCATTAATTTGCTGTATTTATAATGTCATTTTGGAGCCACTCTTATCCTCATGCACTGTAAAAGGTATATGGAAATATAATATATGATCCTGTTTGTCTGGAAATTGCTTTTGGATATCTTTGACTTTTTATAATAGTATTTTTGGCAACTGAAGGCTAACTGCACCACCAGGAGAGTCTGCCACACAGTTTCACTGGGGCAGAAATTAAATGCTTCTTCCACATGCCCACGAGTGTTTATTTTCCCCAGTTCAAGGGCAGAATCAGCAGAGATGAGTGTGATCAGGTGTGCTGCAGTTCGTGCTCAAGGCAAACACAGTATTTCACTTCAAATCACCCCTACAAGGCACAGTGCTGGTGCTTGAAGACCCAAAGAGCATCCTTAATCACAACTCTCAAAACGTTTGACAGGTCACAGAGAGTGCAGCTTGGTGCTGTGAACTCTCGTCAACACAAGGAGTTGGAGGAACCCAAACAGCAGCTCATTCAAATGTTCTCTTCCTGCACTTCTCCTCCCCTCCTGCAGAAACCTCCTTGGTTTGGAAACCAAGGAACAGGAAATAAACTTGTCACTCTACCTGTGTTACAGTAAAAAGGTGAGTAAGAGTCCCTGTATGTGCAGTATGAGTTCTTGTAATGTAAGTGTGTGGTTACAGAGAAAAGAAAATATGAAAAATAAAAAGAGTAATAATTGACTTATTTGTACTAACTTTAGTAGAATTATTTTGCTTCTCTTGAAAGAGCAGCAGTTTATGGAAAGGGGTGGATATTTACAGTGTAAACCATCACCCCACATAAATGTTACTGTGACAATATTTCAGTTCTTTGCTGTGGTGTCATCTCTCCATTGTCACTGTAAAATGTTTCTGGTTTGTGTCATTGCAGAGAAGAAAATCTAGAAGATGTATTCTAAAATAAAGTCTATTACTTTGGCTAGTTTTAGCTACCTGAACATGTGTCACATCGTAAGAATGAATCAGTAAATCATACACAGATATTGCCTGACCCTGCATGTCCAGACTTTTATGTTCTGGCCGTGCTCTGCTTTCTGGCTGCTTCTCTATTGATACAGGGTGTCAGGAAATCCACAGGATTTCCAGCATCAACAGGATTTCTCCTGAGTGGGCACATAGCTGTAGCTTTCCAAGGCTATGATAACCTGTTTTAAAGCTTATTTTGTATGATGAATGCACATCTCTGCCAGACAGCACCAGGAAAGGAGAAAGAGCTCTTCCTGTCAGGGTTATTTTCACTGTGACAGCCCCCATTTTGTCCACCTGAGATGTCTGTTTAACGTGAGCATGTGACACAGAACATGAGCATGCGAGCAAGAGGAAAAGAAGTAAAAAACCCCAGCAGACAGAGAAGAATGTGGCTTATGTAAACCATTTATGTAAGCCCACTTTGAACAACAAACTGATTAGGATCCTCTTTGTTTACTTGCCTGTCCCCTTCATCCCCAGTGTCCCTCTGTTCTCTCTCTTGGTTTGCCTTCTAGAGTCCAGAAAATCTTCCAATTTCAGAAAAAAAAAAAAAAGTTTATTTTATTTGCTCTTAAGAAAGGCTCTATAACATCCATATTTACTTGGTTATCTTTGAGACAGAACCTAAAGACCAGAAATGTCCAGACGTT
This sequence comes from Certhia americana, assembly GCA_018697195.1. NCBI lineage: Eukaryota > Metazoa > Chordata > Aves > Passeriformes > Certhiidae > Certhia > Certhia americana. Next base: position 59,578,809 of record CM031860.1, on the reverse strand, counting down.
GTAAAATAATTTTCCTTTGAGCATTTAAATTTAACTGTTTCAACAGAATTATTTTGTTGTGTAATACAGGAATTAATGGATATTTGTTAATATAGCAGACTACAAGCAGACATCATGGTGTATTTTGGGGAAATTAATTTCAGTTTATACAGACAAAGCTTTATTTTTTAACATTTTACTTGTGTAGTATAAGACTAGAAACATGTAGCATGACTGAGTTCAGCCTGAAACAGAAGGTCTGAAATACATGTCAAAAACATCTGGGAATTAAAAGAAAGTAACTCACTGCACCCTGCTCAAGTGGAAACAACACAAAGAATTGTTATAGGTGATAGTACAGAACTGGTTTACTGGTTTGCAATGACTTTGTGAAACATCATTGACTGCTGAGTGAAATCAATGACACAAAATATTTCAAAATGTTTTCAGTTCTCTCAATTGTTTGGAACTTATTTGTCTGTATTCATGTGCTTTTTTTTCTGTTGTTTTGATAATAAGACATTTTACTGAACAACTGAAACTTGTTCAGTATAAGGTGAAGTATATGAAGTAAAATAAATAAAAGATTTTTTTACCTCATTCATTCACGGAGTGAACAACAGTAAGATGCAATTGATATCTGAATCTCTTCTTACAAATACAGGTTTGCACCCTTGGATTTAACATTGATTTCATGGGAAATAGTCCAAAAATATGCTGATGCCCCAGATCATCTCTGGTACATGCCAAAGATCACTTGAACACATTGAATCAGGCTTTCAATGTGCTGCTCAGTCTGTCAGAGCTCAGACTCTGTCCTCTGGCAAATGCTTTGCTCAATGTCCCCTTGGATGTGTTCCATGTTCTGAATCCCCTAACACTAAATTTTATGAATGATTAATAAAGTAATTAAAAAGATAATGTGACTGACAGAATGAACCAGAGCAAACACCTCCTGCTTGTGTCATAACCATCATCCCTTCAGCCAGTTTGCTCTACTTGCTCTGTTCCAGAGCTCATTGATGGTTTATGGAAAACGAGCTCCAAGAACCCTGTGCAGGAGCACTGGGTGTGGTGTGCAGGGCAGCAGGGACATCAGACAGGTACTACATGGGAATTGGCTTTTGGGCCTTTCTGGGGGGTCACTGTGAGAACTTTGGGGGCTTTCTGTGACTACTTACTGGGACAACCTCAAATGCTGCATCAAGCCCTGTTTGACTCTCCTGCAGAGCCAGAGTGTCAGCGGGCAGGAGCACGGGGATGGAGTTGGGAGGTTCAGGCAGGTGAGAGAATTTTGCTTTAGCACACGAGGGGTTGAGCATTCACACCTGAGATGTTCCTCAACAGCTGCCCTGTGTCGACACCATCGGGCTTGTCACTGTCAAGTTTACACCCACACACTCATCCAACACCGTGAGCCAGCTGCAGAGTTTTGGTCCAGGGAGCATTATTTGAGTTGGCTCTTTGGCTGTGGTGTTCCAAAAGCCCTCTGGACACAGACAGTGCCTGTGAGCAGAGTATAAAACATGCCCTACACCACTGCAGGTGCTGCACCCTGGGGAAGACACACACTAGAGTTGAGGCTTTGCAGTTTTGCTTTAGAAATTTTATGATCTCAGACCTCTGGATGAGGCATTGGAGCAAGGGTTATCAATAACTTCCTAAACAATGCTGAAAAAGATACCTGCGGCTCTGTTTTCAGCACTGCCATAAAATGTGAGAAGCCTTGTTAAATCGCATTTAATGGCTGGGAATCTCAGGCGAATTGACTCCATCCAGCAGCTGCGAGTAATAATACTCACATGAACAGGTTTCACTGGCAGGACACTAACCAGTCTCGAGTAGGGGAATCATGCACTCTGAAGATCTGGGCAGCTCCTGTTGGAGCCGAATTATTTCCCACTGGCAGGGAACTCCTTGGAGCTCCTGGAGTGCAGACAGGGGTTGAATTATCTCTTTATTCAGCTGCATCATGCCTCACCTGAGCTAACAGTTTGGCTGCTACTGGCACTTACTCAAACCTGGTGCACAACCGCGTAGTGTGAGAGAATCCCCTGAGTGCCTGTTTCCCATTTTAGCCGGTTTTTCTTGGCCAGTAAGAGCTGTGCAGAGCAGCACTCCAAGCATTACTACTTGTCATGTTTTCCCTGAAAATTTACTTCAGAACAACTTTCATCCTTAGAGTTCTCACTTTCACATATGCAAACGAGTCTGGTCAGAGACTTCTGGTGCGGGGGAAGTGAGAGCCCGGAGCATCCCGCATTACCTGGAGCATCCCGCATCCTCCCCGCGGCTCCTGCACCCCCCTCGCAGCCGAAAGCACAGACCCTGCGGGGTCTGCAGCGTGGAGCCGGCTCCACTCCCCGCTTCTCTCCAATATCGGCGGTCGCGGCAGGTTTTATTTCCACGGGAGGACTGAAACGTTTGGTACCATTCCAGAGGGAGTGTGAGGGTGTGAGCGCCCGGCCATGCACAATCCCAGATCCAGGAGCCAGGCTAGGGAGACCGGGAGGGAGCAGGGGAATGGAGCTGAGCTGGGAGCGAAGCCCGGACACCCCGGGCAGCGATGCGGAGGCGGGTGCCGAGAGGAAGGGGACGCTCTGCTACCCGAAAATCCCTCCGGAAAATACCGGTTTCTTAGAATTGTCCCCGAGGGGGAAAACAAAATAAAAGAAAAAAAAATTCAAAAATTTCCACCAAAAATTAGTGGACAATGAAAGCTCTTCCCCGGCGTGAGCTTTGGAGTCACGCAGGGAGTGGGGAAATGGGGGAACAGCATCCCTGCGGCAGCGGGCTGGGAGCTGCTGGGCCGGAGGAGCCACCTCGGGGTGCTCACAGCAGTTACAGACCTTGCAAAGAAAGTAAAAAAAAAGTATTGTGAAAGACCAACTTTGATACGAATTTTAAAGTAATCAGCGGAACGGAGATGAAAAGATTATTTTATTTTTAAAGCTGTGGAATCTGAATGAAAGAGCCGATTTATTAAATTTACATAAATCCAAATATCGGACTTCCCATCAGCGGAAACATGGCAGAGATATCTGATTCCTTCTATATATGATATTTGTTTTGTCCGTAATATTGCACAAATCGGCAAAGCCAATTAAGAAAATACAAACAAGGAAACTAAGAAGGGAAATACCCTCCCTCGTACAAGAAGAATAAAGTTTTTTTGCGTATAAAATATACGCTCTCAGAGTAAACGAAAAGAAAAAGGATGACGCAAGACATCTCTCCGACCGTCACATGAGGCAGGCGTTTTCCAGAGGAAAGTGTCTTACAAAGATTCACCCGAAAACCAGGGACTCGCCACCACGGAAAGCGCCGTTTCTTTAGAATTTATTGATTGATTTTAAGTGTTTAGCAAACAAAGTGCTTTCTTTATCACCTCTTGCTCACTACTCCACCGTCTTATACATTAATTATAAAGTTAAAACTTCTTTTTTTTTTTTTTTTTCTTCGTAACAACCAGAAATATACAGAAACGATTAACGTAAAAAACCAGCCCTGCACCCCAGGAGCCGCCCTCGCCGCCCCTTCCCGGGCGGGCCCCGCTCGGGGGTCAATGGACAGTGACGTTTGTAAAAAATATCCCTCGACACCGTGAGCTCACGGGAGGGAGCGGCGAGTCTTTGCTTCTGCAATGTCGAGGGACAGGACCGATAGTTCTCCGTTTTACCCTGAGAGTCAAATGGGTACATAATCTTTTTTTTTTTTTTCTTTTAAAGTCTTTCGCTAGTGGCCAGACCAGAATAAAAGCAAATAATATTAATAATAATTATTAAATTAATTAAACCCATATAGCAACGAGGGACGGTGAAAATAAAAATACAGGTAACGATGATTTACATCTACTTGTATGTACACGGGGGAGGGAGGTTTCTCCTCCTCCTTCCCTCAGCAGCGCAGTCCGGACACATCGCGTACAAAAAGGGTCGTAGAAAGGCCCGAGGGAGGGGGAGCCTCCCGCGGGGTCCCGGGAACCTCTTCCATCCCTCCGGGTGTGTCGCAGCCGGGGGGGCGGCAGGAACACGGGGCTGCCCCTGTCCCCTGTCCCCCGGGGTCGCTGCCGTCCGTTCTTGGTTTCAGCTCCCGGGTGCGGAGTGTGGGGGGCCCGTGAGGCGAGCGGCCCCCAGGGCCCGGCCGGGCGATCCTCGGAGAGGCGGCGGGCATAGCGGGAAGGAGCCGGGAGTGAGGAGGAGGAGGAGGAGAAGGAGCGTCGGGCTTATAGGTGCGGGGTGTAGAAAGCCGGAGCGCCGTAAGTCTGGGAGCCCAGGACGAAGGGCGAGAGGACGGCGGGGCTGGGCAGGAAGGGCAGCTGGGCAGCGCAGACCAGCCCTCCGGCCGGGTGCCCGGCGTAGCTGCCGGGGCCGTGCATGGAGAGCGGGGTGCCCATGGGCGGCGAGTGGCTGAGGGGGCTGAGCCCCCCCGGCAGAGCCCCGCCGCCCAGCCCGGCCCCCGCCCCACCGCCGCCGCCCCCGCCCGTGGGCGCGCTGGTGTCGGCGCCCGGGTTCTGCTTCTTCCACTTGGTGCGGCGGTTCTGGAACCAGATCTTCACCTGCGTCTCGGTGAGGCTGAGGGACAGCGCCAGGTTGAGGCGCTCGCAGACCGACAGGTACCGCGTGGATTTGAACTTGTTTTCCAGCGCCACCAGCTGCTCGTAGGTGAAGGCTGTCCGCGCCCGCCGGGGCTTGCCCGACTTGGAGTCCGAGCCCGTCCGCTTCCTCTTGGGCTTGGCCTGCGGGCCGGGCTGCGCCCCGACGGGCGCCGGCGGCGGGGGCTGCGGAGGGGGTGCTGGCGGTGGGACCACCCCCGCCTCGGCTCCCTCGGCTCGGAGCGGGCCCGGGTCGGGCTCTCCGGGCGCCGTGGGGCCGGAGCTGCCGCTGCTGCCGCTGGTGCTGCCGCTCTCCTCGCTGCACAGCTCCTCGTCGTCCTGCAGCTCGCTGTCGGGGCTGCGGCTCGGCCGGCTGCTGTAGTCCAGGTCGCACTCCTCGGCCTTGTAGAGCTCCCCGTCCTCTGCGGACAAGCGACAGCCGCTGTTAGGGCTCGCCGCCCGGCCCGGCCCCCGCCCCGCCCGCCCCCAGCCCCGCCGCGGCCCCCGGGGCGAGGACAGCCGGGAGAGCCCGTCCGCCCCGGGGGTTCGCCCACCCGGTGTCCCCGCTGCTCTTGGGACAGCGCTGCCCGGGCAGCGGGGTCGCCCCTCCCGGCCCCCTCGGGCCCTCCGCCCCCGTGGGGATGCGGTCGGTGCGGGGCTGCTCCGGCCGGCCTGAGCCAGGGGTGGGCTGGGGGACAGGGCGAGGAGCTGAGCAGAAGAGGTGGGGCCAGGAGTCGGACCTCTGGGGTCCGGGAAGGGATTGTCCAGCCCGGGGAAGCTGTGCCAGCGCTGCCCCTCCGAGCAACCCACCTTCGGCAAAGAGCTGGTGCCCAGACGTGGCCGGGATAGGGGATGTACCCCCCTTCCCACGGCCGCCAGGGCGCCCACCAAACACCCGACGGCTGGAAAGGCCTTTGGGAAGGCAGCAGGGCGAGTATCCCCGGGGTACCCGGAGGGGCAGCGGGGCGCTGGCAGGGACGAGGAGAGGCCGGGAAGAAGTCCCTGCCCGGGCCGAGCCAGCCGTGCGTGGGGAGCGGGCAGCGGGGATGTCAAAGAGCCTCTAACAATTTTAGTGACGGAAATCTCCGAATCGATGGGCGATTTGCTGCGTTTTGCTCTGGCATTTTTAACCCTTCCTGCGTCTAGTTTGACCTCTTGTCAGTTCCCGAGATGGAAGTATTAAAGTGGAGTAAATACTTGTATTGATTAGCAGAGCAGATACAAACTTAATTAAACTCATTTTGTGCAATGTACAAACTAGTTAACGGTCATTTAATTTATTTGGGTTTATATTACGCTCCAATTAACGGGTCTCCATCGGAGAACAGGGTAATTATCCGATATTTAAGGCTATTGGACTTCTGCTGACGATTCTGTCATTATGAAGCCTGAAAACAAATCGCGTTTTCCGCAGAACCGGCTCCTCCTCACCCTGGCCGGGCCCGGGCTCCTTCGGGGGAGCGAGAGGCGAATCCTTCTCCTCGGGACGGGGCTGGGGGAGGCCCCGCGGACAGGTCGGGGCCAGAGGCCCCTGAGCACCGTCCTTTTTCGCCAGTGCTTTCAGACGCTCCTAAACTTCCCTCCTCTCACTGCTACAGCGGGGCTGTAGCTCCGGGAACCCCTAATCAAGGACTCCTCTAACTTGGTTAACCGAGATACGCAAATAGGAAATGAATCGCTGGTCTGTCATCCTTATCCCGTCCGCAGTTTAGCTGTTTTTAATCCCCTACCCCCAAACCTGAACACAGCTCAAATTAGCTCCGTATCCTCATGCCGGACCCCCTAACTCCCGCATGTAGAATTAGGAGTGGTTTTAAAAGTGTGTTTTGTTCAACGCGTTGATTTCAGACATGGCTGGTTCAGTAGGAGAAATAAGGGCAGAGTATTGTTGTCCTTTTCACCTCGAAAATACCCCTTAATTACTCAGGGTTCATTAAGAACCCTTTCCAGCTTTCTCTTCAGGTCGGAGCATGGAGAACGCGGGCGATTGCCGCCGAAGAGAAGAGAACCGGGTCCCTTTTCTCCCATCCCGACCGAGTGAGTGCAGACAAGCGTCCTGCAACCTGTAGGACCTGCTAGAAATCGTAGGGCGTCATTTTTTTGCAGCAACGATTTATAAAAAGTGCGTGTAGCTGCGCCTGCGGGGCAGACTCGGGGACTGAGCGCAGCCCCAGCATCCACACACGGACCGGACCGGGAATCTGCAGCTGGCAGTTCCGGAGTCTAATTTTCCGTCTAGGGAATCCCAGCTATTGGTCAACTAAAATTTTTTTAAGACAAAAAAAAGCAACGCGAATTGAACTGGCGACGGAGATGGACGCCGGGCTTGTTATTTTGTTTCTGGAACAGGTTAAATGGTATTTAATAGAGAGTTTAAACTGGTTTTTTTTAACATTAAAATAGTTTTACGAGGGCAGGTGATGAGCGCTGTTTTCACTCTCCTTTGGCCAACAAACCTTTGCATTTTTCGGAGGGATTGGTACTTTTCTGGACAGAGCTACTTTTCAGAACATTTCTCCTAGATTAAGCCACCACTTGAGCTAATATTAATTAGATGGGGAAAGAGAAGAAGTAAATTTCGTGATTTTCGAGCAGTCCCAGATCTATTCCTGGCCACTGCCGTAGCATTAAAGGGATGTGACCGAAGGGAGTCCATGTGCGGAGCGTCCGGGGAACTTGTGAGCGGGCGAAGCGCACAGCGGCGTGATGCCTCCAAACATATTTATTTTGAGAGAAGAGATGGAGTTGCCTTTCTCTCCTTGTCTGGAGATAAAAGGGTGAGATTAGCGATAGGTTAACCTCGTCAGTCTTTTTGATCGCCCAGATCTATTTAATATGACGAAAGTCAGATGAGTTTAGAGGAATAATTACTCCAGCTCCGCACTGCTTTTAAAAATCTCTTCTGAATTCTATTAGTGCCCCATTCCTGCTTTTGCTTTACAGATGTAAAATGCGTCATGGCTCGGGCTGGAGCAGATTCCAGACCTCTTTCGGTGCCTAATTTTACTTCACAGAGTCCCGCTACGGCGGGGTTGGAAACCTCCAAGTCCTCCTCTCTCGCCTCAGACACAGAGATATTATTTTTCCTAAGCCGAGAAGTTTATCCCCTGCAGCTCGCTGCCTCTTCTTTTCCCTCTCTGGACATGGAATAACTATAGATATTTTCCACAACGACCGGCTTTTCCCGGACACCCTCTGCGATCCCCAGAGCCGCGGTGTTTAGAGGTGAGAAAGTTGGGATATTCGGACCCAGAAAGAAAAAGCAATCTAGAGCTTGGGTCGAATGCAATTCCCGATCAATAGCGAGCCCTAATAAGTGTAATAGGTTTTAATCGAGTAATTATCCGAATTTTGACCCTATAATTTAGATGTTAGGGAAGAGTTTGCAAGGTGCTTGAAAGAGATATGCACAATTCGATAATAGGATATCGATCCAAGCAGTCCTACATGCCACTCTGGGGCGATTTTCCCCATTATCCAGCCTCTTTACGCTGCTAAGCACATTTTACCTTAAATGTAATCGAAGGAATTTAATTGTTTTTCCAGAGATAACCAGCATTTTGTCACAATTAGTCTGATTTGTCCTAAAAAAGCCAAGGGGAGAGAGAAAATTGAATCTGTCGCCCAGAGCAACGGGCGGCAGCGGCGGCGGGGGGGAGAGTGGAAGAGGGGTCCGAGGCTGGGGAGAGAGACACAAAGTCATAAACGCCTGGGGGGGCCAGGTGAGGTGAGGGTACCAAGGGAGGGTTTTCTCACCCTCAGGGCCGGGGCTCCGTCCCTCCGAAGCCGGAGGAGCCGCTTCCAAGTTTGCCCGAGCCGGAGCTCGCAGGCAGCGCTGGCCGTCCCTGCGGGGAGGATGAGGAGGATGAGGATGCCGGGGGTCCTCCCCCACCCCCAGCCAGGCCAGGCTGATCCCTGGGGCTGATCCTGCCGCTCCCGGGGGTGCAGGGCACGAACAGCTCTGGGCGTCCCGGCCAGTGCCGAGCCCCGGGACTCGCCGCCATCTCCGGCCTGTCCCGGGAGGATGCGCCCGGCTCCCCTCTTGCCATCCCTCCGCCTAACGCAGAATTCCACCTCTCTACATCCAGCAGCAGCAGCAGCGCAGGGCGCGTTTGTCCTTCCCCGGAGCCGGCTGCCCGCAGCGCCCCGGCTCCCGAGGACGCCGGCGGGGGAAGGATGAGATGTCAAAGCATGCCAGACCCCGTTGGGGGAACTCGGGGCAGCCCCCGGCTCGGAGCGGCTCCGAGCCCCCAAACCTACTTACTGATCAGCTCTGCGGACTTCTTGCACGCGTCGAAATCTTCGGTGAGAGCCTTTTGCTCGGCCAGCTCCGTCCCTGAGTCCTCGGGCTTATCCTCCGCCCCCAGCGTGAACTCGGTCCCCGCCGATTTGTACAAGCCCGCGCACTGCCGCCGCTTGCTGTTGAACTTGTTAGGGTCCAGGATGTCGAGCACGGAGAAGGAGGTGGTTCTGTGCACCATGGGCAGCGCGGCCACTGCCCCCTCTTGTCCGGGGGTGTTGCTCTGGCTGTCCCCTTGCCTGTCCCGGCTGGCAGGGCAGTAGAGCGGCAGCTCGCCGCCGGCCGAGAGCCGCTGCTCCCCGCGGCTGTCCATCCCTTCCCCGTGGCAGCCTCGGGGCTCCCCGCCGATGCCGGCCGCGGCCGCGGGGGCTGTCACGGCCGCTGCTGCCGCTGCCGGGATGGAGATGTCACCGACCTTGTCTCTGCTCACATTCATGACTCTTTGCAGAGCCACTCTCAGTTGCAACTTCTCCCCCCTGCCCTCCCCTCTTGCTCTCCCCCTCCTTCCTCCGGCGAAGTTGATCTGGAAACTCCTCCCCGGCTCCGCTCCGGCTCAGGACGAACCTTCAGCTCCCCGGGGCTGCGCTGGGTCCAGCCGCCGGGAGCCTCCGCGGAGGCAGGGAGTCACAAGGTGATGCTCGGCTCAGAGCTTCCACTCAGCTGCTCCTTCTTCCTTCTCATCATCCTCGCCAGGCTGCCCAGGCGCTCCTGCCCCCCCTCCCTTCTCTCTCGCTCACACACACAGAGGCAAGCCTGTATCTTATTTATGCATTCATATTTAGCACTGGATTGTAATTGGCTACAAATTAATCCCTTGCCCATAATAGTCTGTAATCTTCATCACTGGAAGAGAGACACGTTGAAAGTGTGTGCCGGGGGGAGGGGGGCAGAGAGGGAGAGAGCGAATGAAGGATGGTGTTGGCTGTGATATACTTGGCTGTCAGCTCTGTTTCAGCACACCTCCACTCATCTGGAAAGCATCTAAATAGCCTTATTTGGAGAAGTGGGAGGAGATGACGCTTTCTTTTAAATAATTGCGGGATCAATATAAAGAAGATATTATACACAGAAAATGGGAACTTAAGGTCTTCCATCCCTAATAGTGGAGTTAGATGATCAAAAGGGGATTATGTGTGTGTGTGTGTGTGTGTGTGTGGGCTCAGAGGTGTCAGCCCCCAGCACCTGTTTCCCTTCCCTGCTGGGTTTATTAAATTAGAACAAAAGGAGAAAATTATGGACGAAGGTTTAGCAGTTGGGGCGAAGCTTGTGTCCGCGGATACACACACCCTCACACGCTTCTTTCTCCTCCTTAGCTAATTAATTAAAATTAAATCTCAAATGTAAGTGCCAGGAAAGTGCCAGAAGAAAATTAATACGTTTAAACGACACAAGACAAAACACAACGACAAATAAATCGTGAGCAACTGGTAGAAAAGGTCTATTCCCTCCCATGCAAGGAGTGAAAGTATAACCAGACCTAAGTTCCACTTTCGAAAAATACTCTCTTATTAAAAACGGTTTTAATTGTAGAAAATTAAGACATTGGAATAAAATTGTCAGTGAATTATACAACATGTTTTTCCATCCCCTACCTAATTTCCTTCCCTGTCGTGTATAGTTCTGTGTTCTTTGATCATATCAATTTCATTCTTGTTTTGGACGCTCCAGTCGCTACTCAGTTTGAATTAGCTGCCAGGAAAAAAAAAAAAAAAGGGTGGGGGGGGGCGACGGTAGGAAAATAGAGAAAGCATAAAAGGAAAATTAGATTTTTTTTTGTCTTTGAGGCTGGTGACACATACAAGGACAGGTCCTTTGCAATTACCGCGGGCAATGATCCTTTAGAAAGCAGAAATTAAAAGTTGGGAGAAATAATGGGTAAAACAATCAGCTTGTAATTTTGGTAGGTCTTGGACATGATTAGTCCATCAGCGGGCTGGGCCCAGGGGAGTCCCGCTGAGCTGGAGCCCACAACAGCCCCCGCTCATATATTATACACCAGCCCTTAGATTTTAATCAGGCACCACAACAGTGTCCTTTCTCTTTTATGACTTTATTATGCTTTATCTTTAAATTATAAATCACCTCCTGGGTTGAAATGGTATGTATAATCTCTGATCATGTGTAGGTAATTACCTCTCCCCCTTGTCCTGACCTCACCGACGGGGCTGCCACGAACACACAGTGAGAGCGAAGTTTTAATCTGCGTGTGCACACACTCACAGGAACCCACACCCAGGGTTGGTTTGTTGGTTTGTTTGTTTGTTAACAGCTCCTCTTTCCTTCCTCCTCCGGCCTCTGGTGCCTCTGGTCCCATCTTTTCTTTCAGATAAATTTTACATTACTCCTGCCCGCAGCGCTGGGATATTATTTATGAAAAATAGATAGTGGTTTAGGTAGATGCTAGTGACTCGGCTGTATCAGATTCGCTGTCGTACTCGACTGTATTTGTACTATTCGTGTTTCTTTTCTATTTTTTTTTTTTTGGGGGGGTGGGGTGGGGAGAGAATGAAGTTATTTGGCGGCAGCGGTGGTAGGAATATTTTTTATTCCCTGGGTCAGTGCCTCTTGGAAAAAAAAAAAAAAAAAAAAAAAAAAAAAAATCTGATTGTAATTGTCTCTTGTGCCCGGGCAGGGACCGTTCCCAGGCGTGCGGAACCCGGAGTGGCGACATCAGCGCAAATTCACGGGTTAGCGCTGGGTGCTGGGGGAACCCACATCCCTGGGGAGCACCCCCGAGCACAGGACCCTCCTGTTCGCCCCGATGGCTCTCGGGCGTCACCGGGCACCGACAGACACAGCCCCCCCTTGCCGGGAGGCGAGGGGAGCGCAGCGATGCTGGGCAGGCACTGCCGGGGCGCGTCCCGCCGGGACCCCCAGCCCGCACGGCGCTTTTGTTTGTTGGCGGTTTAAAGCGAGTGTTATAAAGATGTTCTATTGCTCCTAATCACAATTGATTGTCAATTAGAGCCTCATTTGTGCAATCTCCATCCATCTGCCATCTCTGGTTATCTGTTCACCAGAAAGTTAGCGCTGATTATGGGGCCCTAGATGAGTTGTGACATGTAATATCTCGCCAGTGGTCGGGCCGGGTGACCGGTCCCGTCTTCCTCTCCTTCCATTTTCCTTGTAGGATGGACGAGCAACAGCCTCTCCTGACTCACTCGTCCGAGCGACGCTGTCCTGCGGGACCAGCTGAGAGGGTGCTGGGGGTGAGGGGCTGGCAGGACACCCCCAGACAGGCGGCATCAGAGCCGTGCAGAGCTAGGTCCCAGTATTTTGGGCCCGGATCCCTTTCCCTGCTGAAGAAAGCTCCCACGGAAACGTTTCCTTCTCCGAAATAAATAGGGAATCACACAGAACACACTCGCGTTTTTACGAGCCTCCCCGGCGCAGCGATGGTTATCTCTGTAGTTAGGCTGAATTATACCTGCCGGGAGGTGATATTTCCAAAGCCTGAGGCACTGGTGCCCAGAGCATCTCTCGGGAGCCGCCAGCCCCTCGGCCACCCCGAGCCCCGTGTGCCCCCCGTGTGCCCCCCGTGTGCCCCCCGGGTGTCGCGGTTGAGGACGGGACCCGATGTCTTGGTTCTGCCGGGGCAGGGCAGGTGGGACCCCGCTGAGGGCTCTGTCCCTGCTGCCCTCGGTGCCCTTCACTCCAGGAGAGAGCCAGGCCAGACACTCTGCGGGTTCCGGGGTGCCCCCTGATTTTAACTTAATTAGTTAATACCGATTTTCAAATAGTATTTCAGCGACCTCCAGAACAACGAACAACATTTTTTTTTTTTTTCCTTTTTTTCCTTTTGACTGTTCACCAGTCATCCTTCTCCCCGTCCCTTGGGGTCTGGAGCTTCGGGTAATTAAGGGCATTTATCGCCTCGGTAAAACAATTTAGCAGCCCTCGCTGCGCCGAGAAGGTCACTCTGGTGGCTGCACCAGGCGCGGAAGCTGCGCGTCCCTCCGCGCTCGGCGCTGCTCGGAGCCCCAGTGCAGCGGGGTTCCGCGGGCGGGGGGCTTTCCACGGCCGTGTCTGCCCGGCTGAGGGGGCCAGGACCTCCCTTGGACTGCTGGACTTGCCCATATTGTCTCCAAATGCACTCGGGCTCCAAGATTCGTCTTGCTTTGAACGGGTTACTCTATTATTATTATTATTATTATTATTATTATTATTATTATTATTATTATTATTATTATTATTATTATTATTATTATTATTATTATTATTATTATTATTATTATTATTACTATTATTACCTTTGGTTCTGGGGCCGCAAGCAGGCGCGGGATCAGCCCCTGAGCCTCTCACGTGGTTCTTGGTCTCATCCTGATTTTGTGTCCCGTGGATGTCTCCCCGTGCAGGGCAGAACTGAGGACCAGCGGTCACCTCGGGATGCCCGTCTCTCCTCGGGAAAGTGGGGATCCATCCATACACACCCCCAAGCTAAAATCGGGGCATTAATTAACTCTACCCACGAAGGCAAATGAATTAGGATGAAAAAAAGATTCTGAAGCAGATCTCGCCCTCTATCAATGCGGTGTCAGGTCCTCATAGTAGAAGATTTAAAAGCCCTGGGGATTCCAGGTTAGAGTAGTAATGAGCTTAATTGAGGTTAATGCTTCCTGCACAGCTCCTTGATTATTAAATTAATATTATCACACACATGAATCATAATTAGAAGTTTAAATAATGCTCTAGGGGAATCCTCGGAGGATCTATTAAACAGTTCTCTTCCCTCTCTCCGGCTCCCTCCCTGCTCCGCGGCAGCCCGAGGACAGCCCCGGGGGCGGCTGAGGATGGGCGCTGCTGGAGGGGGGTGGAGGGGGAGATGCCCCCGAGTGTCACCACGGGGACAGAGAGAGGGGCAGCGCACTCACGGTCCCTCCTCGCCCTTCAAGCCTCAGCCCGGTGAATCCCCGTTTAACCAGCCGCTCCTCCCCGCCCCCCGCGTCCTAATTTGGGCGCTTATCTCCCAGCGCCCGGGAGTTTATATAAAATACTAATAAAGTGCCTTGTTGTCACTTATCGCGGCTGGGATCGGCTCTGCAGGGGCTTTTTTCACACACCTCGGCGAAAGCCGATCCGTTTTGCTGGCAGGAGGCTGGAGGTGCCGCCAAGAGCATCCCCGGGCCGCCCTCCGGGATGCGGGGCAGGGAGGTGGGATGGTCGGGGAGGCTCTCCCGTCCTGCCTCGGTACCAGCCCCGGCTCCCAGTCCCGCGGCTCCAGCCCCTGGCACGGCCCCGACACGCGTGGGAAGCAGCCGAGGATGGGGATGTCTTTCCTGGCTGGGGGAGCGCCTCCGATCCTGCCCCCATCTCCCGAGCCGGGAGCTGCAGCACTGGGGACCCGCACGTGCTGCGAGGGCAAGCGGCTCGGTTATCATCAGTATTATTTAATATTATTATTACTGCTACTGTTTCTAAGGGAAGATTGAAAAAAGGGGGAGAAGCAGTGCTGGAGGGGGCACACACTGCCCATCTGCATCGTGGGGGCCGTATATGTAAAGGGGAAAATAAAATAAAAGAGAAATCAGATGGCCGGCACGCATGCAGCTCTCTCTTGCTCTCTCTTTCTCTTTCTATTTATTTTCCTCTCTGTTGCTGAAACATATTGAAGGGGGAGAAAAAGGAAACATTAAGATCAACTGTGAGCCTTGCCGACGGTTTAACGATTTCAAATGAGCTCTGACTCTGGTGAAAATCTGACAATTACCCATCAGGATGGCAGATGATGGTTAAAATTACCAGAAATCAATATTCTCACCGGGTGTCCCAGCCTGATAAGAGAGACCAAGACAATGTTGACTATTAAAGTCGACAGCTTGAGATATTACACTATTAGTTATGCTATTTTTAATAATCTATAATATTTGGGCTATAATTAATTAATTATACGGGTCAGATAATATCTGGGGCTGGAATGAGGTCTGAAGGGTCTATTAAGGTTGGTAATGAGAAAGGAGAAATCTAATCTAAGGACGAGGAGCCGTGAAGTAACAAATATACAACAGACTTCAGATAGAGCGAGAGGGAAGGAGAAGGGCTATTGCAGACTCAGTGCACACACCTCTGCTCTGCTCAGCTCCCAGCCAGAGGTGCTGCCACTGATAGCATCTCCCCCTGCTCCTTTATGCAGGTACCCACTGCTTGTGGAACAGGCCTGGCTCTCACTGGGATGCTACAGTCCCTGGGAAGCCAGAGAAGGGAGAAGATTGTATGTGTATTAAGGAATTAATTCTAGAAAAAAGGAAAAAAAAAATTGGATGTGTATTATGGAATTAATGCTAGAAAAATGGAAAAAAAATCTCCCCCAAACCCCTATAAGTCAGCTATATCCATCCTGCCCCTGGCCCCAGCAGCAAATTCCTCTTATTATTGGAATCTGGGGACACTTCAGGTGGTTCATGAAGTTCAACCCTCCTTTCAAATACTGCTCTACCCCTGCTCACAGGTAGGGTCTGACATTGTCCCTGGCATCTAAACAGCCTTCAGGCAGTGGCTTCAGATGCATCTCCACATCCCAATGGCACTAATGGCACATGCACATGTGTGTAAAAAACAATGTCTGTGAATATATTATGTAGGGATATATAGTTTAATGTATGGATTTTTTCTATAGATACACATGTTTATAAAGGAATGTACACAAAATAAACATGAGGAAGAATAAAATCTGACTGCTTTAATGCATGTAATGCATTAATATATGTGCAATGCAGTAATGCACGTATATAAATACATCTATTTCTTTCTCTCAAAGTGTTAATGTATATTCCATGGATCAGGAACATAAAATGGCTTTATTGTCTTCTCTGCAAACAAACTTCAAGCCAGACCCTGTCCATTATAAACTCACTCCTTGCTCAGCGTTACTAACCAATATTCTAGGTGTGACACTCAGGGCTTTACCTATTTTACATCGATTATAAAAATTGTTCCTTCTACTGCTATGATAATCCTTTTTCTAGGGGTGTATTATTTTCATATTAGTTCTACCCTTATTAGTTACAGGAGGATGCGTTGAACATCTTTTGTACAGAATGATGAAAACCACATTTTCTAGTTATGCTTAGATTGGCCAGGGTATTAATCTTTTCTTTTCCAGTAACATCTTAATTCCATAATTTTCAATAGACCTCTCTTGGTCATACTTTTCTCAGCATTTTATTTATAATATAGTCCTTGTTGAGAACTGGAAACCACTGAAGTATCAAAAAAACCTCTTGCAATGGCAGACATCTTTCTGGGACAATTATTTGATACAATTCCACAGGATTTTGTTCCTTACCCAGTTATCTCTGTTAGTTGAAACCCAAAGCCAAGTCTGCATAAGATGCCTCTCCCATGGCTCCTTTGCATCCAACATGGATGTTTCCCTCTTTATCCCCAGCCAGTGCCTAACCGAGGCTGTTACAGGATGATGATGTGCCAATCAAAGGCAAAACTGAGAAGCTGCTAGATGGACATGGGAAACAACTTCTGCAGGCAGGAGAAGCAATTGAAGGTGCTTACCCAGGAGATGAGGAGGAAGGGAGAAAAAGAAATCCTTCTGTTCCTTTCATTATTTCATATGTACAGGAGTAAATTAACAAGAAGACCTAAATGATGTACTCCTAATGTTTATAGAAGAGGTTAGCAATGCTGGCAGGACCTAGCAGTTGTGATGGGTTTGTGGAAATGTTTCCAGCACTTGTTGATGATTGTGTGATTTCCAAACGCTGCCAGAGACTGGGAAGCGTAAGCATGCATGGAACAGCTGGAGGGAGCTGGCACTGAGTTCCCAAGTGTTTCAGGTCAGGAGCAGAGAAAGCAGTCAAAACAGCAGTCTAACAACTTAATTGCTCAGTAGTATAAACCTGGTGAATTCAATGACAACTGCCACATCCCTAATTTGCCCATATTGACAGGTTGCTTGTGTTGCCAATACTCTGAGCTTCAGAAAATGGTGCCAGGGTCTTTCCATAGTCAGGTCCCAGTTTTCTGACTAAATTTTGCAACATCACAGGATTCTCCCTTCTGCTGCAGAACTTCACTGATGTCCCCCAAACACTACTTGTGGTGCAGTTTGTTTTGGAAGGGACACAGCAAGCCCATAGGTTGTTCATGTAGTAATGAATTGAATCCCTCTTGTCAAAGAAACCTCAGATGGGTGAGCGGCGTTAGTCTCTTGTGATTTTGTTATTAAAGCATTTAGAAATGCAGGTGATAAAGATATGAGACACACTGAGAATAAAAAGATTACCCTCTTAGATCTAATCTAGAGAGTTAAGTCAAGGGGCAGCTCTACAAACTGGTGCAAATTAGGCTGGCTGTGTTGGCTGATTTACACAGGAGGGGGGTGAATGCAAAATTGCCAGATGCTTTTATTGTGAGACCTCGTTGATATTTGAACTCTTGCTCCTGTCACTACTGAGAAACTTCCTGCATATTCGAGTAAGAGTGTTGAAGGCACTGCCCAAGTGCTTTTGTAACTGGGTTGTAGTGGTTTAAAGCATGCCTGGCATGCAGTTACTTCTCTCTTAACACTACAGTCCCAGCTGAGTGGTGGTAATTCACTATTCAGTTCCATACTGGGGAGGAGGGAAGGAAATTTTTTAGGCTGCCTAAATGTAGATTGAAAGTGTGTTCTCTTATTTATAGCCAAACCAAGTGGGTATATTGGAGCATTTTGCAACCATTTTCTCTGCATTTAGAAAAGGTACAAAAAACTGCAATAGGTAAGAAGCAATAGAATTGCTGTGTTACACAGAAATGTTTCTTAATTTAGGTGTTTGGATGCCAAATGCAAGTTAGGACTCCCATTTTAGCTGTATATTCAACATGAAAATTTGGACCTGAACTCTCAGCCAGGAACCTTGGAGTCTGAATCAGATTGATTCATATTTTTAAAAATTATTTAAATTAAAAGTTGTAATATTTATCAAGCAGTTGGATTGATTGCTGGAGAAGATTGAAACAATGTTGGCTGATGCGCATGTGTTGGGAAAATTATTGGGCACCTGACACATGGTATCTACATTGTCAATCCTACAGGATGAAAAGTTTGTGGAATCCATTGGTCAGGAATCCTAAATGTGAAGAAAAAACATCCTAAAGTGTGGTAGGTCAGTGGCTGATAATAACGTAACATTTGGAATGTACCCTTTTTGGTATCAGTGGGACATCAGTTTGTGAAGATTAGGGAAAACCAGGGAAAAGATTTGCAGAAAAGATGTAAAAATAAAAGCTTAAAGTTCAAAGTAGCAAAGAATTCTGTCCTGTCCCTACATATAAAAAAAAAAAAAAGAATAGTTAAAAGGGTAATATTTATTGTACTTTTTAGTGAATCAACAATATCTAGAACACTAAAAACAAGTGCCAGCCAGTACAGTAATTGCAGTTACAGAAATAACAAACAGAACTATACCCTCAGCTATTTATAACTGAACTGCACTGGGCTTTGCTTAGAAAATAATATCATTCTGTAAATGATATCACTCTCTACTAAGCAGAGCTGTGTGTCAAACCTGGAGTCCTTGCTCCAGCTTAACATCTCTTCAGGAAAAGCAGCACTTACTCGTGTTTTTATCCCTGGATGATGGGAATATAACTACAGCTGTATATATAACGTTGCTTCATAAATTGAAGGAGAAGAAATCATAAATAGATATATAAGTTTGTCTGTAACAGTGGTTCTTTCCCATAAATGATGTAACTTCCATTTTCTGGCTATTGAAACAACTGCAGACACAGTCAAGAAGAATAATCTGTACCTGCAGTTGAACAAGGAACGGGAACAAAATTCCCAGCTGTCAAATTCTCATAATAGACTTGGAAAATACATAGTAAATATGAAAAGTACATTAGAATAGATGAGGATGGGAAAGATTCCCAAAATTACAAGTTTTATCTTTCAATTCTACTGTCCAAAAGTTAATTGTCTATTCCACATTAATTGTCTAGGCTGGTACCTTAATTATTGCATAGGAGAAAATTCTTCCATGGGGCATTTCATTCCACCTGTCTTGGATTCCTTAGGATCAGATGAATCATGCAGGTGATAACAAGCACATTCCTTCTGCCTTTTCAGGCAGAGAAATCAGTCCAGGTTCCTGGTTACATCTGGTTTAAACACACAAGTGCACATAACCATTTCCCAAATGTTTTGGGAGACTGAGTAAAAGGCAGAAGTATTTTTGAAACTGATATTTCTGACATCTTCTTTTTGCCTTAGTCCTACTTTTATATCCAAACTGTAAAGATGATGAGTTTGTACCAGATACATGTCCCGCTTAGTGAGCCATCAGGTGTGTCCTACACCCTGATTTTAAGCCTCACTGAAACTAAAGGGGAATCTTGGTGTTACTGGACAAAGGCTCAGTTCAAAGACTGTTTCTTTCACATCTCCATTTAATTTTTAGGTGAATCAATTGCTGTAAAGCTGATGACACATGTATCTTTATTAGACTGACCCAGTTATCAGTAGAGGTTCACTTTGTACCCCCTTGGGTTGCCGAACACGATCTGTTTGACTGATGTCAGGTCCATTTCTGTGCATGATCGTTCTTCCAGCAGTCAATACTGAGGTTTTTTAAGTTATTGACCAGACAGCTATTGGATGAGGCAGGGCCACATGGCCTACTGACCCAAAATACTGTAGCAAAAGTGGTGAAGATATGAAATCAATAACTTTATTGAAACAAATATCCGAGCCGACACTTTCTGCAGGAGGATTAAACGAAGAGGGCTGCTGTGGAAATGGGTCAAGTTGAATATGGCTGATGCATGTAGGAATTCAAGCAGGTTAATGGGAATTCACACATGAGGGTGGTGGGGGGGAAGCAAAGAAGCAACATTTGGTCCAGTGTCAGGGTGTGCTGGGCTCCACAAGGCTGTGCAGTCCAGCCAAAGGACACACACAGATGTCTGAGGGACCAGGATGCATCTGGAATGACGCTGTTAATGACACTGTTTCTCCCCTGGTCCTAAGGAATAACTCCATCAGCTGCACCCAGGGGCTGCCACGGTGTGTTTGCAGTGGCTGGGAGCTCTGAGAGCACTGCCTGCCCTGGGATGGCCTTCAAGGCAAGGTGTTGATTACCTGTTTCCATCACTGACTTTGGGGAGGGGTTGTAGGATCTCGGTGACACACAAGTTCTGGCAGCCCCTGGGGAGTTAGATGTGTATGAATATATTCTGTATGCCCCTATATTGGTCTTGCATTTAAAACTGTTTGCATGGCTTCACAAGGATGGAGAAACACTGTTAAACCATATCCCATGCATAGGCACATGCTTTATTTATTTGGTTAGTGTTTCAGATTTCATGGGTATTTTAAACTAACTAGCATAGCCTTGTCATCATTAACATGTGCTAGGTGATTATGGTGCTTCTACAGTGTTGCTTTTTATCCTAAATGCTTGAGCAAGACCTCAGCCCTTTAGGTGAATCCATGCATTTCTCAAAGCAGAAAATGTTATCAGCATCAGCTAATATATAAAATCTTGCCATAACTTACTGTGGAGCCACAACAAAAATAATATAATAAAATAAGTTACTTTATTTTCTCAAAAATAACATTTTTGTTTGATTGTGAAACAGAGAGAAAAGAGAGTGAAGAAAAGCTCAATAAACAGCCATTTTATTACTGTTGCTAGAAATAAAATAAGGGTAAGGGAGACTTGGCTACTGTTTTATTGTAGCCGTGAATTCACTTCTTTCATTTAAGTGTCTGTCACATTAGTAGAAAAATACAGATCACTCTGAAGTGTGTACACTGGCAGTGACTATGCCCATTTTTCATTTTAAATAACTTTCAGCCATTTTTTCCTTTCCACAGTTGGAGGTGGCAGATCCTGGCATAGGATGGGGTGCAAAATGAAAGCAGAACTTTTCTGTGGGCTTTGGGTGAGAATTTGGCACAAGTAGCTTTGCTCAGTTACCTCTCTAATACATTCTCAGTTTAATTGAGGGAATTAAAATGAAAAGAATTAGCTTGAATATAAGTGCTTTATTTAATACTGCCACAATATGTTAAACCTAATAACAAACCAAATTATTCCCAAATAATTTCTCACTATTGAATGTGTTTCGTTAACTGAAATTAATTAAATATGAAGTCACTTTGCATCAGTGTTTTTGTATGTCAAACATTTCTCTCTCTACCACAATGCTGAAATGATGGCTTATAAATCATCCCTAGCAGATATATTCAAGTTTAGCTGGATTAGTTGAGGATTGAAGCAACTTTAAAATGGGTTTGTGAAATAATTTTTAATAAAAAATACAATGTTTACACCATAAAAAATAATAAGCTTTTATTTGATACATGTATTTGGGAGATGAACTTGAAAAAGGCCTAGTCATAGGAATGACTATGTAGGAGTCCATGTACAATTCCATGGAGGAATTAGGATAGAAATGAAGTCAATTAAAAAATCCAAAGAGGAGCAAGGTTCCTCCAAAGCATGGTAGATGTTTCCTGCTCACATATGACACCCTGTAGCACTTGCTGTTAAATTAGCCAGGTGCACTGGCAGCCCTGAAATCCCCTGGGATGTGCCCAAACCATGATGGGCAGCAGGGCAAGGGAGGGGATTTCTTCCTTCTACTCCCCTTCGTTGAGCTCCCAGTTGCAGAGCTGCATCCAGCCCTGGGATCCTCAACACAGGAATGATATCCACCTGTAGGAGCCAGTCCAGAGGAGACCACCAAGGGGATCAAAGAGGTGGAGCACCTCTCCTGTGAGGAAATTGGGTTGTTCAGCCTGGAGAAGAGAAGGCTTCAGGGAGACCTAATTGTGGCCCTCCAGTACCTGAAGAAAGCCTACAAGAAAGATGGAGAGGGACTTTTTACAAGAACAGGTAGTGACTGGACAAGAGAAAACTGCTTCCAGCTGAAAGAGAGTAGGTTTAGATTAGATATTAGGACAAAATTCTTACCTTGAGGGTGGTGAGGCACAGGAACTGGTTGCTCAGAGAAGTTGTGGATACCCCACCCCTGGCAGTGTCCAAGGCCAGGCTGGATGGGACTCTGAGCAACCTGGTGTAGTGGAAGGTGTCCCTGCCTGTGGCAAGGGGTTGGAACTAGGTGGTCATTAAATGTCCCTCCCAACCCAAACCATTCTATTGCCCCAAATACTACCAACTGTAATGAAAAGCAGCAGAAAATGACAGAAATGGACTTCAAAGATATATTAAAATAACAAAGAGCATCAGTAATGTTATGGTAATCCCTGTAATGAGTCATCAGGGAGGGAACATGCAACCATTTGTCTTTTTATGTAGAGACTCACCTTCATGAGATGTTTTACTGTAGCTTCTGCAGAGCTTGACTGTGAGCTGGTGTATTTTTTAATACACTCCATATCTTTCCATATTCTCTATCTCTGTGTGGAAATATTTCTGTACTTCACCCCAATTCAGTAATAACAACTCTGTGTTTCTTGGCTGGTTCTGGCTATTACATTTCTTTGGATTTATGGGTTATATTGCTTTGTATTTACAGAAAAAAGCTATGTTCTGGTGTTACAAATACAGGTTTTCTAAAAGAGAACCACCAGTTCTCAGCTACAGCCCACATGCTTTAGAAACCCATCCTCTTTTATTGTTTTAATAATTGGGATCTGGCATGGCACAGACCTCTCCAATTTACACCCATATATACATATACACTTTGATTCCTTTAAGGTCTTCCTATGACAATATGACAATATTTTTTCATGTATATTTCTAAGTTTTAGTGTTTATGAGCCCAGATTCATAGCCCTGCTCTTTGTCCTGCCCCCACTGTAGCTGCTGACAGACTTTGGTTCAGAAGTTTGGTCTCAGGCTGCTGGTGGGAAGCCCTCAAGGGGACTGAACTTTGTCGAAGGGCTATCTGAATTAAATTATTTATAATGAGCATGCCTGGCAATTAGGTAATGCTAACCACTGTCTGGAGGTGTGAAATGAATACATTATATTCAAAAAAGGGGAAGAAGTTGTGATGTTTGTGCAGCAGGCACCGTTTGCCAATCCACAGTATTTACATTCGGTACCTCTTTCTAAGGTATAAGTGTTTATACCTTAACAGATATTTTCTCAAGATTGAGAGACTGCCTGATATAATAGCAGGTAATCTGTACTGAACCTGAGCTTCAACTGATTACCAGGCTTGGCTGAATTACTATATGCTATTACAGTATTTTAGGAACCTGTAATATCCACCATTACTTTCTCTTGTGAAAGTCCTTAGACTGACTTGCTGTTGCCATTTTTCCCTCTCTGGCAAATAAATATTGTGGTGAATCCAATACAACCAGCAGAGTGTAACCAGAGTGTATGAATTTTTTTGCACAGATAATTAAAGCCCGATGTTCTCCACTGTAACAATTACAAGTACTTGAGAAAACAATGACAAGGTCATCCTGTGGATGCAGCCATCAATCAGGGAATTCGCTGCCTTAATAAAACAATAACTCACTTGTTTAGAAACCAATGCATAAAGGAAGCAACAACAAAATTGTTTCCTTGGACATATGTTCCCTTAACCACATAAATGTGGAGCAATAGCACATATAGTGTGTTTAGCTAATTAAGACCAATTTTTCCTATCTGCCCCAGATACCTGAAGTTGTGACTAAATCTCTAGGCTGGAATAGAAAAGGCCACTTGGATTGTGTGTGCACATGTAGGAGAGTCTCTCTTTTCCTTTGGGAATGATGTGGTGGCAAATGTCCTCTATGGACAGCCCAGGCCAGTGCTTGCTGTGCTTCCCCAGCAGCACCCAGAGCACACAGGGTTGCACTTGGGTAAATACAGATGTGACTCACGTATCCAGCATCACACAACTGATGCTCAGGCATGACCTGGGATTAGAAAGGGAGGTTTTTCAGCTTTTTTAGTGCCATGGTCTGAGATGAGGATCTGTCTTTCTGTAATCTGAATAGACTGTGGCCAGTGGGTCATGCTGGGTGATGTATGGCAGGATCCCACCACTGGGACTTTTATCCTGGGCTTTTCTTTGCCCTGGCCCAGTGTAGGCACTTCAGCTGCATCTCTCCTGCCCTTGAAGTAAACTCCCTGGGCCATCAATAGTGCCTGGGTCTGCACTGGAAGGATGCTCAAGATCTGCAAAACATCTTAGAAGTGAAGCTTAAAAAACCCTGAGTACCATATTACTCTTTTGGGAGTAGACTGATCCATAAGTTAATGGCTGCGTTGAAGGGCAAATAGCGTACAGGTGAGGGAAACATCCATTTTTCTGTTGATGGAGGTTGCTGACTGCCACTGAACTGCCTTTCAAAACCATATCAGTATGAGTTATCTCCTGGTAGCCATGTCTTGGCAATGGTGAAATGTAGCATCCCTGTACAGAACTTTTTAATTTGTAAATTTACTTTTGAAATGGTTGCTGACTTTGAGAAGCAGATATCATGTTACATACAATAAGAACAGAGGAAAATACAATGAACTGTTCAATTTGAACCAATGTACTTGTGAGGTGTGACCCACAATGTGTATGTTAATCAGTTAACAATACATAGTTCCCACTTTCACTCCTCACATTTCAGCCTTGACCTCGCCCAGAACTGGGGAATTTTCTCATTGACTTCCTTGCAAGGGGTCAGGCTGAGAGTTTGCTGTTGGAAAAGCTCATGTACAAACTTATAACTTCCACTGTATGAGTACAGGCTAAAAAGTAGAGAATGTGATTGTGAAAGGGAAGTCTGGTTTCTTTTATGTAACTATTGTGAATTAATTGATGTTTTTAATTTATTTTTATGAATGTAATTATAAACTGATATCTCAGAGACTGAAAGCTGCTTTTATGTTATATACAAGTAGCTACAAAGGTAATTTTGCAGGCTTCTACGTTTAATCATTTGCATTTATACTCATTACTGCATACATATGGCAGAACTGAAGTGCAGGACTGTATTTCTAAGGCAACAGTAATTTTTTCAGACACTAATTAAGCCTATTAAAAGTACTGATCTTCTCACACTCACATCCACAGAATAAAGGCATCAAGGCAGCAATTTGGCATGTAGGATGGGAAATTACTAATTTTTTTCCACAGTTTTATGTTATGCATTTGCAAATATGTCATCCTGATCTACTCAGGGCCAAATTCAATGAGATTCTCTTGGGACTGGACATGGTGAATTTGAAGAGGGGCACAGAGAGCTGTGGCTGTAGTGATGGATCAACAGTGTAGATGACCTTGGCTTTACAAGCTTTCCTCAGCTCCACAGACCCTTTGACTCCTGTGCTTGTTCCAGGCACTCTTGCCTCACCCTCATGGCTGTGTGAGGATACTTTCTCTACAGAAGCTACTAAAGAATTCAAGAAAGGTTTTAATTCTCCTTTTGGGGAGCCTTACACAGCCAAGAGCTGCTGACTTTGCAAGGTCCACCAAAACCATATATTTGCAGTGCACAGTGAGGGTAGCTGTAGGTGCTGGTGTCCTGTTCCCAGAGGCTCTCCCAGCCCTGAAGGACTGGAATGTCACTAATAGGCCACTGTTATTTTTTGGTGAGCTGCTGGACTTCTGGCTATGTCTATATTTAGTGGTGGTGTAACTTAAATCAAAGCCCTGACGTTATTAACAGCATTGTGGACATTTAATTGGATTTAAGAAACACACTCAGGGCCAGCCTGTCTTCTCAGTTACATCCGGGCAGCTCTGCTAGGACAGATTAGTTTGTCTTCTGGTTTTCAGAGATGAGTTTTGTCATTCAGCTCCAAGTAAACTCAGATTTTAAAAAGGCACTGTTAGGTTTAATTTGGGGGAGAGTAGTGGGAACTGTGGCCTGTGGAATCAAGCTGAGCATCCAAAACATAGGCTTGTAGAATAATTCAAGTTAGAAGGGACCTGATGAAGTCTCTAGTCCTACCTCCTGATCAGAGCAAGCTCATATCTGGCCAGTTTGCTCACAGATTTTGCCAGTCTTGTTTTGAATACTTCCAAGGATGGAGATACATCCTCCTTGGGTAACTGTTCCCATGCTTGACTGTTAAAAAGTTCCTGATGGTTTCCAGTCTATCTTGTCTCCTGTTGTGCCTCTTATCTCTCATCCTCCCACCGCAAAATTCTATAAAGCTTCTGGCTCCATCATTTCAATGACCACCTTATGGCACTAGAAAGCCTGTAATTCCCGCCAATCCCAAAGCACAGCTGGGAATCACGTCTAGGCTTCTTCACCCACAAAAGGTTGGATTTTAACCAGATGATCTTTCAAGGTCCTTTCCAGCCTGGGCTGTTCAATGACTGTTTAATACATTAATTTTCTTTTGCAAGTTCTTTGAAGCTAGCAGGTGCCCCTCTCCTCTGGTTAAGTCCAACCTTCTCCAGCCCGAAGTGAGTCTTTTCCAAAAGTCTTGTCCAAGGTCAGGCAGAACTGCTGTGGAAGTGGAAAGATGCTTTCGAGTGGGATTGGGAAATTCCAGAAGGGATTATTTCCAGTTTTCCTGTATACACTTTTCCTATAAGGTGTCTCCAAGGCATATTGGGGCTTGTCTAAGTATCCTAAATACTCACAATTGTGGAAGATTTTGACATGCTCTTCTCCAGCTGAAAGGAGTGGGAGCTTGGGGATAAAGGTCCCAGCTCAGCAAAGCCTTTCAGATGCTCCAAATTGCTTTGCAGCATAGGAATAGGTTGAAATATCCTCTTTAAGTTAAAACCTGCATTTAAATACTTCACCAGCCTGTGCTCTAAACCCATGCACTGTGAGTGTGTCATAATGTGGGGTTTTTTCCAATGTTATATAAGAAAAAGAAAAAAAATCCTGGCTTTTAAATTTAGATCATTGTTATTAGAACAGACCCCCTTGTAGGTAGTTTCATTTTGTTATAAAAGTGTCAGCTCTTTATGGAGATAAGAAAATCAATCTGTTTATGACTTTTTCTCTGACAAATGCAGCAAGAATTTCTTGCTATCTTGGAAATTAGTGATCTTCTTTGTCCTGAGGTTCAGTTATGCTGACCTCCCTGTCGTAACCCTGACTATATTTCCAAAGTGTATGTTTTCCCCTGTCACAGGAGAAATCTGTAGCACAGAAACAGAAGCAGTTTTCCACAATTCATTGTAACAAAAAAATTTTTAAAAATCTGTAATTGTGACGGAACAGATGCTGTATAGAAAGGACTGCTTACAGATACACTGTAAGTTAATCATATCTTTTCCAAAATATATTGAAAAATTCTCATTAATGTCTGAAATGAAATACTTATGATTACAGGAAATGAAATTACTTATAACATTTTTTTCTTAGCTCCTCACTCTCGACACACACTCCTTTTCTCACACACATATACACACACATAACTATTGTTAATTAAGACTGTCTCCATTATGGGGCTAATTAACAATTAGCATAAACATAATTAGCTGATGTTGACATTTAACTCATTATGTTGTTTAAATAATTTTCAGAAATTGCCCTTAGTGGCATTCTGTCATACTGAAATAATGGCAGCACTTTGTCATGTAAATTAAATGACATTTATGTTGTTTCCTCTCTAACTCATGCATGGAAGATTTTTTGTCTTTTAATTTGAGCTTCATTCAGTTCAGAATCCAAGGTGATTCCTAAAACATGAGCTGCAACCTCAAGCTCCTTGTGTACCCTCCATAAGTAGCCTGAACATTTGGGGATCTGCATCCTTTTACTTCAAGAAGCTTGGATCTCTCTGTGCAGGCTCCCTGTTCCCTGAGAGCTCCCCACAGTCTTGATAATGGGTATTGATCAATAGGTGGTTGAGCAGAGCAGAGTATGGAGAAAGAAGGGCAGCCCTGATGTGTGGAGCCGGGCCTTGCCTTCTGCTTTTACATATTTGTGCTCACAGCCTGGAAAACCAAACATGTCCTGGGCTTCATCCCCAGAAATGTGGGCAGGTGAAGGAGGGGTTCCTGCCCCTCTGCCTTTGTGAGACCCTACCTGCAGAGCTCTGTCCAGCTCTGGGGTCCCCAGCATGGGAAGGACATGGAACTGCTGGAGTGAGTCCAGAGGACGGGCGCAAAAATGTTCTGAGGGCTGGAGCCCCCTCTGCTATGGAGACAGGCTGGGAGAGCTGGGGGTGTTCAGCCTGGAGAGGAGAAGGTTCTAGAGAGACCTTAGAGAACCTTCCAGTACTTAAAGGGGAAAGATGGGGACAGACCTTTTAGGAAGGCCTGTTGTGATAGGTCAGAGGGTAGTTGTTTTAAAATAAAGGAGGCTAGATACAGAATAGATAGTGAAACACTGGAAAAGGTTTCCCAGAGAAGCTGTGGGTGCTGCATCCTTGGAAACCTTCAAGGTCAGGCTGGATGGGGACCTGAGCAATCTGGTCCAGTGGAAGGTGTCTCAGGTCATGGCAGAAGATGATTGTTAATTGTCCTTTCCAACACAAACCATTCCATGATTCTGTAATTGGCTCTATGGCTGATGACTCGGCTCCCTGTCTGTGGGACAGTATTTGGTGCCCCTGGCCAGAGAAGTGGCATAAGGGTGTAAGCCTTTAGTGACATTCAGATATTGAGGCAAAGAGGATTACACCCATAGATTTGTCTATTCTCCAGAGCAGAGAAGAACTGCTGTTCTA